>OX101753.1:95608447-95931056 GCA_944452675.1 Tachina lurida | reverse complement strand
AAATAGATGAAAGTGTATCAAGTAGATCACAACACTCTCCAAAAAACTGTAAAACAACTCAATGTCTTTAAAAAGAAATTTAGTAAACGAAATCCATAATAAATTTCGAAAATTGTTTGTGTATTGTAGTGATGTAATGAATGGAATAGATGATCTTTTATGGAGCTGATTTAGGTGAAGTGGATAGCAATTCTAGAGAAAATAGAAATTATTGATTTTTGTACACTGTAACTGACACATTCTCAAAGTTTATATGGTGAGTTTTGTGGAATATAAAAGCTGCACTCGAAAAAACCAAGGCAATGGAAAATATTTTTGAAATTGTACGAGTACCAAAAAACTTACAAATAGATAATTTTAAAGAATTTTTTAATAAACACTGCAAAATTCATGCATAAATATAGGATTAAAAATTACTTAATATGAAAGCATCAATAGTAGAATGATTTAATAGATAATTAAAAGGAATTATGTGTTAAGAATTTAGCATTAATGGTTCATATAAGTGGAATGATATACATATATAAAGATTTACTCAGTGCATGAAAGGAAAAGTTCATCTCATCATTAAAATATTTGCGATTAAAATTAACTCAACGAATGAGAAAAAGGTGCAAAATACAGTATACAGTAATTTGAAGATGTACAAAATGTTGAAATTTAATGAAAATATAAATAAAATTAAAAAGGAAAAATCTAGTTTGTATTGGTTTTTTGAAGAATTGATTAGGAATGTTAGGTCTCAGGGAAGATAATTAGCCTAATGTACTGAAATTCTCTAAACTTGATGGCCTGTATGAAATATTGTGAAAACTTAAGAGTTCAAAATGAACTATAACACAGTGCAATATTCAGCAACACATCATATTATCACTTTTTATAGTAACAGGTGTACATTTTCCATTTCGAAAGCTCTAGCACACAAAATTTTAGATTGTGAATTTGGGGTTTTTATAATATATATTCACTCTGTTCCTTTCTAGATAAACTAAGGAAATTGGACTTTGATATCCAATCTTTAACAATGTACATGTGTATAAATGGGTATCAAGCAAACTTACTAAATAAATACAGACTTCAACTAGAATCATGCTGAAGCATGCATAAATTGTAAAATGGAATGTGAACAGATCTTACTTTATATCTGTATATGTATGAATATGAAATATTGTAGCATGTATAATTTAAAAAAATTTCTCACGCCATACTTTTATAAGCAAAGAAATTTTAAGACTTTGTGGCAAATGAAATACACATGTATCTACTTTGTTAAAAATTCAAAAGAGTGAATTCGTAATTCTAATAGTATAGATTTTTAATTAAAACACCACTAAATGTCGGACTCTCGCGTCACTATCGATAGAAGCATGCATGCTAGCAAAATATTAAACCTGTTAGAATGTGGTGAGAAAGCTTTTTTCTAATCATTAATTTGTAGACAGCAATTGTATCTGGATGAACTCAACTCTTGAATGTATTGTATATAGGTATGATTGGTGGTGATGAGGACCTTTTCTAAGTGAGAAATGATTACATCTGAATGCGATACAACGCAGCCTACTTTAACCACAATAATGTCAAGGGGTCAACCACCAAACCTTATATAGAAACACTTGAAGTAAAAATTCTACCAAACATAGATATTCCAATGTTTCTAACACAATATGAAAACACTGACGGTGAATTGATGATGGAGGTAACTGTATTATTTTGGATAGATTTTCTAGAATAGTTGATTATTAAAGATGTATTTCTTTGTAAATGAACTAATTTCTACATACATACATATGTATATTTAAGTATATGAATGTATATATTAATACTTTTAAAAATTATACATATATTCTCTATTTCAAGTAGTAAAATCTGAAAAAATAGTAGCGACACATTAGAAGAAAAAATTAATAAAAAGAGAGACTGACTGACAAACTGAACGTCCACTCTATCTGACAGGTACAAAAAGTTAACTTAAATATATTAGAAATATATACGCAATACGCTAAACTTTAATAAAATTAGGAAAAAACACTTCATCCAGAACATCAAATAAAAGCCATAGGCGCTCACCGGTCATAAAATAAACATATACTCTTACATTCTTAATGTACTTAAAGATATTATCAGTATGAAGTAACACAATTTGAAGAATAAAAAGTTTAAAATTTGATAATCCATAACGCTGAAAAAGAGTAGACAGAAATGCTGACATACAAAGTCATCTTGTATACTACAGGAGCAGTTGAGAGGTCAGACCTAAATTGTAAGAAAACGACTTCGTTTTCTGTTGATCGCTATTCAAGAAGAAAATAAGAATGTTCATTATGAATTAACTAATTTAAAAGTACATTTAAGTTCAGTCTCATATCCATATGATGATGATCCTAACATAAAATTTAAAAATAAACGTAATGCAATTCTATATAGTTATTATATGTATCTAAGATTCCAGCAAAGGTAGTATATGAAAGAATCTCAAGCGTTTCTACCTGTACCAGAGTTTAATATAAAAGCTCCTTTTATTCAATAGCGGGACAATTAAATAACATTTTAATTTGAAATAGTAAGCAAAGAAATCAGCTTTCTGTATTCTTATTCATGATCATATACTAGAATATATACCCATCAAAGGTCAAATTCTATAAGTCTTATAAATTAGGCAATATGGAAAATAACATAATTTTTATACACGTACAAGGTTTCAAAAATAACTCAAATGAATTCATTGGAAAAGAAGTTGCGATTGTTTTCAACAATTACGAATATAATAATTTCATTATAAGACTCAATAATCAATAAAAATAAATAAAAAAAGAAGCAAAGTGGCTAACAAAAAACTATCGTTACATAAGCTGGACTGCTGGATCAGTTTCATTTAAAAATGTTTATAAATGTATGAAAGGCAATGCAAGATGTTCTAAAATAAATGTAAAAGGTGATGAAAAAAGCCTACGGCTGGAAAAAATTTTATATCAAAATATTTCTAAGAATGAAGATAAGTTGCATCAACTTTAAACAAATGTAAATTAAATATGGGAAATATTTCTATTATATTTACTATTACTCTAAAGTATGTATCTTAAGGAATTCAGTTTTACTTAAAACAGAACATCCTCACAAGCTTTTAAGTAAATACACATAAAAATTAAATCAACGTTTTTTAATTTCAAATAAAAAATATAAAAAACTATGAAGATATTTCTCATCTATACATAAAAGACCAGGCGAATATTTACAACATCAACAAAAGACCGCACATGACATAAAATTCAAGCGCGGAGCCAAACACTTATTTGTATGTACATAGTATGTACATAAAATCAATTTGTAGACATGTACATATGTACACATAATATCAAATTTTTTATCAATACTCAAGTATTTGTTAGATCTTGACAATCACACTTACATATCTACATCATGAAAATATATGAACAGCGTAAACCATCCAGTCAGAGCACATGCCAAGGCTAAACGACCTTATTATGGACAGAGAAACCATAAATTCCCATGATCGTATGAAAAGAAGTTCAGCCAAAGAAGCCGGACGTAGTTAAATAAACAAAATCTGTAATATAAACAAATTTCTCACAGGCAGACTTTAAAGCTGGACAATTTTAAGCATGACAAAATACCCAGCACCCTTGAGTATGAAAATATACTAATGTATATGTGTATATGTATATAGGATTAGGGAGTTTAGATATATGATAATATATAATAGAACCAAATCTCGATATTGAAAACAATTTATTTCTACATACATAAAACTACTACCGTGAGAAAATCGTACGCACATACACGCACACAAACACACATATACCAGATTTCATCTAAGAAAAATTCATATTATTGCAACAACACACCGCCCCTCACAAATCACGGCCAACCTTAAATTCCTACAGATATACATACATACAAAAATTCTCACGGTCATTCCTACAAACAACACGGTCAGCAACACAAATCACGATCAGCCTTAAACCCCTACAGACATACATACAGATTCCCACGGATATATATTACTCGTACGACAACACCCTCACCTATCCTCAAATCACTGATAGCCTTAAACTCCTATAAACACATGTACATACACAGATTCATTCGGTTACATATTCCTTCACCAACCTCACCTACCCTAAATCATGATCAGCCTTAAATTCTCACAGACATACATACATACAGATTCCTACGTATACATATTACAACAACACCCTCACCTCTTCAAAATCACGATCAGGCTTAAGCTCCTACAAACATACAGACACACACGCAGTCGATCATCCTCAACTACACCACACCCCCTCCCAATAACAGCCTCGCTTAAATTCCCCCAGACAGACACATTCACAAATTCCCATGGATACATATTACTCGTACAACAACACCTCACCTACCCCAAATCACTATAAGTCTTAAATTCCTACAGACTTGCAACACCTGCATACACGCAGTCGATCTACCGCTACGAGGTGGCGTTGGCTGAAGTAGTTAGCACGTTGACTACAAAACCGAAGGTCCTGGGTTCAATCCCTGTATCCGACAGTCATTAAATAACAACACCACGCATTTTTCTGATGTGCATTAGTGTCCCTTTGTGTCAGTTGTTGTAGGAAAGTTCAAGTGATGAAGGCATAGTCACTGGTCACTGAACTATACCGACTTCAGCTGATAATAATCCTAATGTAACATCAGAGCGCCCTCCTTCGTTGTGTAGCAAAATCATCGGCGAAGTAAAATAATCAATAAAATGGCTACAAGACACAGCTTCAAAAAATTAATACGCCTCATTTAACATCAGAGAGGCGCTGCAACACTGCATTATTAAAAACGTGCGAAAAAGCAGAGTTGTAAAAGAATGAAGCTTTCCTCTATCTCTTCCTTCACCACCTGTCTTCTCTCTCACTATCCCTTTCCTAAAAAAAGAAGGTAACACCTAGTAATAGTAGCAGGCATTAATTGCCTGAGTGTTACTTCTCTTTAAAAAAAAAAAAAAAAAAAACTACACCCCGCCCCTTGTCAATCACACCATAACACAAATTCCAACAGACATCTATCTCAACTACACCCCGTCCCCTCTCAATCACACCCTCAGCTACCCCAAATCACGACCAGCCTACATTAACATTAGAAATAACTTTTATATTCTTATGAATTGAATAGGCTAAAGTTCGTAACGCTTTTTAAGCCAAATTACATGTGATAATTATTAATGAACAAATAACATCAAAGTTAGTTGTAAATATTCTGACAACAACACATAGTTGAACGGAACAGCCAGCCGTTTTCGAAGGCCACTAAACCTTCCTCATCAGCGTTCTTCTGTGTTTTGGTCCACTGTGTGTGGTGTCAGTTGATGTAGATGTCTGCCTTATATACGTAACTTTATTGCAAATGGAATATGTGAATTGGTTTGATTCATTGCATTTCAATTTGCTAATGTGTTTCGTAATGTATACGCAAGTTACCATCTATATATATATACCATCTTCTACATATATTACCATCTTCTATATATATTACAACAGTCTTACCATTGTCGTTTTGTTCCTTACTAACTATACACATGTTTGTTAATTTGCTTATTTTTGTTCTACTTAAGACAAACTTTTTTGGTTTGTTACTATTAAGTATATTTTTTATTTTTAATTTTTGCCACAAGCCAATGACTATTAATTAGTTAATTTAATTATTATTTTTCGAACTGTATTTGTTTCTATATTCTTATGAATTGAATAGGCTAAAGTTCGTAACGCTTTTTAAGCCAAATTAAAAATTAAATTAAGTAGAACAAAAATAAGCAAATTAACAAACATGTGTATAGTTAGTAAGGAACAAAACGACAATGGTAAGACTGTTGTAATATATATAGAAGATGGTAATATATGTAGAAGATGGTATATATATATAGATGGTAACTTGCGTATACATTACGAAACACATTAGCAAATTGAAATGCAATGAATCAAACCAATTCACATATTCCATTTGCAATAAAGTTACGTATATAAGGCAGACATCTACATCAACTGACACCACACACAGTGGACCAAAACACAGAAGAACGCTGATGAGGAAGGTTTAGTGGCCTTCGAAAACGGCTGGCTGTTCCGTTCAACTATGTGTTGTTGTCAGAATATTTACAACTAACTTTGATGTTATTTGTTCATTAATAATTATCACATGTAATTTGGCTTAAAAAGCGTTACGAACTTTAGCCTATTCAATTCATAAGAATATAGAAACAAATACAGTTCGAAAAATAATAATTAAATTAAATAACTTTTATGTTTTTCCCGTCAGAATTATGAAAAATCATTTTGCCGTCGGCATTTGAAAAAAATAATAATAATGTTTTGCCGTCGACATTTGAAAAAAATAATATTCATGTTTTACCGTAGGCATTAGGAAAAGTAATCATCATAATAATCATTTCATGATTTTCCCGTTGGTACTAGGAAAAATCATTTTCATTATTTTCCCGTCGTCATATACATTTACATTGCAAAAAAAGAAAAATCTCCAACCTATGAACCCACTTAACGTATTCCCACAAAAAAAATAATCACCCGTTCACACAATTAATATAACCCCACAAAAAATCACCCGTTCTCACAAAGTTAATGTAAACAAAAAACTCCTAATATAAACAAAAAAACATCAAAACGTGCCGCCGAAAACTCAAGGTATCAAATTTCACAAATTTCCAAGAATTTTAAAATTTTACAATTTTAATTACCCAAATTCTTTTCTCGTTTTCGCGATTTTTTTTTCAGTTTTTGGCGTTTTTTTTCGTTTTGGTGATTTCTTTTTTGCCGATTTTTTTTAATTTGGCATTTTTTTTCAATTTGCAATTATTTTTATTTTGGCGTTTATTTTTTAATTGGCGTTTTTTTTTCATTTTTCGCGATTCATTTTCGATTTAGAATTTTTTTAATTTGGTGCTTTTTTTCGTTTTGGCGATTTTTTTTCTGTTTGGCGATTTTATAATTTTGGGATTTTTTTGTTTTACCGTTTTTGAAAATTTCAAGAAGTTTGCTCTACGGTTTCCCAAAATACAGCAAGTTGTCAAAATTACATAGTCAAAATTACATTAACTGATGGTACACCCTTTAAATAAATTTTTTTAATGTTTTTGTTGATCTGTTTGGGCCATTAAAATCTTTCGTTACTTATATAATTCCTTTAAGCTATCAGGCCTACCGTATTAAATGTCAATAAAAATGCATTTATTACATGTTGTCCCGACGTTTCGAGAATTTTTTGTTCACTTTTTCAAGGGATGTAATCTATTTAATAAAATTAAGAAAAAACAACAACAATATTGTGGACATTTACATATATAAAAACATTTTTTATTAAAGCAATATAAAACTTACTGTATTTTTTTAAAATTTTTTACATGAATACTATTTGAAAAATAAATATATTTACAATAACTTTTGTTGAAAACAAGTGTATTATATTTAAATTATAAAATGTTTTTCAAATTTTCTTTTGTATCACAGGTTCTTGACAATTGCTAATTTGTAGTTTGCGCTCAGATTGTCCGTGTCTTCTTTTATATTCATCGTTTTGTTTATTTTCTGTTGAATTCTTAAACTTTCTGTTATGTATCTCCTTCTGTCGTTATTTACTTTGTCTAGTATTTTTATACCGTCAAAATCTGCTTTGTGTTTAGTATTTGTTATATGTTGTGACAGTGCAGTATTCTCTTTGTTTTTACTGATGTCTGCTTTATGTTCGTTCACTCTTGTTTCTAAGCTCCTCTTTGTAGTTCCTATATACACAAGATCACAGCTGACGTTATCGTTACCTTTACAAGGAATTTCATATACAACGTTGTTTTGTTGCAATTTTTCTACAGGTGTTTTTGTTTTTGTAAAAATTGTATTTAATGTTTTATTTGGTTTATATGCCAAACATATGTTATTGTTATCTATTGTTGTTTTTATGTTTTTATTGTCGGTAAGGCCGGGTATATATTTTATACTGCAATACCTTTGGTGTTCAGTGCTAGGGTTGCTAGGTTCGCGGTTTTGTGTAGGCGTGTAGGATGAAATGAACGATTGTATTAATTTCGTGGGAAAACTATTGTTTTTTAAAATGTTAAAAATTTTTTCTATGTTGTGCGTGTGAAATTGACTGTCACTGATGTCTAGTACTCTACGAACAAAATTTTTGGCGGTGTTAATTATCTGCGTTTTTGGCTGCGTTGCGTTGAAATTTATTATTCTGCCCGATGATATATCCTTTGCGTACCAATCAAACGTTATTTTCTCTGCATTCCTGTATAATTTAGTATCGAGATGTACAATTTCTTTATTTCTTTCCACTTCGATAGTGAATTTTAATTTTGGATGATATCCATTAAATGTTTTTAGAATGTCATCCTTGTCGTCGATTTTTATGATAGCTAAAAAGTCATCAACATATTTTGCTATGTATTTAATATGAATATTTTTGTTTTTAAGGTCAGCTATTGCTACGTCCAGTAAGCTATCTAGCACAATGTCTGCGATTGTTGGAGAGAGAGGGTTACCCATCGGCATACCGAAGATTTGATTATATATTATGTCTTTGTACATAAAATAGTTGTTGTCATACAAACAAAATTTTAAAATATCCAAAAATTTGGAACGTGGAATCGTAGTGGTAAAAAAGGTGGTTATTATCTTTGGGGAAAAAGTTTGCTCTCCCAATTAATCGACAAAGTTTTTCACCACTTGAAATTATAGCTGATATTGAGGAATGCATACAGAAACTAGAAATTAATAATAACGGCGAAAAGGAAGTAAGAAGGGCCCGTTTGGCAAATATGGTAACATGTTTCAAAAGAGACGTTAAAAACACCCCTAGGGAAAAATTCATTTTGGCAATTTTTGAAAAAACTAAAAAGTTCTTGAAAAGGCATAACAATATAATTATTACATAAGCTGATAAGGGAAACAAAACAGTTGCAATATACAAAGAAGAATATAATTCCAAAATGGATGAACTTTTACGAGACAACAACATTTACAGAGTCTTGAGGACTGATCCCACACAAAAACTAATTAAAACAAATAACAAAATAATTACAGATCTACACAAACGACAATATATAGATGATTATAGAAAACGAATACTCATGTGTTCTGCCGGCACTGCGCCGAGAATTTATGGACTCCCAAAAATCCATAAGGCTCAAAAGCCATTGAGACTTATAGTGTCATCAGTACAAGTCCCATGTTACCAACTCAGTAAATATATAGGAAAAATTCTGAAGAACATAATATCAGACAAACACAACATCAAAAACTCTTTCGAACTAAAAAATCAGCTGCAAAATATAAAGTTGGATGAAAAAGATATTTTAATATCCCTGGACGTAGTTTCCCTCTTCACTAATATACCAATAAACACTGCTATAAATAATATAATGAAAAAATGGGGCCAAATAAAAACAAACACCACGATTCCACGTTCCAAATTTCTGGATATTTTAAAATTTTGTTTGTATGACAACAACTATTTTATGTACAAAGACATAATATATAATCAAATCTTCGGTATGCCGATGGGTAACCCTCTCTCTCCAACAATCGCAGACATTGTGCTAGATAGCTTACTGGACGTAGCAATAGCTGAACTTAAAAACAAAAATATTCATATTAAATACGTAGCAAAATATGTTGATGACTTTTTAGCCATCATAAAAATCGACGACAAGGATGACATTCTAAAAACATTTAATGGATATCATCCAAAATTAAAATTCACTATCGAAGTGGAAAGAAATCAAGAAATTGTATATCTCGAACTAAATTATACAGGAATGCAGAGAAAATAACGTTTGATTGGTACGCAAAGGATATATCATCGGGCAGAATAATAAATTTCAACGCAACGCAGCCAAAAACGCAGATAATTAACACCGCCAAAAATTTTGTTCGTAGAGTACTAGACATCAGTGACAGTCAATTTCACACGCACAACATAGAAAAAAATTTTAACATTTTAAAAAACAACAGTTTTCCCACGAAATTAATACAA
The DNA here is from genome assembly GCA_944452675.1 of Tachina lurida. Classification (NCBI taxonomy): domain Eukaryota; kingdom Metazoa; phylum Arthropoda; class Insecta; order Diptera; family Tachinidae; genus Tachina; species Tachina lurida. The sequence goes on along the minus strand of OX101753.1, from coordinate 95,921,021 downwards.
TCGTTCATTTCATCCTACACGCCTACACAAAACCGCGAACCTAGCAACCCTAGCACTGAACACCAAAGGTATTGCAGTATAAAATATATACCCGGCCTTACCGACAATAAAAACATAAAAACAACAATAGATAACAATAACATATGTTTGGCATATAAACCAAATAAAACATTACATAAAATTTTTACAAAAACAAAAACACCTGTAGAAAAATTGCAACAAAACAACGTTGTATATGAAATTCCGTGTAAAGGTAACGATAACGTCAGCTGTGATCTTGTGTATATAGGAACTACAAAGAGGAGCTTAGAAACAAGAGTGAACGAACATAAAGCAGACATCAGTAAAAATAAAGAGAATACTGCACTGTCACAACATATAACAAATACTAAACACAAAGCAGATTTTGACGGTATAAAAATACTAGACAAAGTAAATAACGACAGAAAAAGATACATAACAGAAAGTTTAAGAATTCAACAGAAAATAAACAAAACGATGAATATAAAAGAAGACACGGACAATCTGAGCGCAAACTACAAATTAGCAATTGTCAAGAACCTGTGATACAAAAGAAAATTTGAAAAACATTTTATAATTTAAATATAATACACTTGTTTTCAACAAAAGTTATTGTAAATATATTTATTTTTCAAATAGTATTCATGTAAAAAATTTTTTAAAAATACAGTAAGTTTTACATTGTTTTATATAAAAAATGTTTTTATATATGTAAATGTCCACAATATTGTTGTTGTTTTTTCTTAATTTTATTAAATAGACGACATCCCTTGATAAAGTGAACAAAAAATTAACGAAACGTCGGGACAACATGTAATAAATGCATTTTTATTGACATTTAATACGGTAGGGCTGATAGCTTAAAGGAATTATATAAGTAACGAAAAATTTTTTTAAATTGTAGTTTTAACTGTTGTAGTCTGCATAAAAATACACTACCTTTACAAAATTCAAGTGTATATACATACAATTGTATATATATTACATGGAATTTTGACATTTTTCGTTTCTCGTTTTGGAACACCCATTACTTTTCAACTCTCATGTATTTGTTGTTGTAGCGGCCAAAGGTCTACATACTGTGTCCAAATTTCAGGCCCGTAACTCTTACAGTTCTCGAGAAAATACCCTGTGACAGACGGACGGACAGCGCACTGTGGGCAAAAAAGCGATATTTTTGGAATTCATTGTAGTTTTAAAGGTAGACACTTAAAATTTTGCACGAATTTAACTAACACCAAAATGGAATTTTGCTTTTTTTTATTTGGACCACGCCCACTTTCGCCTCCCAATTAAAACATTAGTTCAGCTTTTGACATAAATTCGTTATTTTATTTTCGTTCTTTGAAATATATGTCACTAGAAAGTTGTTTCAAGAACCTGTAAGTTGGCATCTAAAAATATTTCATTTTATTAACCAACTAGGGACCAGTACTAAAAAAAAAAATCTTAACCTCACTTTTTGGACAAAACCACTTAAATTCAATATGTTTATATTTTTTAGGTAGACTCAGATGATAGACAAGGCTTCATTCAGCCTTTTTGTTAAGATATAAAACTGCTCAATATCCCTGAAAAAAAAATCATATGAGACAAATTCTAATATGCCTTTGTCATTTTATAAACCATTTATGAATATAGACTTCTAACTTAATCGTCTTCATTTTCTTCTTCCAACTCAATATTCTCCAGTCCAAAACTGTCAATTTCGTCGGCCTCATCGTCTTCTGCTTCATTTTCATTACCTTCTAATGTGTCTGAAAAGTCAATACCAGGTGTTTTGAGAAGGGCAATGACTTCTCTGGGCAGGCTCTTCTTTTTGTTGATATTTTTTCGTTTTGTTAAACTTATGGTGGACATTTGTGGGTCGGAAGAGTCCATTGCTCTATTAAAAACGTCTGTCATGTTATCCAATCGGCTACATTTCCTTGCGTGCGATCTCCTGTCGCTTTTATACAGCTTGTTTCTTGCTTCTGATGCATTTTCTCCTAGAACTCCAACAGGAAGTATGCAAGTATCCATTATTTGGTGCCCATGTACCAAAACTTTGTGCACAGTTGGAGACATTGGATACCAAGAATACTTTTCGAAATACATATTGAATGTTTGGCCACAAAAGTTTTTGAATTTTTCTGTATCAATCTTATATTCACAAGAAATGGCAATCAATATTATGTAAAAGTGTTTGAGAATACTTAAATCGAAATTTAAAATGGAAGATAAGAGCTCAACATTTCTAAATGCTCTTCTTGCAGTATTTCCATCGTTGGTATTTCCACTGCCATTTTGTTTGGGTTTGTCTACATTGAGACCCATTTCCGTCCACAATCTTTCCTGAAAGTACTGTTTTCGCAAAGAGACTTTGACTTTGTCATCATTTTTAACACGCCATATCTCTAATTCCATTCTGTACGAGATTTTTAACACAAATTCAAAAAATCTTATCCATGAATGTAAAGGGCTTACGCCATATTTAAAATTATTTGGTTTAACGCCAAAGATTTTCGAGTTGTAGTCATGGGTTTTTAGCAGTTGATTTGGCTTAGCACCACATAGTGGGCAGTATTGACATGAGCAATAAAAGAGGTGTTGAATGTTTTTGTTCTGCGGCAAGCTCAGATGCTAACTTTCTCTTCAAACGAGGCCCTGCATCAGTATAGTCTAAATGCCTCCGACCTCGTTTATTGCCGGGCAAGCCGCAATCACTTATTTTAATAGTTATATTGGATGCAAGCCAACGCGAATGTTTTTTTTTTAAATCGTTCAAGTATTCGATTGCATTTTGGCAAATTTAAATTTATAAAAGCAATAAATTGCTTCACTTTTTGTTTAATTAACTGATGTTGCTCATCTGATAAGTTTTGTTGTGTAATATTTTCCAAAATAAATTCTTTAACACTATCTGCTTGTCGATTTTTGCTGCTCCAAACTTCAAGCAGTGTTGAATGGCAAAACTCGTATGAAACTACAAAATGAAGTTTTTTTCCGAAAAGGAACAAAAAGGAGCAAAAAGTGTTAATGATGTTTGATTATATACAGTTTGATTAATAACTTTTTTAAAAAATATTTCAAATACCATTCTATACACAGAAGTTATATTCCACACAACACACGTATGTTTGTCAGTTTTGACCAATAATAACACACCAACAACACACTGAATTACTAGACAATAACACACAACTATTTTTTAAACTATATCACAAATTGTTTTACATACCTTGTCTAACTTCTTCCATATTTAAACTTTTTCACAGTGTTTAAAATTAATGTTTTACTCACGATCAAAGTTAGTAAAAATTTCGCGCGCATTTTCTCTTCATAATGTAACCATGAAACAGCTGACTTTTTCCTTTTATAAAATAACAGGGTGCAACATAAAAATTATAAAAAAAACGTTTATATAACCGTTAGAGTATAGGAATTCAAAAAACGAAAGCAGAATTTAAATTTTAAACAAAAAAAAAAATTAATTTATGCCAAAAATAGCAACGTTTTACCCTTAGTGCAGCGTAGCGAAAACAATAGGGTTTCGTACACCAAAGGTGAAAATGAAAAAAAAACCCAAAAACAGAAAAAACCACCCTAATACTCGTAAATCGCCAAAATAAAAAAAATCGCCAAAATGAAAAAAACCCAAAAACAAAAATAATCGGCAAAATGAAAAAAAAAATTCGAAATGAAAAAATTTTAAAAATGAAATAAATTGCCAAAATAGAAAAAAATCGCCAAAATGAAAAAATCCAAAAACAAAAAAGTCGCCTAAATGAAAAATAAATCGCCTAAATGAAAAATCAAATATTTTTAATAAAAAAAATTCGAAAGGACTTGATTCAAACAAGAGTTAAAACTAAAAATCAAACAAAAAACTTATGTATGTACATACAGCAAATCACGAATCTCGCTTTAACGAAAATCCGATATAACGAACGTCCAAATATTTTACATTAACAACATTATATAACGAATAAAATCCTAATTTTATACTGTAAAAATTGCAAAATAAAAAACAAAAACTTGCTAGCATCATATTCCTGAAATTTATTTCTGCTTTATACAGCAAATTTTTTGCTAAAATGTGCTCTGTATAACGAACGGCAAAAAAAAATTTAAACAAAATCTACAGCAGCATTTTTTGCAAAAAAAATGTGGTACCACTAGTTTGTATTTGGTAGCTTATTTCAAAAAAAAATTTCCCTCATTCTTTTTTTGTATTGTATCATGTCTACAGTAATAAAAGTTAAAATAACGCTTGAGGAAAACTTTGCGTTATAACGAATTTTTCGGTATAACGAAAGGGCCTGACATTTAATCGTTTGTTATGCCGGAATTTGCCTGTACATATATTGCTATATATAAAATCAGCAATTAACATACCGCATTCCTGTGGTATTTAATTATGATTCAGGAAAAATTCCAAATGACTTGATTTCAATAAAAGCAGGTAAAACCAAAAATCAAATAAAGAAATGTATAACGTTGGCTTAACGATTTCATAGAATTCAAATTATCCTTTTTTGCGGTTTTGTTTGTTGTTGTAAAATATGCACACATTGTGTGTAATAAAACCATCAGTAGTAGGGAACTAACGCTTCTGCGACAATTAAAATTTTGAAATTTTAAAATTTTAATTACCCAAATTTTAAAATTCTTGGAAATTTGTGAAATTTGATACCCTACGAGGGTTGATCAATAAGTCCGTCCAACTTTTTGTTTACATAAGGTTTTTTTGTTTACATAAGGAGTTTTGTTTACATTAACCCATGTGGGAACGGGTGATTTTTTTTGAGGTGGCATTAATTGTGTGAGTAGGTGATTTTTGTGGGGGTGGATTAAGGGGTTTCATAAGATTAATATTTCATAAGTATATATGCCGACGGCAATACATGATTATTTTTCCTAGTGCCTACGGCAATATATGAATATTTTTCTTAATGCCTACGGCAATATATGAATATTTTTCTTAATGCCTACGGCAATACATGATTTTCCTAATGCCTACGGCAATGCATGAATATTTTTCCTAAGGCCTACGGCAATATATGATAATTTTTCCAAATGCCTACGGCAATATATGATAATTTTTCCTAATGCCGACGGCAAAACATGATTATTATTTTTTTCTAATACCAAAGGGAAAATTTCCAGTGTTGCCAGACTGTACAAATTTCTTATCGTAATAATATATCAGTAATATCAGAGAAAATATTTATTTATGTGTTCACATGTATGTGAACACCCCTAATACTTGTGTGTGGGGGGTCCAGCTTGATAGTTGCGGGTAATTTAATATTTTGTGTATTTGTTTAAGAAATATGTATGTATTTATGTGTATGTATGTGTATGTATGTATTTATATGTATGTGTATATGTATGTATGTATATGTATGTGTGCATGGATGAATGTGCGATCGTGGGTACTTGTGTGTGGAATATTTTGTAGAATACATATATATTTTGCAAGGTAATCATTTTCTTTGTCTACGATTATTTTAAAGCAGCAAACTAAGTACAGTCAGCAGCAGAGAAACAAAAACAAAAACCAAGCATTTGCAAGTAAGCAAAAAAGTTAATTTCTCCTCCTCCCCACTTCCTTCTCTTTCCTTTATGTAGTTTGTATTTGAAATAAGAAAACACTTGTATATTATTTTATTTTTTTTTTATACATTTATTGTTTAAAATTTTATAAAATTTTATAATACATACATTCATATTTTAAAAAGTGAAAAAGTTTAATTAAAGCAAGACATTTCTTTTGTTAGTAAAATAGCATTTTTTAGTGCGCAAGCACCGAATTTATGATAATTACAATAAAAATATTCTGGATACTTGATTTCCATTTGTTTAAAGTTGATGCAGCCTATATCCTCAACGTTAAAAATTTTTCGGCATAAAATTTTTTCCAACCAGCGTCTTTTTTCGTCACCTTTTACATAAATTTTATAACATCTTGCGTTAGCTTTTAAAAAATTGCAAACGCTTTGAAATGAAACTGATTCAGCAGTCCAGCTTAGGTGATGATAGTTTTTTGTTAGCCACTTTGCTTCTCTTTGCTTTTCTATTGATAAGCATTTGATATCAAATGGGGGTTTTATAATGAAATTGTTATATTCATAATTGTTGAAAACAATTGCTACTTCTTTTGCGATGAAATCATTGGAATTACTTTTGAAACCTTGTACGTCTATGAAAATTATGTTGTTTTCCATATTACTCAATTTATAAGACTTTTCGAACTTGTCCTTTGATGGGTACATATTCTATTATACGATCATGAATAAGAATACAGTAAGCTGATGTTTTTGCTGCAATATTAGTTGCTGTTTCAAATTCTATTTTTATATCAATCGCTCCATTATTGAGTGATTCATTCTGATGACTGACATCTACTACAATAATAGGAGCTTTGGTCTTAAACTCTGGTGCAGTTAGAAGCGGTTGAGATTCTTTTATATAGTAGCTTTGTTGAAATCTTAGATACATATCATATAGAATTGCATATCGTTCATTTTTGAACTTTATGTTAAGGTCATCATATGGATATGAGACTGAATTTAAATGTACTTTTAAATTAGTCAATTCACAATGAACAAACTTATTTTCTTGTTGAAAAGCAATCAATACAAAACGAGGGCGTTCTCTATTTGCAGCCAGTTTAACATTCCAAATATGGCTAGTTCCTATGTTTAATTGTGGATTGACATGACAATCCCAACTGCAAAATGCCATAGGTATAGAAGCACCATTGTTAATAATTTTAATCATATTCAATTTGCTAAAGTCGGATAATTGTACAAGTGGGATTCTCCATGAGATTAGTGAAATTGAAAGTTTAGCTTTTTTAGTAGAAACACTCGAGCGTACAAGATCTACATCGTTCTTATTGCGCAAGAGTATCAATTCATGTTTTCCATTTAGTATAACTTTGTTGTAATCTTCAGCGAAACCTAGGAGCATTTCTAGAGGTACATAGAAATTGAAAAATCCATTTACAAGAGTGACATCGTCAATTTTGTTCCATCCAGCATTTTGCATCACGTTGCTTTCTGTTGGTGACATAGAAACCAAATTTTTTTATGGTGCTTGTGCCTTCTAAATATCTTGTATGATAAATTTCAATTCCATTGAGCTCATAGCGAATTTCATCAAATAGATATGCAACAGAGTTGTTTTTTAATATAAAGTTGTCCAAAGATGAAGAAGATTTAGAGTTACTATCATCAGCAACAAAACCTTCTACATAAATGTAGCTTTCACTGGGTAGCACGTACAAATCTTGATTTTGTATTGAAATTCTAATTTCATCATTACTATTGTAAGATTGTAAGTATGGTACATATGTATGATAGTCCTTTTTAACTATATTCTCATCAGACAAGGGCTTATCTAAGACATCTATTATTGAAATCATTTTGTCTTCAATTTAAAATTCAAGGACTTTAGAAAATTTTTATTTGATGTTGTTAGTGCTTTTTGTTGTACTGGTCGCTTGAACGATGTTGTTGTTCTTCCTGCTATATTTTTTAATGTATTTGTGTTGTATATTAGCATTATTTAGTTGGCCTGAAATGTATTCGTATTGTAATTTCCTCTCCTCGGAAATTAATTAAATCACCGTGTTGATCAACTACGCGCAGCCCTAGTGAACTTATCTCTCTGGTGTTCACTGGTAAATAGATGAGATTTCTTGGAACCTCATCTATTTTATAGCCTGGAGGCACATTAATCGGAAATTCATGAAGTGTATGTGCTTTGGAGTTATTCATATATGTGTTAATAGCAATACTACTTTCAACTCGCAAGAGATTTACTTTAAAAATATGAACTGGAAGATCTGAATAATAATATTTTTTTGGTGTTAGGATTTTGCTATTGAATCCTAAAAGTTTTCAATTGTATTATCTTTATTAAAATATACAGGATCCTTGCAACTATTAACTTTAACTTGCATTGTATTGTTATTGGCTTCAATAAAAATCTTATTTGCTGGACAGAGTAGTATAAAATCTATAAAATCAACTATATCATTTAATTCGTAAGATCCAATTGGTATTTCTATTGTATGTTCTCCTATATGAAACATATTGTTGTAGGTGTCTACATTTGGAATACTGTTGTATGAATGAAAATCAGTTAGAGCACACTCATATGCACCATGTAATTCAATAGGACGAAAGTAACTAGCAGATAGTTCTGATGAGTTAGAGCTCTAAGTAAGTGTTATTGACATTATAACAGACTGATTACAATTAAATAAAGTTTAGTAGACAGTATGGTTTATAAGCATAATTTACATATTTATTTCATTTTCTTATTTTAAAATTAACATTAGTTTCTTAATATTAATACTATTATTGTTTTGCTATGATGTTGTTGTTGATTTAGTTTTTCTTCCATCTATAATATTTCATCTTTACTTATCCAAGAATTGTGTTGATTGGAAAATCCCAGCCATTTAACATATACCTCCTTCCCTTTAATTTTAAGAACCTTTTCAACTAGATATGTATTTGGAAATCTGGTTTTTGAAAGTTCGTCAGTATAGAATTGCTTATGCGTACATGATCTCCATTAAATACATTAAATTTTGACATTTTATACATTTTCAAATGACTGTATACTGTATTTAGCAGCTTTTCCTCATTTGTTGAGTTGACTTTAATTGGAGGCATTTTAATGGTACGATGAACTTTTCTATTGTAGGCATTAAGTAAATCTTTGTGTATATCAATCCACTTATATGAACCATTATAGCTAAATTCTTTCCACATCATTCCTTTCAGTGTTCTATTAAATCATTCTACTATTGATGCTTTCATAATGCTATATGTTGAGTAGTGATTAATAATGTATTTATGCATTAATTTTTCAAAGTGTTTGTTGAAAAATTCTTTACCATCATCTTTTTGTATGTTTTTTGGTATTCGCCCCAATTCAAAAATATTTTCCATTGCGTTGGTTGTTTCGAGTGCAGTTTTTGTTTTTAGCGGTACTGCCCATGCAAATTTTAAGAATGTGTCAATTATAGTCAGCAAAAATCGATAATTTCTATTTTCTTTAGAATAGTTCCCCATTTCAACTAAATCAGCTTGCCAAAGATCATCTATTCCTCTCATTACAACTCTGCGACGCACAAAATGTTTCCGTGCTTGCTTATGGAGTTCAATTACTAAATTTCTTTTTGAAGACATTAAGTTGTTTTTAGAGATTTTTTGAAGAGTGTTGTGATCTACTTGAAGCACTTTCAGCTATTGATACAAACATGTAATTTTCTAATCTATAAATTTTCTCATTAAGCTGTTCAATTTGTTCTTCAAAGGATGTTTTAATTTTTAGAATATCTTTTTAAATTTTATAATTTTCTTCTATATCTAATTTTGTTTCGCGATGTAGATCCTCAATTTGCATTTGAATATTTTCTTGAATTATAGTACTGTCTCTCTTAAAGTATGCTAATAATGTCTCTTCTAGTTTTTCGATTTGAGTTTGCAGAAACAATTTATTGATAACATCGTTTTCCTCCACAGCTTTTGTTGCCCAAATTTATCAACAGACATGCTTTATATACTTTATTAAAGTTAATGTTTTATATTAGCTTCGCGTAGTTCTTCAATAATTGATACAATCTCGTTATTGTGATTATTATGAACTGCAGCTTGTGATGCGAGCAGTAGTCGAAGTCGATCTACTAGCTTATGGATGTTAAATTCCATTATTCCATCACCTAAGTAGCTACCCTTTGGCTTAGATCCGGTTGATTCACTTAAATTCTTCTGGTTTTTCTCGTCAATAAATTTCTTAATAATATGTTTATATTTATATCCTCTAGTACCATTAATTTGACCATCACGTTTATAGTCTCTTCTATATGCATTAGTAGTAACTAAAATCTTTTTATAGATTTCGAGTTCAAATTTATCATAATTTTTTGGTATTTTATGAAACATTAGAGAAAATAGTATTGGTGTTAGAGCCCATATTTGACCACCAACTTGTATTTTATCTTCATTAAGTGTAAGTTTACTATCACCAAATTTCCATTCATTATTGAAATCTTTATTTGGACCATAGTTTGTATCTAATTCATTTCTTCCTTCAAAGACTGATATATCAGTACATGTATATTCGGAATTGGAAGTCTGTGAGTAAAAATTACCTTTATCATCGTCATCATCATTCTCAGTATTGGCATCATTAAATATGATGGTATTATCAAATTATGTTAGCTCTGCAAGTTTCTTTGGTGTACTTGTCTCTATCTTGACTGATAGTTTCTCAGGCCTTAAACTTGTATTATTTTCAGCTTTTGTCTTGATTTTACTTTCTTCTTTCTTGGGAATTCTTTCAATATTTTTAGAACTATTTATGAATTCTTTAAGAAGTTCTGTTATATTTTTAAATATATTTCTTAGTTACTCACGTGTGTCTATTTCAATAGTTTTTATACTGCGAAGCTTTTTCTTCAATGCATTTCATTTCGACACCAACTGCTTTAAAACTTTCTCATCCATATTTGCTAACATCAAATTCAAATATACATCGTGATTTAAATATGCCACTAGTGATTGAAAAATTGCAAAATACACAGGCAAATATTTAACTAAACTCGAGTCACATCCTAATCCGCTTGCTCGTAATATTTTGAACTTTACTGGACATATCCGTTTTAAAAAGAAGGACACTAAGTCTCTAATTCGCAATACCACAGATGAAACTTTTTGAGAATATTTTTGTACATCTTTGTTGTATTACTATTTACTATCACTAAATTTGTGTTCGGCATTGGTCGAGCCCATTAATTATATATAGACCCAAGATTTGATTACTTATTGTTAGTTCATTTATTTTTGAAGATACAATAAATAAATATTTGTAGTATACAAAAAAATTTGGCAATTTTTCCAGTTTTTCACGATTTATTTTCGTCTTAGACATATTTTTTTAATTTGGTGCTCTTTTTTCTTTTTGGCGATTTTTTTTTGTTTTTGGCGATTTTATAATTTTTTAGTTTTGCCGGGTTTGAAAATTTCAAGAGTTTTGCTCTTACAGTTTCCAAGATACAGCAAGTTGTCGAAATTACATAGTCAAAATTGCATTAACTGATGGGAAACCCTTTAATTTAATTCTTTTTTTAAATTTAGTGTTAATTGTTGTAGTCTGTATAACCTTACAAATTTCAAGTGTATATACATACAATTGTATATATATTACATGGGATTTTAAAATTTTTCGGTGCTCGTTTTGGAACACCCCCTAATTTCAAACTCTCATGTTTTTGTTGTTGTAGTGTGTTCACACTGTGTCCAAATTTCAGCTCCGTAGCTCTTACGGTTCTCGAGAAAATACCCTGTGACAGACGGACAACGTAGCGAAAACAATAGGGTTCCTTTTCAGCTTTGGTGTAGGCAAGAGAGAAACACATAACCTAATAATGAGAACTTTAATGTTCATGCATCATTCAATCATAGTTATTTTGCATCGTACATAGGCATTGAGTTAAGAAGAGTCGAAATCAACAACGTCATAAATGTTGCTAAGTATGAGTTCGATGCGCCTTTCAAACTTTCGAGAGAAATTATAAATCATAATTCAACTCTACTCCCTTTTTCACTACCCATTGCGCTTCTCTCATATGTATGTCATTGGTCTCAAGTAGAAGAGCCCTAACTCAAAAAGTTGTAACTTTACAGTAGAAGGTAAAAACTTAATAGAAACTGTAATATTCACAATGTAAATTTTGTTGATCAACTGCTTTTAAAAGCGTAATTTTTTACACTAATGCAATAAATTTTTGTGACGAGGTGTATTCGTGTGTATTGGATTCACTGAAAAAATCAATTTCGTAAAAATACGAGTTAGGGACTTTCTACTTGAGATAATCGATATATAGATTGCTAAGTACATAAGTACATAATATACCCTTGCTTCTAAAAAATCATCTTCCTTTTGTTCATATTTTAGCTCTATATTAGTGTTGTTAATTATTCGTCTTTCATATTTGTTCGAATAAAATTTCATAATTTTTTTCTTGTTCGAACTGGCGAATAATTTTGAACTTTTGTTCGAACGAACAAAGAATAAAAATATTTATTCGAATAATTTTAAAAAAGTTTGCAAAAAACGACACACATGTGTATTAATTTAATTTTTTTTTATAATTTTCTCTGATTTTATTAAGCTTAAGGTCTCTTGGATTTTTTTAATTTAATTTTTAATGTATTTTTCGATATTTCGCCACTCCTTTGTGTGGCTTCGTCAGGAAATTGTTTTGGTTTGATTATTTTTTATAAAAATTATGAAACAACAATATAATACAAAAATAATTTGTCAACAAAATTCAAAAATTACAAATACATTTAAACAAAAACATAAAGTAAACATTTTTTAAGTATTCAAACATATACATATACATAAATATAAATTCTATTTCTATCTCTTATTAACTTGTTCATTGTTGCTTTTCTAAAATTATTATGATATCTATTTAAAAAATACCAATACATATATACATATATATTCACATATTAAATATTCTATCTCTTATTAACTAAATGCCTGTAATTTTGTGCTACATTTGCTGTATCCGTTTTAAAATTAATTCTTTTTGTAATTGGTGTATTGATTATATGCAACATTTCTAATATGTATCTACGTTTATAATTATTTTCTGTGTTTAAAATTGATACATTTTCAAAGTTTGGATAGTGATTTAATCTAGAACAGTGAGAAGTTAATGCTGTTTTTTGTGAGTTTATATCTCTATATCTTTGATCAGACTTATGTCCTGCAATCCTAGTTTTAAGTTTATTCTTAGTAGTTCCTACATATACCTTATTACAACCTTCATTGTACCACTACATGGTATTTTATAAACTAAATTCGACCTATGTAATTTTTCTACTCTATCCTTTGTCCTACTGAAGAATTTGTTTAATGTATTATATGTTCTGTAAGCTACTGTATATTTTTCGGAATCACATATTCCCGATTTTCCTATACGTTCTGAAATTCCTGGTACATAAGTTATTGATTTATAAATTCTTTGTTCATTTGAATTATTATTACAATTAGTATTGCCGTTTCTCAATCTATATTGGCTTAATAATTTATATATTAACCAATTTGGAAAATCATTATCTCTTAGTATATTTTTAATCCTAATCTTATTCCTTCTCTGAAAACGACTGTCACTGATAGTTAATACTTTTTCTATAAAATTTTTGGCGGTATTAATAATTATTTTTCTGTTATGCTTAGAGTAATAATTAATAATTCTTCCTGAAGATGTTGGTTTTTGGTACCAATCTATTATTAAATTATTGTTTTTCCTAATTACTAAAGTATCTAAATAAGGGATCTTATAATTACACTCTTTTTCCATTGTAAATTTTATGGAACTATGAAATTCATTCAAAACTGTCAACATATTACCTATTCCACATTCTGAAATTATGCAAAATAAATCATCTACATATTTAGTCATTATCCTTGGCTTAATGTCTAATCTCTAAATACAACTATCAAGTAATATTTCCATAACTATATCAGCCACTATTGGAGAACCTGGAGATCCCATCGGGAGACCTTTTTGTTGTAAATATATCTTTCCGTCATATTGAAAATATCTATTATCTTCTATACAGAATTTCAAAATACGTACAAATAAACTTTTATCCATATTGGTATATCTCTCTATAATATTCCACTTCTCCACTATAGTATTTATTGCAAGATCAACTGGTATACTAGGAAATAAGGATACTACATCAAATGAAACTAATTTTTCATCATCACATATCTGTTGATTCAGTAATCTATTCTTAAATTCTAATGCATCTTTAATGTTATATATTGAATTTTCTGTAATCTTCTTTAAAATATCTGTAATATATCTGCATAAATTATATGATGGTGAGTTTACATACCAACAAATAGGTCTTAATGGGAAATGTTCTTTGTGAATTTTTGGTAAACCATATAACCTAGGTGCTATAGCTATATTAGTCTTAAGTCTATTCATCTCTATATCTGTAATAATTTTCTTACTATGAAGCTCATTTACAATTTCATTGTTAATTTTCTGCAATTTATTAGTTGGGTCTCTATTAAGCAAGCTAAATTTCGAAGTATCTTCTACAATATTACTAATACGTATTCTATAATCTTGTTTTTCAATAGCTACAGTAGCTTTACCTTTATCTGCTTTTAATATTAATATGTTCCTATTTCTCTTCAAAAATATTTCCGTTTCCCTAACTTTATCTAACATATATTTATCTCTATTTGTTAACCTCATTTTATTAAAAATGATAGCAGATGGAGAGGATCTAGTTCAGACTAAAAATAATAGTGAGGAACAGGAAATATCAAGAAATAGACTAACATGTTTTATTGATAATCATTTAAATAAAATGAGGTTAAAAATGAGGTTTTAAATTGTAGTTTTAACTGTTGTAGTCTGCATAAAAATACACTACCTTTACAAAATTCAAGTGTATATACATACAATTGTATATATATTACATGGAATTTTGACATTTTTCGTTTCTCGTTTTGGAACACCCATTACTTTTCAACTCTCATGTATTTGTTGTTGTAGCGGCCAAAGGTCTACATACTGTGTCCAAATTTCAGGCCCGTAACTCTTACAGTTCTCGAGAAAATACCCTGTGACAGACGGACGGACAGCGCACTGTGGGCAAAAAAGCGATATTTTTGGCATTCATTGTAGTTTTAAAGGTAGACACTTAAAATTTTGCACGAATTTAACTAACACCAAAATGGAATTTTGCTTTTTTTTATTTGGACCACGCCCACTTTTGCCTCCCAATTAAAACATTAGTTCAGCTTTTGACATAAATTCGTTATTTTATTTTCGTTCTTTGAAATATATGTCACTAGAAAGTTGTTTCAAGAACCTGTAAGTTGGCATCTAAAAATATTTCATTTTATTAACCAACTAGGGACCAGTACTAAAAAAAAAAATCTTAACCTCACTTTTTGGACAAAACCACTTAAATTCAATGTGTTTATATTTTTTAGGTAGACTCAGATGATAGACAAGGCTTCATTCAGCATTTTTGTTAAGATATAAAACTGCTCAATATCCCTGAAAAAAAAAATCATATGAGACAAATTCTAATATGCCTTTGTCATTTTATAAACCATTTATGAATATAGACTTCTAACTTAATCGTCTTCATTTTCTTCTTCCAACTCAATATTCTCCAGTCCAAAACTGTCAATTTCGTCGGCCTCATCGTCTTCTGCTTCATTTTCATCACCTTCTAATGTGTCTGAAAAGTCAATACCAGGTGTTTTGAGAAGGGCAATGACTTCTCTGGGCAGGCTCTTCTTTTTGTTGATATTTTTTCGTTTTGTTAAACTTATGGTGGACATTTGTGGGTCGGAAGAGTCCATTGCTCTATTAAAAACGTCTGTCATGTTATCCAATCGGCTACATTTCCTTGCGTGCGATCTCCTGTCGCTTTTATACAGCTTGTTTCTTGCTTCTGATGCATTTTCTCCTAGAACTCCAACAGGAAGTATGCAAGTATCCATTATTTGGTGCCCATGTACCAAAACTTTGTGCACAGTTGGAGACATTGGATACCAAGAATACTTTTCGAAATACATATTGAATGTTTGGCCACAAAAGTTTTTGAATTTTTCTGTATCAATCTTATATTCACAAGAAATGGCAATCAATATTATGTAAAAGTGTTTGAGAATACTTAAATCGAAATTTAAAATGGAAGATAAGAGCTCAACATTTCTAAATGCTCTTCTTGCAGTATTTCCATCGTTGGTATTTCCACTGCCATTTTGTTTGGGTTTGTCTACATTGAGACCCATTTCCGTCCACAATCTTTCCTGAAAGTACTGTTTTCGCAAAGAGACTTTGACTTTGTCATCATTTTTAACACGCCATATCTCTAATTCCATTCTGTACGAGATTTTTAACACAAATTCAAAAAATCTTATCCATGAATGTAAAGGGCTTACGCCATATTTAAAATTATTTGGTTTAACGCCAAAGATTTTCGAGTTGTAGTCATGGGTTTTTAGCAGTTGATTTGGCTTAGCACCACATAGTGGGCAGTATTGACATGAGCAATAAAAGAGGTGTTGAATGTTTTTGTTCTGCGGCAAGCTCAGATGCTAACTTTCTTTTCAAACGAGGCCCTGCATCAGTATAGTCTAAATGCCTCCGACCTCGTTTATTGCCGGGCAAGCCGCAATCACTTATTTTAATAGTTATATTGGATGCAAGCCAACGCGAATGTTTTTTTTAAATCGTTCAAGTATTCGATTGCATTTTGGCAAATTTAAATTTATAAAAGCAATAAATTGCTTCACTTTTTGTTTAATTAACTGATGTTGCTCATCTGATAAGTTTTGTTGTGTAATATTTTCCAAAATAAATTCTTTAACACTATCTGCTTGTCGATTTTTGCTGCTCCAAACTTCAAGCAGTGTTGAATGGCAAAACTCGTATGAAACTACAAAATGAAGTTTTTTTCCGAAAAGGAACAAAAAGGAGCAAAAAGTGTTAATGATGTTTGATTATATACAGTTTGATTAATAACTTTTTTAAAAAATATTTCAAATACCATTCTATACACAGAAGTTATATTCCACACAACACACGTATGTTTGTCAGTTTTGACCAATAATAACACACCAACAACACACTGAATTACTAGACAATAACACACAACTATTTTTTAAACTATATCACAAATTGTTTTACATACCTTGTCTAACTTCTTCCATATTTGAACTTTTTCACAGTGTTTAAAATTAATGTTTTACTCACGATCAAAGTTAGTAAAAATTTCGCGCGCATTTTCTCTTCATAATGTAACCATGAAACAGCTGACTTTTTCCTTTTATAAAATAACAGGGTGCAACATAAAAATTATAAAAAAAACGTTTATATAACCATTAGAGTATACGAATTCAAAAAACGAAAGCAGAATTTAAATTTTAAACAAAAAAAAATTAATTTATGCCAAAAATAGCAACGTTTTACCCTTAGTGCAGCGTAGCGAAAACAATAGGGTTTCGTACACCAAAGGTGAAAATGAAAAAAAAACCCAAAAACAGAAAAAACCACCCTAATACTCGTAAATCGCCAAAATAAAAAAAATCGCCAAAATGAAAAAAACCCAAAAATAATCGGCAAAATGAAAAAAAAAATTCGAAATGAAAAAATTTTAAAAATGAAATAAATTGCCAAAATAGAAAAAAATCGCCAAAATGAAAAAATCCAAAAACAAAAAAGTCGCCTAAATGAAAAATAAATCGCCTAAATGAAAAATCAAATATTTTTAATAAAAAAAATTCGAAAGGACTTGATTCAAACAAGAGTTAAAACTAAAAATCAAACAAAAAACTTATGTATGTACATACAGCAAATCACGAATCTCGCTTTAACGAAAATCCGATATAACGAACGTCCAAATATTTTACATTAACAACATTATATAACGAATAAAATCCTAATTTTATACTGTAAAAATTGCAAAATAAAAAACAAAAACTTGCTAGCATCATATTCCTGAAATTTATTTCTGCTTTATACAGCAAATTTTTTGCTAAAATGTGCTCTGTATAACGAACGGCAAAAAAAAAATTAAACAAAATCTACAGCAGCATTTTTTGCAAAAAAAATGTGGTACCACTAGTTTGTATTTGGTAGCTTATTTCAAAAAAAAATTTCCCTCATTCTTTTTTTGTATTGTATCATGTCTACAGTAATAAAAGTTAAAATAACGCTTGAGGAAAACTTTGCGTTATAACGAATTTTTCGGTATAACGAAAGGGCCTGACATTTAATCGTTTGTTATGCCGGAATTTGCCTGTACATATTTTGCTATATATAAAATCAGCAATTAACATACCGCATTCCTGTGGTATTTAATTATGATTCAGGAAAAATTCCAAATGACTTGATTTCAATAAAAGCAGGTAAAACCAAAAATCAAATAAAGAAATGTATAACATTGGCTTAACGATTTCATAGAATTCAAATTATCCTTTTTTGCGGTTTTGTTTGTTGTTGTAAAATATGCACACATTGTGTGTAATAAAACCATCAGTAGTAGGGAACTAACGCTTCTGCGACAATTAAAATTTTGAAATTTTAAAATTTTAATTACCCAAATTTTAAAATTCTTGGAAATTTGTGAAATTTGATACCCTACGAGGGTTGATCAATAAGTCCGTCCAACTTTTTGTTTACATAAGGTTTTTTTGTTTACATAAGGAGTTTTGTTTACATTAACCCATGTGGGAACGGGTGATTTTTTTTGAGGTGGCATTAATTGTGTGAGTAGGTGATTTTTGTGGGGGTGGATTAAGGGGTTTCATAAGATTTAATATTTTGCCTACGGCAATATATGAATATTTTTCTTAATGCCTACGGCAATATATGAATATTTTTCTTAATGCCTACGGCAATACATGATTTTCCTAATGCCTACGGCAATGCATGAATATTTTTCCTAAGGCCTACGGCAATATATGATAATTTTTCCAAATGCCTACGGCAATATATGATAATTTTTCCTAATGCCGACGGCAAAACATGATTATTATTTTTTTCTAATACCAAAGGGAAAATTTCCAGTGTTGCCAGACTGTAAAAATTTCTTATCGTAATAATATATCAGTAATATCAGAGAAAATATTTATTTATGTGTTCACATGTATGTGAACACCCCTAATACTTGTGTGTGGGGGGTCCAGCTTGATAGTTGCGGGTAATTTAATATTTTGTGTATTTGTTTAAGAAATATGTATGTATTTATGTGTATGTATGTGTATGTATGTATTTATATGTATGTGTATATGTATGTATGTATATGTATGTGTGCATGGATGAATGTGCGATCGTGGGTACTTGTGTGTGGAATATTTTGTAGAATACATATATATTTTGCAAGGTAATCATTTTCTTTGTCTACGATTATTTTAAAGCAGCAAACTAAGTACAGTCAGCAGCAGAGAAACAAAAACAAAAACCAAGCATTTGCAAGTAAGCAAAAAAGTTAATTTCTCCTCCTCCCCACTTCCTTCTCTTTCCTTTATGTAGTTTGTATTTGAAATAAGAAAACACTTGTATATTATTTTATTTTTTTTTTATACATTTATTGTTTAAAATTTTATAAAATTTTATAATACATACATTCATATTTTAAAAAGTGAAAAAGTTTAATTAAAGCAAGACATTTCTTTTGTTAGTAAAATAGCATTTTTTAGTGCGCAAGCACCGAATTTATGATAATTACAATAAAAATATTCTGGATACTTGATTTCCATTTGTTTAAAGTTGATGCAGCCTATATCCTCAACGTTAAAAATTTTTCGGCATAAAATTTTTTCCAACCAGCGTCTTTTTTCGTCACCTTTTACATAAATTTTAGAACATCTTGCGTTAGCTTTTAAAAAATTGCAAACGCTTTGAAATGAAACTGATCCAGCAGTCCAGCTTAGGTGATGATAGTTTTTTGTTAGCCACTTTGCTTCTCTTTGCTTTTCTATTGATAAGCATTTGATATCAAATGGGGGTTTTATAATGAAATTGTTATATTCATAATTGTTGAAAACAATTGCTACTTCTTTTGCGATGAAATCATTGGAATTACTTTTGAAACCTTGTACGTCTATGAAAATTATGTTGTTTTCCATATTACTCAATTTATAAGACTTTTCGAACTTGTCCTTTGATGGGTACATATTCTATTATACGATCATGAATAAGAATACAGTAAGCTGATGTTTTTGCTGCAATATTAGTTGCTGTTTCAAATTCTATTTTTATATCAATCGCTCCATTATTGAGTGATTCATTCTGATGACTGACATCTACTACAATAATAGGAGCTTTGGTCTTAAACTCTGGTGCAGTTAGAAGCGGTTGAGATTCTTTTATATAGTAGCTTTGTTGAAATCTTAGATACATATCATATAGAATTGCATATCGTTCATTTTTGAACTTTATGTTAAGGTCATCATATGGATATGAGACTGAATTTAAATGTACTTTTAAATTAGTCAATTCACAATGAACAAACTTATTTTCTTGTTGAAAAGCAATCAATACAAAACGAGGGCGTTCTCTATTTGCAGCCAGTTTAACATTCCAAATATGGCTAGTTCCTATGTTTAATTGTGGATTGACATGACAATCCCAACTGCAAAATGCCATAGGTATAGAAGCACCATTGTTAATAATTTTAATCATATTCAATTTGCTAAAGTCGGATAATTGTACAAGTGGGATTCTCCATGAGATTAGTGAAATTGAAAGTTTAGCTTTTTTAGTAGAAACAATCGAGCGTACAAGATCTACATCGTTCTTATTGCGCAAGAGTATCAATTCATGTTTTCCATTTAGTATAACTTTGTTGTAATCTTCAGCGAAACCTAGGAGCATTTCTAGAGGTACATAGAAATTTAAAAATCCATTTACAAGAGTGACATCGTCAATTTTGTTCCATCCAGCATTTTGCATCACGTTGCTTTCTGTTGGTGACATAGAAACCAAATTTTTTTATGGTGCTTGTGCCTTCTAAATATCTTGTATGATAAATTTCAATTCCATTGAGCTCATAGCGAATTTCATCAAATAGATATGCAACAGAGTTGTTTTTTAATATAAAGTTGTCCAAAGATGAAGAAGATTTAGAGTTACTATCATCAGCAACAAAACCTTCTACATAAATGTAGCTTTCACTGGGTAGCACGTACAAATCTTGATTTTGTATTGAAATTCTAATTTCATCATTACTATTGTAAGATTGTAAGTATGGTACATATGTATGATAGTCCTTTTTAACTATATTCTCATCAGACAAGGGCTTATCTAAGACATCTATTATTGAAATCATTTTGTCTTCAATTTAAAATTCAAGGACTTTAGAAAATTTTTATTTGATGTTGTTAGTGCTTTTTGTTGTACTGGTCGCTTGAACGATGTTGTTGTTCTTGCTGCTATATTTTTTAATGTATTTGTGTTGTATATTAGCATTATTTAGTTGGCCTGAAATGTATTCGTATTGTAATTTCCTCTCCTCGGAAATTAATTAAATCACCGTGTTGATCAACTACGCGCAGCCCTAGTGAACTTATCTCTCTGGTGTTCACTGGTAAATAGATGAGATTTCTTGGAACCTCATCTATTTTATAGCCTGGAGGCACATTAATCGGAAATTCATGAAGTGTATGTGCTTTGGAGTTATTCATATATGTGTTAATAGCAATACTACTTTCAACTCGCAAGAGATTTACTTTAAAAATATGAACTGGAAGATCTGAATAATAATATTTTTTTGGTGTTAGGATTTTGCTATTGAATCCTAAAAGTTTTCAATTGTATTATCTTTATAAAAATATACAGGATCCTTGCAACTATTAACTTTAACTTGCATTGTATTGTTATTGGCTTCAATAAAAATCTTATTTGCTGGACAGAGTAGTATAAAATCTATAAAATCAACTATATCATTTAATTCGTAAGATCCAATTGGTATTTCTATTGTATGTTCTCCTATATGAAACATATTGTTGTAGGTGTCTACATTTGGAATACTGTTGTATGAATGAAAATCAGTTAGAGCACACTCATATGCACCATGTAATTCAATAGGACGAAAGTAACTAGCAGATAGTTCTGATGAGTTAGAGCTCTAAGTAAGTGTTATTGACATTATAACAGACTGATTACAATTAAATAAAGTTTAGTAGACAGTATGGTTTATAAGCATAATTTACATATTTATTTCATTTTCTTATTTTAAAATTAACATTAGTTTCTTAATATTAATACTATTATTGTTTTGCTATGATGTTGTTGTTGATTTAGTTTTTCTTCCATCTATAATATTTCATCTTTACTTATCCAAGAATTGTGTTGATTGGAAAATCCCAGCCATTTAACATATACCTCCTTTCCTTTAATTTTAAGAACCTTTTCAACTAGATATGTATTTGGAAATCTGGTTTTTGAAAGTTCGTCAGTATAGAATTGCTTATGCGTACATGATCTCCTACATTAAATTTTGACATTTTATACATTTTCAAATGACTGTATACTGTATTTAGCAATTTTTCCTCATTTTTTGAGTTGACTTTAATTGGAGGCATTTTAATGGTACGATGAACTTTTCTATTGTAGGCATTAAGTAAAGCTTTGTGTATATCAATCCACTTATATGAACCATTATAGCTAAATTCTTTCCACATCATTCCTTTCAGTGTTCTATTAAATCATTCTACTATTGATGCTTTCATAATGCTATATGTTGAGTAGTGATTAATAATGTATTTATGCATTAATTTTTCAAAGTGTTTGTTGAAAAATTCTTTACCATCATCTTTTTGTATGTTTTTTGGTATTCGCCCCAATTCAAAAATATTTTCCATTGCGTTGGTTGTTTCGAGTGCAGTTTTTGTTTTTAGCGGTACTGCCCATGCAAATTTTAAGAATGTGTCAATTATAGTCAGCAAAAATCGATAATTTCTATTTTCTTTAGAATAGTTCCCCATTTCAACTAAATCAGCTTGCCAAAGATCATCTATTCCTCTCATTACAACTCTGCGACGCACAAAATGTTTCCGTGCTTGCTTATGGAGTTCAATTACTAAATTTCTTTTTGAAGACATTAAGTTGTTTTTAGAGATTTTTTGAAGAGTGTTGTGATCTACTTGAAGCACTTTCAGCTATTGATACAAACATGTAATTTTCTAATCTATAAATTTTCTCATTAAGCTGTTCAATTTGTTCTTCAAAGGATGTTTTAATTTTTAGAATATCTTTTTAAATTTTATAATTTTCTTCTATATCTAATTTTGTTTCGCGATGTAGATCCTCAATTTGCATTTGAATATTTTCTTGAATTATAGTACTGTCTCTCTTAAAGTATGCTAATAATGTCTCTTCTAGTTTTTCGATTTGAGTTTGCAGAAACAATTTATTGATAACATCGTTTTCCTCCACAGCTTTTGTTGCCCAAATTTATCAACAGACATGCTTTATATACTTTATTAAAGTTAATGTTTTATATTAGCTTCGCGTAGTTCTTCAATAATTGATACAATCTCGTTATTGTGATTATTATGAACTGCAGCTTGTGATGCGAGCAGTAGTCGAAGTCGATCTACTAGCTTATGGATGTTAAATTCCATTATTCCATCACCTAAGTAGCTACCCTTTGGCTTAGATCCGGTTGATTCACTTAAATTCTTCTGGTTTTTCTCGTCAATAAATTTCTTAATAATATGTTTATATTTATATCCTCTAGTACCATTAATTTGACCATCACGTTTATAGTCTCTTCTATATGCATTAGTAGTAACTAAAATCTTTTTATAGATTTCGAGTTCAAATTTATCATAATTTTTTGGTATTTTATGAAACATTAGAGAAAATAGTATTGGTGTTAGAGCCCGTATTTGACCACCAACTTGTATTTTATCTTCATTAAGTGTAAGTTTACTATCACCAAATTTCCATTCATTATTGAAATCTTTATGTGGACCATAGTTTGTATCTAATTCATTTTTTACTTCCAGGACTGATAAGTCAGTATAAGTATCTTCTGTATTGGAAGTTTGTGAGTAAAAATCATCTTCATCGTCATCATCATTTTTAGTATTAGTTTCATTAAATAAGATGGTATTATCAAATATTGTTCCTTCTGCTAGTTTATTTGGTGTACTTGTCTCTATCTTGAGTGATGGTTTTTCAGGCTTTAAACTTGTATTGTTTTCAACTTCTGTCTTCATTTTATTTTCTTCATTCATGGGAATTCTTTTAATTTTTTTAGAACTATTTATGAATTCTTTGAGTGGTTCTGTTAAAGGTTTAAATGTATCTCTTAGTTGTTCACGTGTATCTATTTCACCAGTTTTTATACTACGAAGCTTTTTCTTCAAGACATTTCTTGTCGACACCAACTGTTTTAAAATTTTCTCATCCATGTTTAATAATATCAAATAAGAGGTATCAACTATTAGATCAGGTATCATCTATTACATCAGGTATCATCTATCAGATCAGCTCCTGGCTGGTCTGGTTTTTAGATCAGGTTATCAGGACCTGGTCTGGATTTCAGATCAGCTTATCAGGACCTGGTCTGGTTTTCAGATCAGCTTATCAGGACCTGGTCTGGTTTTCAGATCAGCTTATCGGGACCTGGTCTGGTTTTCAGATCAGCTTATAAAAACCTGGTCTGGTTTTCAGATCAGCTTATCAGGAGCTGATCTAGTTTTCAGATCAGGTTATCAGGTATCAAATCAGGTTATTAGGTAGCTGGTCTGGTTTTCAGATCAGCTTATCAGGTATCAGATGAGGTTATAGCAAATAGATGTATTAAGTTTAAAGTTAGATTAATAACTAAAGTAAATATTTATGAAGAGTAGTTTATATAGTTATGAAATAGTCAAATTGTTTTCTGTAGCGTCCATCATTTAATTCATTATCTTTGCTAATCACCAAAAATCCATATTTATCCTTCCAACACTCTCGACAAATTTCATGAAACTTTTCATAACTCATATCGCTACCAACATGATCTCTATAAACATGCTTCATATTTGTCTCATCTTGTTTAAACATTATAATAACATTGGCATTATCTCTTATTAAATGCTTGGGAATTCTAGTATAAGTTTGACACAAGTAGAATGAATCAACATCCCTATGTCGCCCATACAAAAATATGTACGTATATTATTCTGCTTCTCACATGCAACATCATCAAATATCATAATTTAATTAGTTTTAGCTTCGTCAGGTGGAATAACTGATTCATTATCTGTATATGTATAATATCCCATTCCTTTAATTGGTGAAATTATTTTCTTCAGGTATTTATATTTGGGTTGATATAGAGATTTTGAGTATAAATAGATGTTTTCAAACTTGAGTCCATTAGGACTTTCTAGTAAGCCAATCATAACATTAGTCTTTCCACAATTTGATGGTCCCACTATTAGAGCACGAATAGAATTTGATAAGAGGGGCCTATGCTTTATTTTTGAACTGATGTTCACTGAATCGTCAATATTACGAACTAAAATATTTTTATGTTGTTTCACTAACTGCGTTTTTGTAACTAAATACATTTTATCTCTTATTATAGAAAAAATTAGTTAATATGGTTATACAATATCAGAAAACGTTTAGTCATAAAAACACCTTCGTTGGAGGAGGTATAGTAGATAAAATAATAAACTCTCTACCTGTTGAGCTTCAACTTCCGGGGTATCAGTACTGTGGACCTGGAACAAAACTACAAAAACGTTTAAATCGAGGTGACAAAGGTATTAATTTATTGGACTCTGCTTGTAAAAATCACGATATTGCGTATTCAAAAAATAAGGATTTAATTACTAGACATACTTGATAAAATACTTGAAAATTCAGCTTGGAATCGAGTTTTATCAAAAGACAGTAGTCTTGTAGAAAAATTATTTGCATATATGGTTACTAACGCAATGAAAACCAAAACAAAATTTGGTATGGGTGCGGAGAAAAAGAAAAATGTTAAAAAGAACAAGCCAAATGATAAAAACTGTTTAAAACATATATTAGAGCATTTAATACTAAAGAAGGAAAAACCATTAGATATTAACTCAGCTATTAAAATTGCACGAAACAACTGGAGGTGCTGCCATAGCTAAAGCTGTAAATGCAACAAAGAATGCAAAAAATCAACTTGATGAAGCAACTAGATATAATAAAGCGATGGAATCTATAGCAGTTGGAAAAGGGCTTTACTTAAAACCATATAAAAAGGATTATGGTTTAGTTCACAAAGAGAAATCAAAAAACTCTTAAAGATGCTGCCCAACAGACCACTATCTGATGTGGACCTTAACCGTTTTGCTATAAAAATTCCATATTTTAGGGGAGTTTACATCTACCAAAACGAACAAAGAAAATTTAATGTGGAATCATCAACTTAGATGTATCAACAGGATCTGGTATACATTGGGTAGCATACTATAAAAACAACAATGAAAAATAATATATCGACAGCTTTGGAAACTTACAACCTCCTTGGGAAGTTGTCAAATATCTTGGTGCAAATATAAAAAACAACTATAATCAGCATAAGAATTTTAATACATTTACCTGTGGACATTTATGTCTTAAATTTCTTTATGAAATAACTGAAAATATTAAATAAAACACAAACATTTATATTTTACAAAACTCTTTAATGCCTTTTTATTCATAATTTAAAACACATAATTAATAAATTATTGCCAAACAGGAAATTGGCAATTTTGAATTAGAAATTCACTCAGCTCACTCTCGAAAATTAGGTTTTCTTCACGTTCTCTACTTAGGCAATATGATCCGCTCGAGAGATCTTTGATATCGTCATCGGTTAAAATATTTTATCGTTTAGGCAGGAACATTATGTGTTTATTCTTTTCAACTTTTAGTGTTGGTCCATATTTAGTTGTTACACGTAACATATTTCGAATAGTATATTTCGTTGAAGATTCAAGCTCCTTTACGTGGATTAAAGTTTTGTTACTTAGAGCATTAAATTTTGCAATAAGATTTGTTGTGGAGTCCATTTTTTTATTTTTTATTTACTTCTTATCACTTTGAATGTTTAACTGGAAATGATATTAAAAGTAGCGATGATGACTTCAAACAGGCTAATCGAAAATAATTATGGTGAAATAGTAAATAAGTGGGGGATAGTGATGGACAAAAAGAGATAGTTATAGAGAGAAAAGGGTTAGAGAGAGATAGAGTGGTAAAAAAGATATATGGGATAGAGAGAAAAGGGTTAGAGAGAGATAGAGTGCTAAAAAGAAATATGGTATTGTTAAGTACTCGCCCCACTGTGCAAATGGAATTCCGTCATTCCACTCTTTTTTATGCAAACACACATTATGTACATAATTGCAGTTAAGTATATAAGCGCAGTTTCGATAGACATACCGACAGCAAAAGACTTGCTTAAACTTTGAATTATTTTAGAATTAAGTTATTATAATAAGTTACTGCCATAATCAAAATAAATAAATTGAATTATACTAATTAAAAAAAATCTGTACGGGGGTTTAAAATTGATAGTCTTGGCATTAGGCCAGCACCTGAAAAAATGAAATCAATTCAAAATGCACCCGCACCCACAGACAAAAAGCAGCTTCAAGCTTTTCTTGGGCTTTTAAATTTTTATCATTCGTTCTTGCCAAATAAGGCAACAATAGCAGAACCTCTGCATCGCCTTTTAGATAAAAATCGTCAGTGGCTTTGGGAAAAAAAGCATGAGGTAGCTTTTCGTAATTTAAAAAACTTAATCACATCTGACAGTGTGCTCATGCACTATGATGAAAATTTGCCGCTTATACTCGTTTGTGATGCCTCACCTTATGGCATCGGAACTGTATTGGGTCACAAGCTGCCTGATGGCTCTGAACGGCCTATTGCATTTTATTCAAGGACTTTATCGAAGACGGAGCGAAATTATGCACAAATCGATCGAGAAGCAACCGCTGTGATAGCAGGTGTGAAAAAATTTCACGACTATTTGCATGGCAGAACATTTACCTTGGTGACTGATCACCGTCCACTTCTGGGAATTTTTTGTACGGCAAAACCAACTCCAGCTATACTTTCGACTGTTATGCTTCGCCGATGTATTTTTCTTAATGCCTACAATTTTGACCTCGTCTATAGAGAAGGCAAGAAAATGGGCAACGCTGACTCTTTAAGCCGCCTACCAGACGAAACAGAGCAGAATTTCGAAACAAAAGAAGATGAAATTCTAATGATTGAGCAAGCCTGCACTGAAGTTGTCAACGCCAAAAATGTGGCCAAACAAACGGCAAAAGATTCACTCCTCACTAAAGTTCTCAGCTGGGCGTTAAGGGGGTGGCCAAAGTATATTTCTCGCGATGATCAAGCATATCCCTATTTTATGCGCCGTAACGAGATTACTTCACTTAATGGATGCCTGCTGTGGGGTAATAGAACTATTATTCCTCCACCAAGTCGTCAATCCATTCTTCATGCTCTACACATATGTACATATAAACAAAACAAATATATATACATACATATAAACAACACAAACTGAACAATATGAACTCCAATAAATAAATAAACAAAAAAGAAATGGCTTGCGAAGTTTTTTTTTTAATTTATTTTAAAATTTATTTATTTTAAAATTTATTAACAAATATCTTTTATAAATAGGAAAAATTAATTGAAACTTTTGAAAGAAAAATAGAATAGATTCATATCGAATATAAATTATTTGCTGGGTTTTGTATAAGTTTCTAAGCCTACTATGCTTATTTTTCTTTTGTGATTTTCAAAATTATTCTTATTTGTGAATTCTCAAATATTTTTTGAAAGTATGTACATAAGATAAGAGGTATGTAACTGTTCAAAATGTGTGGTTGAAGTCTACTGACGATTTGTTACAGCAACAATGAAATGCATATAGACATCGCTGAAGCACCAGCAAATAAATTTCAAATTAAAATAAACTTATGACAATATGTCGAATAATACATTTTTTAAATGTTAAATTTAGATTTTATTTTTCATTTTGCCTTATAATTACTTTTATTGTTATCCAAAGGATTTCTAATTGTATAAAGGTGTAGAAAAATAGAATAGATTCATATCGAATATAAATTATTTGCTGGGTTTTGTATAAGTTTCTAAGCCTACTATGCTTATTTTTCTTTTGTGATTTTCAAAAATATTATTATTTGTGAATTCTCAAATATTTTTTGAAAGTCTGTACATCAGATAAGAGGTTTGTAACTGTTCAATATGTGTGGTTGAAGTCTACTGACGATTTGTTACAGCAACAATGAAATGCATATAGACATCGCTGAACCACCAGCAAATAAATTTCAAATTAAAATAATATATTATCATATATCTGAACTCCCTAATCCTATATGCATATAAGTGTATTTTCATACTCAAGGTTGCTGGTTATTTTGCCATGCTTAAAATTGTCCAGCGTTAAAGTCTGGTTGCGAGAAATTTGTTTATATTACAGATTTTGTTTATTTAACTATGTCCGCCTTCTTTTTTTTATTACATATTTTTTATTTATTGTATCTTCAAATATGAACTAACAATAAGTATTCAAATCTTAAATAGATAGATAGATAGTTATATATAATACATAAGTAGTGATAATCAAAAGGAAAAAAAAGTATTTTCAAGCAGTCCTATCTGGAGTGTTGAGTATAAGAGCACTTGTATCCCTCTTTTTTAGGCGGATGTGTCCAGTAAAGTTTAAAATATTACGAGCAATTGCATATTTTGCAATTTCTTCAATCACTAGTGGCATATTTAAATCACGATGTATATTTGAGTTTTTTATATACCATGGAGCCGATGTTATTAATCGCAAAATTTTATTTTGCCTTCGTTGGATTCTCTCGACATTGGAAGCTGAAGCAGTGCCCCATAGTTGAATTCCGTAGCACCATATAGGTTTCAAAAGTTACTTGTATATCAAAAGTTTGCAATCTAGACTGAGGGTTGAATTTCTACCAATCAGCCAATGTAACTGAGTTATTTTAGTCTCATTTGGGTTAACTTAGAGTCAATGTGGTGTTTCCAAGTAAGCCGTCGATCAAGGTATATACCAAGATATTTCACATGAGTATGTTGAGGGACAACTTGATTGTTAATCCGAATGGGTGAACAAGTATCTTTTCGTAATGTATATGTTACTTGAACACACTTTTGTTCGTTTACCTTAATTCTCCATAAGGTTAACCATAGTTCCAGCTGGGTAATGTGTTCTTGAAGATATCGGGATGCCTCATCAGGGTTTTCATGCATACTAAGGCAGGCTGTATCGTCGGCAAATGTGGAAGTATGGATACTACTGCTCACTGGCATATCACAAGTATAAATTAAATATAAAACTGGTCCCAGTATACTCCCCTGTGACACACCAGATAAAATTGTTTCAGGCCTACTTGTAAAGTCTCCTTCCGCAACAGTGAACTTACGGGAAATAATGTAACTTTCCAAAAGATTTAAAATGTTTATTGGTAAGTAAGTCTTCAATTTTAAAATTAGGCCTTCATGCCACACTTTATCAAATGCCTGAGAAACGTCGATAAACAGCGCAGAACAATACTTCTTTTCTTCAAATGTTCTTCTTATAAATTGGACCAATCTATGAGTTTGTTCAATGGTGCTATGCTGACTTCTAAAACCAAATTGATGGTCTGGTATGCACCCACTACTAACTAGAATTGGGGAAAATTTTGTCATGAGCAGTTTTTCGAACAGCTTTAACATTGTTGATAGGACCCTTATTGGCCTATATGACTCAGCCTTGGTAAGATCTTTGCCCGGCTTTGGAATCATTTTAACTTTGGCAAGTTTCCAGCTGTGTGGATAATACTCCAGTCGTAAAATGGCATTAAAAATAAATAACAGTATTCTAATTGCAATACGAGGCAACTTCATCAGCATCTGGTTACTAATTCCATCAAAACACGGAGCTTTCTTCGTGTTGAGTTCAGCAATTAGTTTTTGTACATCACGCGTCTTAAACTTTATTTAATGAGAGGGTAGAGCGACTACATTTGGCAAATCAATTACACCAGTACATGTGTTTGGGGTAAATACGTATATTAAATGGTCAGCAAATATGTTACCTTTTTCAGTATCGCTTCTTGCCCAACCTCCGGTATATGTGCGCAGAGGAGGTTTAAACTCAACGGGTGTTTTAAGGTTTCTAGCAGCGTGCCACAAAGAGTAATTAGATGCTGGTGTGACATCAAGACCTTCCAAATAATTTATAAGAGATGCGGTTTTTTTCAAATGCAAGCAACTCTTGGAGTCGTTTAGTGCACTCTTTAAATCTAGTAAGTTTTTTTTTAAGATTGGCAATGTTAGATTCAACATCATCAGGTGTTCTTAATGTAGTGTTTTCCGTGCAATGACTACAAAGATATTTTTTGAATCGCAGCCAATTAACACGACTGGCCATCTTCACATATTTTTTTTTTTTTTATTACATGATATTTTATTTATTGTATCTTCATATATGAACTAACAATAAGTATTCAAATCTTAGATATAAAAATATAATTAGGCCCGACCAGTGTCGGACATAAGCTTAGTAGTAGTTATATATAATACATAAGTATTGATAATCAAAAGGAAAAAATATAAAAAATAAAAGAATTTTCAGGAAGTCCCATCTGGAGTGCTGTGAATAAGAGCCCTTGTATCTCTCTTTTTTAGGCGAATGTGTCCAGTAAAGTTCAAAATATTACGAGCAAGCGGATTAGGATGTGATTCGAGTTTTGTTAGATATTTGCCTGCGTATTTTGCAATTTCTTCAGTCACTAGAGGCATATTCAAATCACGATGTATATTTGAATTTTTGATGTACCATGGAGCCGATGTTATCATGCGTAAAATTTTGTTTTGCCTGCGTTGAATTTTCTCTACATTTGAAGCTGAAGCAGTGCCCCATAGTTGAAGTCCGTAGCACCATATTGGCTTTAAAAGCGACTTGTATATTAAAAGTTTACAGTCTAGGCTAAGTGTTGAATTTCGACCAATCAGCCAATGTACCTGAGTTAATTTAAGTTTCATTTGAGTTAACTTAGTGTCAAATGGTGTTTCCATGTAAGTCGTCGGTCAAGGTGTATACCAAGATATTTCACATGTGAATGTTGAGAAACAACTTGATTGTTAATCCGAATGGGGGAACAAGTATCTCTTCGTAAAGTAAATGTTACTTGAACACACTTTTGTTCATTT
This sequence comes from Tachina lurida, assembly GCA_944452675.1. Taxonomy (NCBI): domain Eukaryota; kingdom Metazoa; phylum Arthropoda; class Insecta; order Diptera; family Tachinidae; genus Tachina; species Tachina lurida. Next base: position 95,889,199 of record OX101753.1, on the reverse strand, counting down.
ACCTTGATTCTCCATAAGTTTAACCAAAGCTCCATCTGGCTAATGTGTTCCTGGAGTTTGCGGGATGCCTCATCAGGGTTTTCATGCATACTAAGGCAGGCTGTATCGTCGGCAAATGTGGAATTATGGATACTACTGCTCACAGGCATATCACAAGTATAAATTAAATGTAAAACTGGTCCCGGTATACTCCCCTGTGGCACACCAGATGAAATTGTTTCAGGCCTACTTGTAAAGTCTCCTTCCGCAACAGTGAAACTTACGGGAAATAATGTAACTTTCCAAAAGATTTAAAATGTTTATTGGTAAGTAAGTCTTCAATTTTAATATTAGGCCTTCATGCCACACTTTATCAAATGCCTGGGAAATGTCTATAAACAGCGCAGAACAATACTTTTTTTCCTCAAAAGTTCTTATAAATTGAACCAATCTGTGAGTTTGTTCAATGGTTCTATGCTGACTTCTAAAACCAAATTTATGGTCTGGTATGCACCCACTACTAATTAGAATTGGGGACAATTTTGTTTTGAGCAGTTTTTCGAAAAGCTTTGACATTGTAGATAGTAGACTTATTGGCCTATATGACTCAGCCTTTGTTATATCTTTGCCCGGCTTTGGAATCATTTTAACCTTGGCAAGTTTCCAGTTGTGTGGATAATACTCCAGTCGTAAAATAGCATTAAATATGAATAACAGGATTCTCATTGCAATACGAGGCAAGTTCATCAGCATCTGATTACTAATTCCATCAATACCCGAAGCTTTCTTCGGGTTGAGTTCGGCAATTAATTTTTGTAAATCACGCGTCTTAAACTTTATGTGTTGAGGGGTAGAGCGACTATATTCGGCAAATCAGCAGCACCAGTACATATATTTGGCGTAAAAACGGATTTTAAGTGCTCAGCAAATATTTTACCTTTTTCAGTATCGCTTCTTGCCCAACCTCCGGTAGATGTGCGTAGAGGTGGCTTATACTCAACGGGTGTTTTAAGCTTTCTGGCAGCGCGCCACAAGGAGTAATTAGACGCCGGTGTAACATCATGACCCTCCAGATAATTTTTAAGAGATGCAATTTTTTCAGATGCAAGCAACTCATGGAGTCGTTTAGTGCACTCTTTAAATCTGATTTTATTTTGTGGTGATCTGTGCTGTTGCCATTCCCTTCTATCCCTTCTTTTTTCACGTACGAGACGTTCAATGTCTGTAGAATAAATTTTATTAAACCCAATCTGCGGATGGGAGATAGTGGCATGTTCAGCAACCTGTTTAATATTCTCGCTGAGATTGGCAATGCTCGATTCAATATCATCGGGTGTTCTAAGCGTAATGTTTTCCGTACAATGACTGCTGAGATATTTTTTGAACCCCAGCCAATTAACACGATTGATCATCTTCACATATGGGTCAGGTAAGTTACTTCTTAATGGGCTACAAATTGTAATGATCGTCGGGGAGTGATCGGACGAGAGTTCAAGAGAAGCTTGAACTTGAATTAAATCCCTAGAGATATTTTTTATGACGCCAAAATCTATAACATCCGGAATTTTTTGTATGTCAGTAGGCCAATAAGTGGGCTCCCCACTTGAAATGACATCCAAGCCCGTTTTTGAAATAGTGTTAAACAATGCTCGACCTCTGGGTGTAACAAGGCGCGAACCCCAGAACGTATGTTTCGCATTGTAGTCTCCAGCTGCCAAAAACAAGGTCCAAGAGATTTGTAGAAATCCTCATATTGATCCTCAGTAATTGCGAATCTAGGAGGGGAGTAAATTGATGATATGACAAAATTTGTGCAAAAATTTTCGACACAAATATTCGTTGCTTGTAGATGTTCTTCACAAATTTTGTCAATAATAAAATGCTTGAGTCTTGACTTTATAAAAATTGCAGATCCCCTGCAAGCTCCTCCTCTTGGGTCCTTTGAATCATATAAAGTGTAGCCGTTAAATCTGAATAGAATTGTTGAAGTCAAATGAGTCTCAGAAACCAGCATTATATCAATATTTTTTTCCGTGAGGTTCAAGTTCATTTTTATGTTGGCGAATGCCGTTTGCATTCCAGAAACATAGTTTTAACGTGTTCATGGTTTGTTAACTAATGCTTGAAGCAGAGTATTCTGCATTTTCAGCATTTCTTGCATCATGGTAGTCATATTTGTTGTAAAATTATTTAGCAGCAGATTCTCAATAGTAGCTTCAAGACGACTAAAGTTAAAGCTAGAGTTTGCATTCGTTGACTTATTTTGCGGGGGATCATTTTGTGTGGGAATAGAACTAGTCTTAGCAGCATCGGCATACGATACACGTGAAGTAACTAGTTGGCTAGTTTGAGGAAGAGTGGCGGAGTAAGCATTTGCTGATTGAACTGGAGCTAATTTTGGTTTTTGACCCATAGCCTGTTTAACGAAAGAATATACAGGGCATCCTCTGTAGTTAGCGGTGTGATTACCTCCACAATTACTGAATTTTTTTTTTTGGTTGATCTTTTGGCTTCGTGCAGCTAGCAGTACCATGCAATTCACCGCAGATAACACAAACTGTAGGTAAATTGCATTAAGTTTTTGTATGACCATATTCTCGGCAATTGTGGCACTGTTTGGGACCTGAACGCTTATGTGGCTCTTCAACTGTAATTTTTCGGTATAAAAGGTATTTAAGGCTATACATTGGATGTGTCTCGTTATTTTTCAACTGTATATCATTTGGCTCCAGTTCAACACGAAATAGAGGCTGGGGGATCTTCTCACTATTGATTATATTAGTAACACTTTTTACCTTAAATCCTTGTAGGTTGAGTGCATCTTTTATTTCGTCGGGATTAATATAAGCATCAATGCCCTTCAATACGATCTGCATACCTTTAGCACTTTTAAGCTGATAAGTATAAAAATTTGTTTTATTTTTTTCAAAATCAGTAATAATTTTGCGGAAATCTTTTTCTTCGTATATTTGAATTTTCGTTTAATCAATTTTACCACGTTTTATTGGAATAACGTGAAATGCGTTCTCACCAACTGCCGAGACTAATTTTTTAATAAGGGCATTCGAATTTTTTTCTCTCAGGTATATTGGTGGTGGCTTGGAAGTTTTTTTGGATGAAACAGCGACTTGGTCGTTATTTGCTTGCAATATTGAAAACCGGTTTTGACGGTTAACTGCTGCGACGTCGTTATCCCTAGATATCTTGGGAACCGATGAAATTTTTGATGAATTTGGGCTTCGCCCGCGCTTTAAAATTGTGATATATCTGTCCATTCCGATTTGGACCTTGGGTTTTGGGCTACTCTTATTTTCAGTGACAACTTGGTTAAGTGATGACCCCGAGCCCGAGGCGGGTGATATCGCTGAGTTAAATATGGAAGTACTAGGCAATAATGTCAACGATTCACTAGTTGGCACTGGACAAAGCGAAGTTGATCGCTGACGAAACTGTGGTTTTGCCGTTAGAAAAATTCTATTATCAGATTTTTGATTTTTATTAAGAGCTTCAGAACTCACAGCAAGTCTATTATCAGATTTTTTTATTTTTATTGTTATCATTATGAGCATCAAAACTTATAGTAAAATAGACATTTCTGCCGTTAGAACTCACTTCACTATTTTTTTCCTTTGGGGTACTCATATAGAGTATTCCTCAAGGGCACTTTGTTTGTTTTTTTTTGTTTACGGTTTTTTTTATTTTTGTTATTTCTATATGTAAAAAATATTTTCAAAGCAAATAAAGCTTATTTATTAAAGTCAATATGTATTACGAATATTTTTTTATGATTTTGTTTGTTTAGTATGTATGTAAAAAAAATCCGCTATTACGTCTGTTCACTATGAAGGTACAACGAGAACTGAGTTAGTAAAGAACAAACGACAATGGTAAGACTGTTGTATATATAAAGAAGATGGTATATATATAGAAGATGGTATATATATAGAAGATGGTAGCTTTGAGCCTACATTACAAAACACACGAGCAAATTGAAATGCAATGAATCAAACCAATTCACATATTCCATTTGCAATAAAGTTTCGTATATAAGGCAGACATCTACATCAACTGACACCACACACAGTGGACCAAAACACAGGAGAACGCTGATGAGGAAGGTTTAGTGGCCTTCGAAAACGGCTGGCTGTTCCGTTCAATTATGTGTTGTTGTCAGAATATTTACAACTAACTAACCTTGATGTTATTTGTTCATTAATAATTATCACATGTAATTTGGCTTAAAAAGCGATACGAACATTAGCCTGTTTAATTCATAAGAATATAGAAACAAATACAGTTCGAAAAATAATAATTAAATTAACTAATAGCTAATAAATCAGTGAATGTTTAAATATAGTTTGAGTTAATTTTCATTAAAAATTAAAATATGTTTAAATACACTTTCATTTTTTCAGTGGTTAATTAAAGTTATTATCAAAGTAAGTTGAAAGTACGGTAGCACTACAATATTATGGAAAGCTTTTCAAAAAAACAGCTGTTCAATATAAACAAGAAAGTTGATTTATCAATTTGCAGAAAAGTGAAATAGCAAAAAACACATTTTATGATACAAAAAGAGCATCAGAATGCATTTTTCTATTTATATATTTCATGATATAAGAATATGTGTTACATTTGTTGTACTATTGCGAAAATTAAACGAAATTCATTGTAATACGACCACATGATGATCATGTACGTGCCTTCAAAAAACACACACATGCTCAAAACATATGTTGTGTTTGTAAAATTTAAACAACACTTAAATCTACAGTGTTGGCTGTTTAAGTTTGATTTAATTGTGCAGTGAGAAACAAATTTCTGTGTTTAAATAAGATTTAAAAATAAAATACAAATAATCATTGACTGATTTATTAGCCCTAAAATTAATAGTCATTGGCTTGTGGCAAAAATTAAATAAAAAATATACTTAATAGTAACAAACCAAAAAAGTTTGTCTTAAGTGGAACAGAAATAAGCAAATTAACAAACATGTGCATAGTTAGTAAAGAACAAACGACAATGGTAAAACTGTTGTATATATAGAAGATGGTATATATATAGAAGATTGTATATATATAGAAGATGGTAACTTTGAGCCTACATTACAGAACACATGAGCAAATTGAAATGCAATGAATCAAACCAATTCACATATTCCATTTGCAATAAAGTTTCATATATAAGGCAGACATCTACATCAACTGACACCACACACAGTGAACCAAAACACAGAAGAACGCTGATGAGGAAGGTTTAGTGGCCTTCGAAAACGGCTGGCTGTTCCGTTCAACTATGTGTTGTTGTCAGAATATTTACAACTAACTTGATGTTAATTATTATTTGTTCATTAATAATTATCACATGTAATTTGGCTTAAAAAGCGTTACGAACAGTAGCCTAATTCAATTCATAATAATTTAAGAAACAAATACAGTTCGAAAAAATAATAATTAACTATAATCATGTTTTGCCGTCGGCATTTGAAAAAAATAATTATGCATTGCCGTACGAATTAGAAAATAATAATCATGTATTGCCGTCGGCATTAGGAAAAATATTAATGTGTTGCCACCGGCATTAGGAAAAATATTCATGCATTGCCGTAGGCATTAGGAAAAAAAATCATGCATTGCCGTAGGCATTAGGAAAAATATTCATGCATTGCCATAGGCATTAGGAAAAATTAATTTTCACAATTTCTCCATTGGTATTAAGAAAAATCATCTCATGATTTTCCCGTTGGTACTAGGAAAAATCATATTCATGATTATCCCGTCGGCATATATACTTATGAAATCTTAATCTTATGAAACCCCTTAATTCACCCCCACAAACATACACACATACAAATTCCCACGGTCATAAAATACCGGACTTATTGAACCACCCTCGTGAGTAGCAAACAAACAAAACTCCTTATGTAAACAAAAAACTCCTTATGTAAACAAAAAATTAGACGGACTTATTGAACCACCCTCGTAGGTATCAAATTTCACAAATTTCCAAGAATTTTAAAATTTGGGTAATTAAAATTTTAAAAGTTTAATTGATCCCGGAGCCCCAGTTCACTACTACTCTCATTACCGCGAATTTTACAAAAAAAGGGTAAGTACCTACAACAAAAACAAAATTTTTTTGTCTTTTGTTTATAAGTACCTGCAAGAGTGAAAAATGGGGATTATTATGTGTCCACTTTTTTTCACCGAACTTAGCAAAACCAGTACTTGCATAGCGGTTGGCTATCCTACAGTCAAAATAACTTTAAAAAGTTCAATAACAAATAATAAACCAAATTGTCAGCCAATAGAAACGCAGCTACGTCACACGTCCACTTTTTTTTGCATTGACGTAAGGCTCAGTTACCCGACCGTAATGTAAAGTAACTGCAACAGCAGAAAACAGCTGATCGATATTGTTATGTGAAAAGTAATGTAAATAGTTATAGAGATCTAATGTAACGTAGCCTACTTTTTATATAAAAGTATCGATCAGCTGTTTCCTACTTTACAGTTACTTTACATTACAGTCGGGTAACTGAGACTGTAATCTTGTAGTTTATCATTCTTGAAGATAACAAACTTTTCGGGTTTTCTCAGAGAGACAAAAAATAATCCTCTCTTATGAAGAGAAAAATTAGTGTTTTCGGCTTTGCAGGCAGCAACTAGTAGTGCTGTCAAGTTAAAAAATGTGCTTATGCACAAAATTTTTAATTTATATGGTTACAACATAAAATTGGTTGTTAATTTAGTAATAATTTTGATACTCTTTTTGCTTTTCAACAAACTATGTACCTTTTCAACAAACTTTTAACTGAATTTTCGGCCTATAACTCCCAAGCCCGGCCGCGTGCCAAAAAACTACTTATACCGATAGGGCGTGAAAAGACCTATATTTTCTCATCATTTAAATTTTGCTGGATGGTTAGTGTTTCGAACAAAATTTTTCAACAACCGTTTTCGAAACAAATTTTTGCTCACTTTTTGGCCTATAACTCCCAAACCCAGCCGAATGCCAAAAAACGAGCTTTACCCTCTAATAGGGCATGAGAAAGCTTTATTATCTTATCATTTGATTTTTGCTGGATGTTTAGTGTTTCTAACAACGTTTTTCAACAACCGTTTTCGAAACAAATTTTTACTCACTTTTTGGCCTATAACTGTGTTCTAGAAAGAAAGATGGAAATCGTTAATTCGTCTTTTGAAACACAATTAAATTTTACGACCTATCTGTGTTGGTATGGATATTTTTGTGGTCAATGGATACCAAGTTATGCAAATATATTATTATTTTATATTATATATATACATATATTCAAACCAAAAATAATATGATCATGTACTTGTAATAGAAGTAAATGCAAAAATCTATATCAAGTTTTGAATTTGATTAAAACTCGAATATATCACACATCGCGAAACTGTTAAAAATTCGCCATATTGGAAACAAACTGTATCGTAAATCATTATCTCAGGAGAAAGCGCAAAACATTATGAAAATTCGTCAAAGCTTGCAAAAAATTTAAATTTTAAGTCCCTAAATAATAATAAATAAAGAAAGCAAAAAAACAAAATTTTAAACAAGTAATAATTTTTATTAAAAATCGCTAAAGCTCTAAGGAATGCTAAAAATTAAAAAAAATTGCGAAAATTCATTGGAAATCGCCAAAACGGTTAAAAATAAAATAAACTCGCAAAAAAACGAAAAATCGCATGTTCGTGAAAAAATCGCAAGCTCGCGAAAAATGTCTAAGCGCATTGGAGAAATCACTTACAGAAATCTTTACTAACCCAAATTTTTATTCAGCCTCCTCTTGTTCAAAGTTTTTTTGCTTACTAGGGCATTCAATTAATCGGTGTATTGTTTTAATCGGTTAATGGCTCGATTAATTAACCGAGGTTTTGGCTTAATCGGTGAATAATCTGTTAATCTCGATATTAACCGGTTAACTGATTAATAAAGTTCTTCCATAAATAAAGTGTTTCAACAAATAAAAGTGCATATATTATTTATTAATTTGAGCTTATAAATAAAACAAACAAAAAATATACATAATAATTTTTAAACTAAATCAAGCAAAAAAATCAAATATATGATGCCTTATATAGTTTAAAGATTTCTTCTAACACAACCTTTCAGAAAAGTAATTTGGTTTAAATGTTTAGGGCTTAAGCTATTCTCCTCTTTAATTTTGGTAAACCCTGACTTGGAAAAATCCTTTAACTTATCTTAGATTTTGAAATCGAAAGCAATCCATAATACAGAACATCTAGTTTCTCAGTCCTCTTCCTGGATTTCTCAAAACATATAAAATCATTCATTATGTCACTAGAATCCTGTTTTATTGATTTTTGCAACTTTTCTTTGACCTTTTATTATTATGAATCAACTATTTTATTAAGCTTGAGGTCTTTTGATAAATATATCGTTAATTTGTTTATAAAAATACCTCTAGCTTAATAAAATAGTTGATTCGTCCTGTCTCCTAAGATGTTCTATATACATATATGGTATATTTTCCAGATGGAAGACTTGTCTTCTAAATTGACTGAATACTGGACAATGATTCTAGTAGTGTTCGAGTGGCGTTAACATGCACTATAAAATCACAAGGTGATTAAGCCTTAGTCTGTGTGATGAATTAGATAGTGAAATTTACTGGTGTAAAATCTTTCAAAATAAAAACTGTGCAGGCGATATTCTCTTTTTAACCGACTTCAAAAAAGTAAGAAAATTTGTCTTAATAATACCATTCTCAAACGCTTCTCTTGTGTTTTTAGTAAACTGAACTTAATTAAAACTAATACAAGAAATAAATTACCAACAAATACAGTAGCATCGGTTTTATTTGCAAATTTTGAGTCTAATATTGAAATGATCAAAAGAAATTGGAAAAAAAATTGGCGTAAATATGGACACATGTACGAGTACGTATGTTTTCAAAAACTTAAGAATGTATAAGTAGATACGAATACATATAGGGTTTGTAAATAATCGCAGATTTCCATAATCGCGATTACGATTAAAAAATATGCGATTAATCCCGATTATCGGTTAATCTCGATTAATCAAGAAAATATACTATTATATTTTTTTCTAAAACCAAAACAAATTGCCTCATGATTTTTAGTCGAACTGTATGGGTTTAGCCAAAGAAATTAAATTGTTTTGTCTAGAGTTCGCGCTTTAATTGAATTTTTCAATTAAATTATATTTAAATTTTGAGAAAATTTTAAAGCATGTAAAACGAAGTTCGTAAATCAGAACTTATTAGTATCAAAAACAATACAAATTATGCTAAATCAATATTTTGATAGGAACATTTTCTAGCACGAAGTATATTTCTATTTTCTTAATTTATTTTTTATTCAATTTTGTATCCACAATTGATGAATTTATTATCATAATGAATGAACAAGTTCATATAAAAACAGTATTTGTATATCCTTTACCAAAAATGGAAAAGGGTATATATAGGTTTGTCATTCCGTTTGTAATTTCTATAATATCAATAAGCGACCCATAAAGTATATATATTCTGGATCCTTATGCATAGGGAAGACGAATAAGCGATGTCCATCTGTCCGTCTGTCTGTAGGTGAAATCGGTTATCCGAAGCTCCCAGAAAAGCTAGATACTTCGTTCTTGGACTGGCGTCTCAGAAATTTTCCAAAATAGATTGGTATTGAAATTCAGCAAAACCGAGCAGACGATTGTAGAGCTGGAAAACTTAAACTTTATTTTGCCATATAAAAGTCGACCATTGGTGAAAATACTTTTCACATCATTCCAATTAAACGAGGTAATATTGATGAAACTAAAATCCAAATATATGATGAAAAAGATTTCCGAAAAATTGTTAGTGAGTTCGGAAAAAATAAAACAAATTCTTACACTTACCAACTTAAGAGTGCTAAGGGCCTAGAGATAGTATTATAGGGCATAGATTCACATGTTGAGCCCGAAGAAGTAAAATGTCCACTTATCGACCAAGGATTTAAGGTAAAAAAATGTTACCAATATAATCAATAGAGAGAAGATTCCCCAGCCTTTATTTCATGTTGAACCGTAGCCGAATGATATACAGTTGAAAAAAATGACACACAACCAATTAATAGTCTAAAATACCTCTTATACCGAAAAATCACAGTTGAAGAGCCACGTATGTGTTCAGGTCCCGTACAGTGCCATAATTGCCAAGAATATGGCCACACAAAAACTTACTGCAAATTACCTACAGTTTTTGTTATTTGCGGTGAATTGCATGGTACTGCTAGCTGTACTAAGCCAAAAGATCAAGCAGAAACAAAATGCAGTAATTGTGGAGGTAATCACACCGCTAACTACAGAGGATGCCCTGTATATTCTTTCGTCAAACAGTCTATGGGTCAAAAATCTAAATTAGCTCCAGTTCAATCAGCAAATACTTACTCCTCCACTCTTCCTCAAACTAGCCAACTAGTTACTTCACGTGTATCGTATGCCGATGCTGCTAAGACTAGTTCTATTCCCACACAAAATGTTCCACCGCCAAGTAATTCAACGAATGCAAACTCTAGCTTTAACTTTAGTCGTCTTGAAGCTACTATTGAGAATCTGGTGCTAACTATAAATAATTCTACAACAAATATGACTACCATGATGCAAGAAATACTGAGAATGCAGAATACTCTGCTTCAAGCATTAGTCAACATACCATGAACTCGTTAAAACTATGTTTCTGGAATGCAAACGGCATTCGCCAACATAAAAATGAACTTGAGCACTTCCTCACGGAAAAAAATATTGATATAATGTTGGTTTCAGACTTACTTGACTTCGAGAAGCTGCTTTAAAATAAATGGTTACACTCTATATGATTCAAAGGACCCGAGAGGGAGAGCATGCGGTGGATCAGCAATTCTAATTAAGTCAAGACTCAAGCACTATATCCTTGAGAACGTTAGTGAAGAATATATGCAAGCTACGAATATTTTCGTAGAAAATTTTTGTGCGAATTTCGTGATATCTTCAATTTACTCACCTCCTAGATTTTCAGTTACCGAAGATCAGTATGAGAAGTTCTACAAATCGCTTGGATCTTGTTTCGTGGCAGCTGGTGACTACAATGCAAAACATACTTACCGGGGCTCGCGTCTTGTTACACCTACAGGTAGAGCGTTGTTTAATACAATTTCAAAAATGGGCTTAGATGTCATTTCGAGTGGGGAGCCTACTTATTGGCCTGCTGACGTAAGAAAAATTCCAGATGTTATAGATTTTGGCGTCACGAAAAATATCCATAGGGACTTAATTCACGTAGAGGGCTCTCTAGATCTGTCCTCCGATCACTATCCCACAATAGTTACAATATTCAACCCACTAAGGAGTGATTTAACTAACTCATATTATTTATAACTATTACTAAGCTTATGTCCGATACTGGTCGGGCCTAATAATTATATTTAGATTTAAGATTTGATTACTTTTGAAGATACAATAAATAAATATATATATGAAAAAAAATATATAAAAGTAGCTACCGAAAAAAAAATTTTATTTGTTTTAATAAATAAACTTATTTTACACTTCAGTGCGACTAAAATTTCCAGGGTTGGAAAGCTTTAACTTATTGTGTTATGTAAAATCTAAAACTATGTCTGTCACAGGCTATTTTCTCGAGAACCGTAAGAGCTATGGACCTGAAATTTGGACACAATGTGTAGAACTTTGACCGCTATAACAACAAATGCATGAAATTTAAAAATTAAAGGGTGTTCAGTAACTAGCAATGACAAATGTTAAAATCCCATTTAATATACAGATTTTTATGTTTTTGGTGATTTTTTTTTGGTTTGGCGATTTTATAATTTTGGATTTTTTTGTTTTACCGTTTTTGAAAATTTCAAGAGTTTTGCTCTTACGGTTTGCAAGATACAGCAAGTTGTCAAACTACATAGTCAAAATTGCATTAACTGATGGAACACCCTTTAATTTTAGTGTTAATTGGAGTAGTTTGTAGAAAAATATACTAACCTTACAAATTTCAAGTGTATATACATACAATTGTATATATATACGGTAAAAAAAAAATCCAAAATTATAAAATCGCCAAACCAAAAAAAAAATCACCAAAAACATAAAAATCTCCAAAACGAAGAAAAGCGCCAAATTAAAAAAAAATATCTTAATCGAAAATAAATCGCAAAAAACCGGAAAAATTGCGAAAATGAAAAAAAAATCGCCAAAATTAAAAAAAATCACAAAAATGAAAAATAAATCGCCAAAACGAGAAAAAAGTAAAAAAAAACAAAAAAAAACATTAAAGCTGAAAAAACGTCAAAAAATAAAAAAAAACGCCATATTAATGCTCAAAGCCCAACGTATGTAACCCTGCGTGCGCGAGTTAAAGTCGCACTTTACTGAATTTATTTTCAACTATGTCTAAAGATGTGGTGATATCTGCCTCTCATATTGAATAATATAAATTTGTACAATATTAAAAAGGAAAGAAAATGAATATGTATAATTGGGAATATACACCCTATAGGAACTCAAACCCATTTGTAAGTAACTTCAAAGTGGTTTTTTTAATAACCACAACTGGTTGATTAAGTACCCAAAAAACGCTGAGTTTGCGTCTAGTGTTTTCTTTGTTTTTAACTTTCTTATCATTCTTTTGCAATTGTAGAATTGCAGATTCCAGAGCACGTTGCTGACGGGTTTGTCTAAGCCTATAGTGAAACTTGAAGCAACAGAATGCCAAAGTCAGCAATACAAGAAGAGTAGCAGCAGACAACAAAGGACCAGAAATCACTTGGTTTTTTAGTCCCTCTATATGTCGCAAGTTTTCAGCACTTAACTTCTGAAGGTATGGTAGACTCAGTATGTTCTCATGACTTGTAACATTAAGTAGGGCAATTATCGGTGACTCCGGTAATTTTGTTACTATACTTTTGTGATTTCTGTATAGGGTTTCATTAATTTTTGCTTCCACTGAAAGTCAGTAGAAATGTGCCCGTGATGGTCGTCTCGACGTCATCATTTGTTTTTACAGTAAAGGTGTCATCATTTACAATTACAACACCCTCATAAACTATTGTCACCGACTCAAGATGGGAAGGCCGAGAAGTGCAATATGCATGACCACCCGAATGGAGTTGCTGTGCGCATGTTGAATGTACCAGCTTCCTGCAGAATGATATTGTTAGGGTTGCATTACAGTTTACAATCGGTAACGTTTGATTTCCACAATCTGCCACGCTGTTTTCGCCATTTAAATTAAGAATTGTGTAGTTGTGGTAAACAGGGTACAACGTTACTTTCTTGCAAACCATATCTGGTCTTGGATACTTAATTAAAAAATTTAAAAACTTATCATCTAATAGGACTCTTATACTAGCAACTTCCATTAAATCCTGTATAGTTACATTTGTAGAGTGCTTACTATTTATACTAAGCAAATCGTTAGAATCAAAAATCTGTGGATTAACTATACCGATTTTTGAAAGAGTTATTGACAACATCAAGCTTTCAAGCAGGGTAGGAAAAAATTCTGCTCGCAAATGCTATTTTATTTTTTCGTTCGTTTTAAAATTTGTTTTCGGAATTTTAAAAATTAAATTCGGAAAAGAATTCTATTTTAAATTCTTGTTTTTTTTCGTTCTCCTCGCAAACGAATTAAATCAACAAAAGTTAATTTAATTCGTTTGCGAGGAGAACGAAAAAAACCAAGAATTTAAAATAGAATTCTTTTCCAAATTTTATTTTATAATTCTAAGGAACGAATGCAAAAGAATAATTCTTATAAAATTCGTTAGGCAGCCAATTGAATTCTTGAGGGGGTAAAAACTGAATTTTGGTACCTTGGAGAAAATGGCAGAGGCGCCAAAAAGTGGACACTTATGTCCATTTATCACTTTCGTGATATGGGTATCAAATGAAAGGTATTTTCGAGGGGATGACAAAAATGTGTGGGAAAAATGGCGGAGGCGCCAAAAAGTGGACACTTATGTCTATTTATCACTTTCATGATATGGGTATCAAATGAAAGGTATTTTCGAGGGGATGACAAAAATGTGTCGGAAAAATGGCGGAGGCGCCAAAAAGTGGACACTTATGTCCATTTATCACTTTCATGATATGGGTATCAAATGAAAGGTATTTTCGAGGGGATGACAAAAATGTGTGGGAAAAATGGCGGAGGCGCCAAAAAGTGGACACGTATGTCCATTTATCACTTGCATGATATGGGTATCAAATGAAAGGTATTTTCGAGGAGATGACTTGTATGAAAAAATAAATTAACCGATATTGTCCCATCGGATTTTCGATACCTTCTGGCATGAGGAAAAAACTTTAACTTTCACATATTAAAATATTATTTTCGGTGCGCCAATTTTTTTTTTAAACAATACTCGAATATTTTACTTTTTACCAGTTTAATAGTCTAAACACAATGCAACGATGATTTATTGCGGTGCGGTTTTCCATACGATTTTGAAGTAAAAAACCGCAGTGCGGAACGGAATACAATTAAAATCTATTTTATTTTCTCTGCGGACTTTCTAATTCTCTCAATTTTTGACACTCTTTCTCTTTCTGATGTTGCCACAGTTTTTGAATAATTGGCGGTGTTCACAACGTTGTTTTAATAAAAAGCATGATTTTTTTGTCATAATATATAAAAGTTTAAAAAATATATCAAATATATCTGCAAATGTATAAAATATTAATCAATTTTTGTTTTTAGTTACTGCCAATACAAAATATTCAACACAAAGAGTATTTTTTATACACAAAAAAAAATTAATAAAAATTTAAACAAACAATGACAAGTATTGCCGCAGCCGTCTTCCGTTGTATTATGTTTATTTTTCTTTCCCGCAACGAGAAATCGCACCGCCCCGCAAACATTGTGTTTAGACTCTAAAACGAAAGATTTAATATACGAATAACACAAATAAATTTAAAATAATTGTTTTGCATGATGTTAATTTATATTGTATTAATATTTAATTCCACCACAACAAAATAATAAAATATTTATGTATACAGGCAAATCTCGGTATAACGAATCTCGTTTTAACGAAAATCCGATATAACGAACGTCGAACTATTTTACATTAACAACCTTATATAGCGAATAATATCCTAATGTTATACTGAATATAACGAATGATAAAGAAAAAATCGCAAAATAAAAAACAAAAACTTGCTATAGCATCATATGTCTAACATTTAGTTCTACTTTATATAGCGAATGTTTTGATAAAGCCATGCTCTGTATAACGAACGGCAAAAGAAATAATATTAAACAAAATCTACAGCAGCAATTGGTAGCTTATTACAAAAAAATTGCACTCATTCTTTTTATTGTATTGTATCATCTCTAGAGTAATAAAAGTTAAAATAACACTTTAAAAAAACTTTGCGATATAACGAATTTTTCGATATAACGAATGGGCCTGACATTATATCGTTCGTTATACCGGGATTTGTCTGTATATATTATTCTTAAACAAAATTAACTCAGTCGTGTTACCTTCTAAAACAATCTCAAAAAACTAAAAAAATCAAAAAATTTAATTTCTGGCGCCTCGAAAATAATTATTTTGCTATGTGGTAGTGGAATTTTTTTTCCGCATACCAAAACCTATCAAAAAATCGATGGCACAGTATTGGTAAATTTTTTTTTTCACAAAGGTCACCTTCTTGAAAATCCCTTTCAGTTGATACCCATATCATGAAAGTGATAAATGGACATAAGTGTCCACTTTTTGGCGCCTCCGCCATTTTTCCAACGCATTTTTGTCATCCCCTCGAAAATACCTTTCATTTGATACCCATATCATGCAAGTGATAAATGGACATACATAAGTGTCCACTTTTTGGCGCCTCCGCCATTTTTCCAACACATTTTTGTCATCCCCCCGAAAATACCTTTCATTTGATACCCATATCATGAAAGTGATAAATGGACATACATAAGTGTCCACTTTTTGGCGCCTCCGCCATTTTTCCAACGCATTTTTGTCATCCCCTCGAAAATACCTTTCATTTGATACCCATATCATGAAAGTGATAAATGGACATAAGTGTCCACTTTTTGGCGCCTCCGCCATTTTTCCAACGCATTTTTGTCATCCCCTCGAAAATACCTTTCATTTGATACCCATATCATGAAAGTGATAAATGGACATAAGTGTCCACTTTTTGGCGCCTCCGCCATTTTTCCAACGCATTTTTGTCATCCCCTCGAAAATACCTTTCATTTGATACCCATATCATGAAAGTGATAAATAGACATAAGTGTCCACTTTTTGGCGCTTCCGCCATTTTTCCAACACATTTTTGTCATCCCCTCGAAAATACCTTTCATTTGATACCCATATCATGAAAGTGATAAATGGACATAAGTGTCCACTTTTTGGCGCCTCCGCCATTTTTCCAACGCATTTTTGTCATCTCCTCGAAATCTCCTCAAAAAATTTTAAGTCTTTACTTTGAATTATGTACATATGTATGTATTTGTATTTTTAATTTAATCGCGAATTCTATTTTCTATTCGTTTGCGAATTTTATTTTTAAATTTGCGAGTTGAATTTTATTTTGCATTCTTGGTTTTTCTTTTCGTTCGCAAATTTTATAAATAAAATTTGCGAATTAAAAAGAATAATTCTTTACAATATGGAAAATAAAATTCGTTCGAATTAAATTCGTTTGCGAAAGAAATTAATTCGAGCACTCTTCCTACCCTGCTTTCAAGCGCCGCGACATCAATTCTGTTTCTAGCAAGCAAAGGTCTCGTACAAATGTTCTGTATCCACCATTTTAGCCTTGGTATTTTTTATTATAATATTGACTGTATCTGTCAAATTATTGATTTTCTCCTGTGTTCTTGTATTTATGAGAATTTGTCTATTTTCTGCCTGAATCAATTCCCTTTGATTAAATTGCACATCTTCGAAGTCATCGTAGTCAGGTGTCCCAGCAACCACCTCAAGTATCGTGCCCAAAAATTTTATACTTCTTGTATGCCTACGATGAACATATATTGTTGTTATTAATGTCCTTACATGTCCTATGGAAAAATGTTCTTTTAGTCTCTCTGCATCATCAGCCACTTCAGAATACAATGTAAGGTTCGTTGTATGCCGCAAATACTCAAAATGCTGCCAAATTGTCACGCAACCATCTGATACAGGGATGTAGTTTGAATTGAATAGTCTGTTAGTTTTGCGGTCACCACCGCGACAAGAAGGACCACCACAAGAATCCTACGGTTAAAAAGAAATCAATAAAATTTGACTTATCTCAAATTGTCCTTATGGACCACCCTCCCTTTAATGAGAACGGTTGTCCCCAAATCGGCTTCTACAGTTTCCTCAACATATAATGGTGTAAGCTTATTGCCTAATCTTCTTTTTGTTTTAACAAGAACCCTTTCACCCACTTTAAATGTTCGATTCTGTCTTGTTTCATTTAATCGTCTCATTTGAGACTCTTGGGCTTTCTGTACTCTGTTTCTCACATCAACCTCAAGCTCCAATGAATCAGAATGAATTACATCAATAGGCCTTTTGTTTGTGACCGTATGAATCGTTCTATTATATTCTATGGTTGCTAGTAATATTAACTGTACTGTATCACTAATGGATTTTTCTAGCTTAAGGCATCTAGCAATTTCTAAAATACTACTATGTAATCTCTCGACCTGTCCATTCGAAGTACTATGAAGCAGTGGTGCATTGACAATTTCCACACCAAAATTGTTGCTCAGAATTGACTTTATTGTTTCAGAATTCAATGACGGTTCATTGTCACAAAATATTACTTTCGTACGAGGGAAGAAATTCATCAGCTGTAGAATTGGTGATTCTACATCTATTATAGTTCTCGAGTCTATAGGTTGAACTATTGCAAACTTGGAGAGTTTGTCTGCACAAGTTAAAAAATATTTTTATCTGTTGAGAATATATCAATATGTAAAATTTCCCCTACATATGATGGAATTGGTGTCGCACCAATCACTTGTTTTTGCGGGTGGCGATCTAATTTTGCTTTTTTGCAAACTTTACAATTTATGACCACCTCGTTTGCCAACTGTGTCATCTTTGAAAAGAAATAGTTTTCCAAAATTTGTTTGGTATTTTCTTGAGCTGCTCTATGAGCTCTATGAGCTCTGTTATGTTCAGTTACGACAATTTCTCTTTGTTCGTCTTTATTTGTGATATCCACAACTAAATTTTTTGCATAACGAAATGTCTAAATTAGTCTATGTTCTATTAAAGCCAAAATTGGTAGCTCGCAATGAATTGCATTCACCACTTCTTCCTTTACAGTATCACAAATCTTAGCCATCAAAAGTGCTCTATCTGAAAAGTTTATAATGTGTCTCGTTTTTGTTCCAAACAAAACAAATGTTCTTGTTGGTAGCTCTGTACCCTCCTCAATAACTATCTGATTTCTAAAACAATTAATCGGTTTCTCAATTGATTCAATAGTATAAGATAAAGAGACTTCGCTATGTATTGTTACAATATCAGAGCTTGAACTCTTACCAAAAGTGTTATTATTTTGTAGGATATGAACACCCTGTAAAGCAAGAAGGTTTTGTCGCGATAAAGCGTCGGCGACGTGATTTTCCTTTCCCGGTTTATAATGAATTTGAGCGTTGTGCTCATCGAGGAATGTTTTCCACCTTTTTAAATTTCGAGTTAGGGTTACGATCCGAAACCGCAAAAGTAAGCGCTTGGTGGTCTGTAAAGATATTCAGATTCCTAACGCCATATTAATAATTTCTAAGGTTTTTCAAATCCCATACAATTGCCAGTAACTCCCGTTCATTGGTGGAAAAATTTAATTTCCCACCCTTCAGAGTTCTTTAAATCATGGTTATTGGTTCGCCATTTTGAGACAAAACCGCACCAAGTCCATAGGCCGAAGCGTCAGTCGTTAGGCCAAATAACATCCTCGGATGCTAAGACCTCTTTAAGTTTATTACAAGCCTTTCGTCAAAATTCACAACTATTTTTTTAGACTGAGTGGCACAAACCTTGTCATTTTCACCTTTCAGTATATCGGTCAGAGGCAATTGATGCAATGTTCCTAATGAAGCATCTATAATAACTTGCCAGTCCCAAGAAGGATCTTAAATCAAAAACTGTACTGGATTGCTTATAATTTTTTTTGCATCTATCTTACTAGGGCTCGTTGTGATACCACCTCGCGATACCACGAATCACAAAAACTCAACCCTTTCCTTGAAGAAGTTCGATTTTTCGCGAGAAACTCTCATATTGGCATCACAGAGCTTATCCAAGACCCAAGCGATGTGGTCGACATGGGTTTCCATATCTTTTGAAAAAATTATAACGTCGTCAACGTAAACGTGGTACGACTTTCCTATTTGTTACCTAATAACATCGTCAATGGCTCTCTGAAAAATGCTCGGTGCATTTTTAAGCCCAAACGGTAGCCTACAAAATTCATTTTTCCCGTTTCCTACTGAAAAGGCAGTTTTTCACGGTCCTTTTCTGCCAATAATATTTTATGAAATCCCGATTTAATGTCTAGAGGAGTAAAATATCTAGCCTCACCCAAATTTGATAATATAACACTTACATTCGGAATGGGATACCTACCAGACACTGTTTTCGAATCCAGTATTCGGAAATCCATAACAAGTCGTTTTTAATGTTTCCATATTCATCAGTCCCTTTTTTATCTACCACCCAAACAGGGTTATTTTAGGGTGGTCTGGATGGGCGGATGATGCTATCCTTTAAAAGGTTACGAACTTCTGTGTTTACGAAATCTGCTACTCCCATTGGATATGGGTATAACTTTGAATATATTGGATTTTCATCCTCAGTGCGAATAGTCGCAATAATATTTGTGTTAAAGGGTAACGCTTCATCAGGTTCAGCGAAGACACTCTTTCTTTTTTCTATCATTTTTCGAAATCTCTCGGATACCCCTTGAGGTACCTCAATTTTTTCCACACTTGTAACATTTACACTCTTACATTTAAAAAACTGAATGGGCTCTGATCCAGTCTTATATTCCAGCTTTTTATTTCTTAAATCGAGCTTAGAATCTGCGATTTTTAATAAATCAAGTCCTATAATTCCGTCAAACGACGTCAGGTTTGGAAGAATGAAAAAGGTAGTATTTATTATGAAAAGATTAATAGTGCATTTATGTTTTATGGAATTGAAGCCATGAAGTGACCTCACCATAAATGTCTCATCAACATTCCTTACATGTTTTAATTCTGGTAATAGTTTTATATAGTTTTTTGATGCGCCTGTGTCCATTAATAATTTAATTTTCCTCCCTGCTATCATTCTTTCTATGTAGGGGAGCAGGGAGTCATGACTAAAAAATTAATTTGGTCATATTCCGAAATTTCATTTTCTATATTACACTTCCTCAGCAGCTTCATACTGGTAATTATGATCTACATGATCATTTCTTTCGTGCGCCATATGATTGACCCGCTGTTGCTTCAAACCTGTGAACCTGGTGGCACCACTATTTGGTCTTTTTATTGCCGGGCTCACGTTTATGCTCGGTTGGACTCGACATTGATTATTAATATTTTGGGGCTGTTTGAACCTTGATGATGAATCGATATCCATCGGTTCCACCTCCTGCTTTTGTTCTTTTGAGCTATCTTGTCGTCTGTCATAATAAGGATTTTTTCCTTGTGTGGTATTATTATTAACAAACAGCGTTTTTCGTAAACAATTTCTATTGTGTTTTTTCCTCCATACTTTTAGCATAATTGCTAGCAAAATTAAAGCGCACATGCCAGCGCTGATGGAAGATCCTATGGCTTTGCCGAAAAAAGAATGTCGCTTAAAGATTTGTTTGCGCTTGAAATGAATACTCGTAATGCATCCATTCGATATTTTTCATTTAATGATGCAGCCAGATCACCATCATAATTCATTATTGTTTTATTTGTAAAAAGTGTGAGCTTCCGCTCCACTTCATCATAATACTCCAAAAGAGTTAGATTTCCCTGTCGAAGGGTAGACATTTCTTGTTCTATCAAATAAATAAGTGTCTTGTCCGCGTAGGTGAAATCGAGTCTATTAATAATGGCCTTAAAATTTAGAGGGGTGTCAAAAGAAGCCAAAATTATATCGGCTGTACCCCTAATTTTATTTCTTATGATTCCCAAAGCCTGAAAGTGGGTGGAACTCCCATTATATTTTTCATAAAACATAAGTTTCATGCTTTCCTTCAAACTCTGGTAAAGATTTTGCTATATCTAAAGTTTCCCTGCACAACACGTTATCTCCAATAGTAGCCTCTTCATATTTTTCTACTTCCGGTACATTTACAGACAACTCGGTCACCCTTTTTCCTAATTCCTTTAATTTTTCTTCAAATTGTCTCTCCTGTACTACGAGAGTACTGCTAACTGCACTCTCCACAATAGTTTTTAACTGATCTGGAGTAATTGCCATTTCTAAGTCTTCTATAAGTTCTAAGCTTTTAAATTTCTTTAATAATGACTCAATATCTTCAGAATTTCAATCGTAATTCAATATTTATTTCACTATTAAATATTTCATAAGCACTCTACTTACATTGAAACAAAAAAAACTTAATTTATTGATGAGTTTTCTTCAATATAGATAGTTGATTCCTCTGTTGGTTGCAGTTCCTTTTAATTTTAGTTCAATTGATGTGGTTTCCTCAACTGTTGATAGATAGCTGCTTCTTCTATTTAGCTATTATGTTTTTCGATGAGATCTAGCACTCCTTTATATTCAATCGATGGGTTCCTCTAGTTTTAACACTCGTTGGGCGCCAGTTAACAAAAAACAGGGTCTTAGTTTTGTGTAAAGTTTTTATTAAAATATAAATGAAATTAAAATAAAATTATAAAAATGAACTTTATTCTTTTACTTCCAAATATGATCTGCCTTGGCTTCAAATCCATAATTCATTTCAACCAACATTTTACCCAAAAAACGCTGAGTTTGCGTCTAGTGTTTTCTTTGTTTTTAAGTTTCTTATCATTCTTGTGCAATTGTAGAATAAATAGCTGACGCAGATGGTTGTTGACTTTTATGTATTTCAACATCCGTATTGAAATTGTTGTGCTAACTTATATATGTACATAAATATATCCATACATACGAACCGCTCATAGAAAATATTATTGAAATTATTTAGTTTTTTTTCAACACAAACATTTGGCATTTGTTTTCATGGCATGCTTCTTTTTATGTTTTTTATTTTCTTTTCATTTACTTATTTTGCTTTTATTTATTTCTTATGTGTGCTTCTATTCAATATGTTTGGTTGATATCTGCATGATATTTAAACCAATTTGTAGTCACTTGCAAAATAACTAATTTATAAGTTAGTGTTTTTTCTCAACTGATTATTTTATTTACTACAGGGAACATACTACTTA
Organism: Tachina lurida; assembly: GCA_944452675.1. Classification (NCBI taxonomy): domain Eukaryota; kingdom Metazoa; phylum Arthropoda; class Insecta; order Diptera; family Tachinidae; genus Tachina; species Tachina lurida. Next base: position 95,866,800 of record OX101753.1, on the reverse strand, counting down.
CATACATGCATGTATGTTTGTATACTTATAGTATCCACCCAAACCAAATGTTTCGACTTTTTCTGAAGTCAGACTTGTCGTACCGAATTCGTTAAGATATTTCGGTAGTTTGTCTGAAGTTAAAAAAAAAAACATTAAAACTTTGATTTTTGAGTACATAAGTAAAAGTCTGTGAAGATTTTGCTTAAAATAAATGTGTATGTATATGTTGATAAAAAAGGATTGCAACAAATATTAAAAAATGTGACTATATGCAAATTATTTCGAAAATACCAGCAACATAACAGTGAAGCGGTACTCTGCTATGAAAGCAAAAAGAAATCGTAGTAGGTACGAACTCGTACTGACATATCGTATCGATTTCGTACCGACGCGAAGTCGCGTCAACCATTTCATACAAAAATGGTTACGATTTCGGTTCCGAAATTGGTTTTTATGATATGATGTGTACCTGCATATATGTACGTGCTACATACATACATATGTATGTATGTTGTCGAAACGGATGTATTTTTGGGAGAAAAGTAATTTTTTTTTTGACGGCTTGTCCCATAAATTTTTGAAGATTGTGCTACCCTTTATTGTTGGAACACTTACTCACATATTTAATCATATCATAACTACATCAACTTTCTCAACATTATGGAAAATAGCGCGTATCATTCCGGTTGCAAAGACATCTGCTGCATCTTGTTGTAATGATTATAGGCCAATTAGCATATTACCTGTTCTAGCTAAGGTTTTTGAGTCTGTAATCTCTAAGCAGATTACTGATTATTTGGAAACAAACTCTCTTATGTCTCCGCTGCAATCTAGATTCCGTGCAGCTCACAGCTGTACTTCTGCTGTTTTAAAAGTTATGGATGATATTAGACCTGAATATGATGTTGGTAACCTTTCTTTAATGTGTTTTTTAGATATTTCTAAGGCTTTTGATAAAGTAAACCATTTTATACTCTGTTTTAAGCTTAAGCATTATTTTGGATTCAACAATAATGCAATAGCACTTTTGAATAATTACCTTTCCGGACGTTCGCAGAAAGTGTTGGTAGGAGAAAAAGTATCTGGTCTAAGAGAAATCAAGTCGGGTGTTCCTCAGGGATCTGTTCTTGGCCCCCTTATGTTTAGCATGTTTATTAATAACATCTTACATGTAAAGATCATATTAATATTACATGTAAAGATCATATTAATATTGTTGTTCGGAATGTCTTTCTTACTCTTCGTAAATTGCGAGTGTCTTCTGAATATGTGCCAATATCAGTCAAAAGAAAACTTGTTGTACAACTTATACTTCCATTGATAACGTATTCCGCAGAAGTGTATAGTAAAATTGATTCGCAGTCGCTACATAAGCTGCAAGTTGTTTTTAATAATGCAACCCGCTATGTTTATGACATAAGACGTTACAGCAGTATTTCTTCATGGCAGAAGATGATTCTGGGCTGTGATTTGGTGGATTATTTACGCATAAGAAATTTGTTATTTTTGCATGGTATTTTGTACAGAAAGACTAAATGGTAAGTACATTTTAATAGTTTTCTTATCATATGAATGGACGGTCCACAAGGAAGAACATACGATTTAGTGGCAAGGTTAGAGGCATATAATTTTGAGGTAGACAGTTTACGAGTTCTAGCATGGTCAGAACTCGCTAATTGGAAGTCAGACGAGAATCCTACAAGCATACATAGGGAGATTGTACGGGAAAGGAAATTGACGAAGTTAGAGGAAGTGGGATACATATTAGACATTAATGAGGAACAATCAGACGAACTTCAAGAAGGGTAACAGAATTAGAAGAAACAAAGAAATTACTTGAAAATCATAACAGGAAAATACGTGAGCAACTAAGCTTCACAGAAAGCTTACTCGAGGAAGTAGTCATAGAAAATACAGAACTAGTTAGCCAGTTAAAACAAAAGGAGTTAAGTGAAAAGGAGTTTAAGAAACAGCTAAAAAACAACAACTGATAGAAACACAGGATGACACGGTTCAAAGACTTCGAATAGCACTAGAAAACGCCCGACACGAATTAAATACAATACATAGGTCTAGGTCACCTACACCATCGTTGCACGAGGAGTTATCAGAAGCAGGAGATAAATAAAATCCGACAATAATTATAACTCAGGAGCAAGAAGGAGTGGTAGACGAAATAGAAACTTATAGGAAGGAGGCAATTGCTCTAGAGTTATTAGAGAAAACTAAAATAATTTTGAGTAACGCAAAAAAGGCAGGCAGCAGAGGCTACACGGCCGAAACTAGAGCAAGAAAATTAGAAGAGCTTGAACGGAACAAAGCGGAATTTAATAGATTGGAAAAGCCAAAAATTATATTAATTAATATCAGATACAAAGAATTATTTGCAAACACAAACAGCCCCACCTAGACAAGTATTAAATAAAGAAAATATAGCACAACAAACAATCAGGATGCCAACTTTATCGGAAATTACTAAAGTAGTAAATAACATAGTGCCAACATTCTTTGGCACTGATGGACCTGATTTATCGTCTGAGGCCTTCAGATACATCCAGGGATGTAAAATGGTGGAAAGAAAAATTTCCTCGGGAGGGGATAGTAGCACAAGGGATAATGTCATCGAATGCCTAAAATTACGCCTTATGGGTATGGCATATGCTAGAATCTCGCAACAGAAATTTGAATCCGTGGATGCATTGTGTAGCGCCATCAAGAAAGCATATTTGAAGAAGAAAAACCTGGATCAGATTAGGGAGCAGATATTAGGATGCAGTCAGAGCATCAGAGAATCAGCCAGTGGATTCGGAGACCGTATTGAGGTCCTGCTAAATGACGCAATCAACACAATAAAGGAAGAGTGGTCAGCAGACAGTATTGAGGTTATGATAAAGGACTTCAAAAGGATGGCTGTGAAGAAATTTATTAAAGGGCTTAGAGATCAAGCTCTCAGAGCAAGATTTATTAGACAGGAAAGACAGGAACTGAGATCCCTCGTAGCCATAGTAGAAGAAGCGGAGGAGTTGTTTGGAGAAAACCAAGGCACAGTCAACACAGTGTTGGAAGCATCCCCATGTAGTTTTTGCAACAAAAAGGGACATGAGAGGTTAAATTGTAAGGAGCGATTAAATGCACTGTATTGCATTAACTGTGGGAAATATGGTCATGAAGTAGGACCCCAATGCGGGAATAGGGAAAAATTTATCAGCACTTGCACTTACTGCAGAAATAAAGGACACTCCTTCGACAACTGTAGTAGGAGGTTATCATCGCTCTACTGTAGAAATTGTAGGATAAGCGGCCACAGCGAAAATCAGTTTTGTAAACCATGACAGCCCGAAAGAGTGAACCAAAGGCACAGATATGAATCCAATGATACGGGCCAAGCACAGGGAAGAAATGGAAATGGAAATATACCACAACATTCTAAGGGATCTCCACAGATGAAATGCTACAAATGCAATCAAATAGGGCATTTTGCGCGTGCCTGTCAGAGCAGATTTGGCGCAGGGAGAGAACCAAATGATAGAGATTTTACAAATAATAATAAGGTCATGAATAAAGAAAATAGTACCGGTGATATTTCGGGAAACTTTATGCGGCCCGGCTACAGCCAATAGCCGGCGAACCAAAAAAAATCAACGAACTTAATTGGCAAAAAGATAACAAGGGCGGAATATGTGAGGGTGATGAGAATCAGTGTGAGGAATTAATATAAAAGGGTTGCGAATGGGTTAACGGAGAATATTGGGAAAGAGGCGCAAAAGGTGAAAGTGGAAGCAAAGGAAGTCAGAAAGTCAGATAGTGACTCGGAAGAAGATGTACCTGTGCGAATAACGCATAAAGCAGTGGTACATAGGGAAAGAGAGGAGAACTCTCCTCATAATCCTGGACATGCATTTCATAGGGAAAATGCATCGGTAGAAGAGGACACAGGAATTGTCATTGGGAAAATTTCACAACATATAAATATTAGCAACAATGGTACAGCACTAGCGGATACAGTTTTCATTACCATTCCTTGCAAAGAGGACAAGGAAGGAAAACTCGTGTTGTTAGTGGATACTGGAGCAGACTCCAGTCTAATAAATGAAGGAGCAATGAAGACTTACCCTAACAAGAGTTTCAAACAAAAACACTGAATGGCGCATTTGGAGGAGCCGCCATGACATTATTTTTTTTGACGTTGGACATACACGCTAGAGAGGATAAACAGTGGGATTTCGGTGTAGTATCTAATGACAGCAAATTCCCAGGGGATGGCATTCTCGGAAGGGATAACATTTGGAACAAGAGTATAATAAACTCAGTTAATGGCACGCTGAAGCTGTTCAATGAAAGCAGGCAATGGATAAAAACCTTCAAACTTCACAATGAAATGACCGATTTTACAACTTTAAATCAGAAAAAGTTGAGTGTCGGCGGAAGAACGGTGACAATAGTACCAATCACAATACAAACAAAGAACAAGACAGTCGTTGTCCACAAACAAGAAATCTTTCCAGGGGCTTATATGGAAAATACGGTGGTCAACGTAAGGAATGGAAAAGCTGGAGTACCCATACTTAACTCGACGGATCACAAAGTTCCTTTGGAGAAAGAAATTGAAGTAGTGTTCTCAAATGTTAACCATTATACCGAATATAAGGGAACTAGATCATCAGAAAACACTTGTTTAGAAAGAATACAGGAGTTATCGAATATGTTAGTCAAGGAAGATTGGAACAGTGATGAAAAAAATCAATGAATAGGATATGTGAACAGTACCACGATGTATTCATGTTGGAGGGAGATAAACTGCCGTTCACGTCACGAATGAAACATAAGATTCCGATTAGAGAGAATCAGCCACCCATTAACCAAAGCCAGTACCGTCTCCCACAAATCCATAAGGATAAAATCAACCGTCAGGTGTCAGACTTACTAGAAAATGGAATAATAAGCCCTAGTGTATCTCCATGGAATTCACCTCTTCTATTGGTTCCCAAAAAATTGCAGGATGGACAGAAAAAATATAGGATGGTCGTTGACTTCAGAAAACTGAATGGAGTCACAATCAAGCAGGTTTTCCCAATTCCAAGGATTGACGAAACTCTGGACCAGCTGGGGAATAGTATTTCACAACATTAGATCTGGCCAGTGGATACCATCAAGTGCTTTTGGACGAAAATGACAAAGAGAAAACAGCATTTGGCACTGACAAGGGACATTTCGAGTTTAACAGAATGCCTTTCAGTCTCACAAGTGCACCCGCAACGTTTCAAATGATTATGAATACAATACTAACAGGTATACAGGGCATGGAATGCTTCGTATATCTGGACGATATCGTGGTCTACGGAAGAAATATAGCAGACCATGAGAGGAAAATATGCAACGTGCTATCCAGGTTACGTGGAAGTGGTTTTAAATTAAACACCAAAAAATGCCATTTTCTAAGAAGGGAAATAGTCTACCTGGGGCACAAGTGCTCAGAAAAAGGGCCCCTTCCAGATCCAGCTAAGGTAGAGAACGTGAGAAAGTTGAAGCCGCCCAGAAATATCAAAGAAGTACAAGCCTTGTTGGGATTAGTTAATTATTACCGAAAGTTTGTTAACGGAATGGCGAAATTAGCATTGCCCATAACGAGGTTGCTAAAAAAGGACAGCAAATTCGTTTGGACACCAGAATGCGAGGAAGCATTGAATCATCTAAAAGAAAGTATATCTAATCCTCCCATTCTGATTTACCCAGATTTTTCGGAGCCTTTCAGGGTAACCACGGACGCAAGCAATGTAGCTCTAGGGGCGGTGTTATCACAGGTGAGAGATGGGAAAGACCACCCTATTGCATTTGCAAGCAGAACCCTGAGTGGCACGGAAAAGAGATACTCAACGATAGAGAAGGAAATGTTGGGTGTGGTATGGGCAACGCATACGTTTCGACCATACGTTTTGGGTCTGCCTTTCACCGTTTTTACAGACCATCAACCTCTGAGAGGAATCGCGAATCTCAAAGACCAAACATCGAGGCTTGCAGGGTTTAGACATAAACTATTAGAATATGAATTTGATATCGTCTACAAGCCGGGGAAATACAATTTGAATGCAGATTCTTTAAGCCGCCTGCCGGTGGAAGGACATCAAAAGTATTGACTAGCGCACAACTGAAATCATTAGAGAATACCAATTGTCAAAAGGGGGATACAAGGGACGAAAGTACAACAGAGCAGGATATTGAAGATATCGCTGTAAATCAAGAAGCTACGTACACAGCTGTAACTTTAACTGACAAGAAGGACATTCGGGAGGTTCGGAAAAGTTTTCATGACTCGCCTTTAGGGGGACATCAGGGGTTCAGGAAGACCTTTAAACGGATAGGGAAACAGTACAAATGGAAGGGTATGCTGAAGGAAATTAGAGGGTACATAAGACGATGTCCAAAATGCCAGAAAAACATACGTGGGCACTTGAACAAGGAGCCAATGGTCTTAACAGACACCCCAGGAAGACCGTTTGAAAAGGTTTATATGGACATGGTCGGGCCGCTACCAACAACTACTGCGTGTAACAAGTATATCCTCACTTTTCAAGACGATTTGTCAAAATTTTTTATTTCCGCCCCGATGCAAGACGCGGAGGCAGAAACAGCGGCAAAAGTTTTTTATTGTGGTAGGCTTTTTAACAACAGTTGCTTATTATAAATAAAAAAGTTAGGTTATCAAAATGAAGAAGACTAAAATTGCATAAAAACACATTTTATGAAACAAAAAGAGCATCAGAATGTATTTTTCTATTTATTTTTCCATGATATGAAAGTATATATTGAAACGAAATTCTTTTTAATACGACCACATGATGTTCATGTACATGTTTTCAATAAACATACACAAGCACAATAACATATGCTATGCTCGTAAAACTGAAGTGTGATTTAAGTCCACAAGCTTGGGCATTTAAGTGTCTCTCAAATTTGTACTGAAAAAATGAATTCGGTGCTTAAGTGGATTTTAAAGATAAATGACATATAACTGAGAGGTCAATTATTGGACCTAAATATGCATATATATAGATACATATGAATTTAGGGACGCATGATGACTTTATTAATGACTTACACAATTTTCATAATTAAAATTGTAAAGTTTAACTGTGCGAAAGTTCATTTTGTGCGAAAATGTCATATTCATTCCGTTTTCCTTACACAAGTGAACATTTTTTACATATTTTTGCTTTATGGAATGTAATTTTCCAATTTTTTTGCCAAAGCATTTCAATGCGAATTCACATAGAGGGAGGTGTATATGTACATTAGAGTGGCCGTTATTTATTTTTTTTTTATTTCTTTTACTCTCACCGCCCCCCAAAATCGGTTCAGTTTTATGTAAAATAAACACAAAAAATTTCATAGCGATAAGTTGTGTTTTAGGGCCCGCCCCTCAAAGTTGGCCTTCAAGCCTATTTTCAATGTACAGAAATAAATTTTAGGAATATGATGCTAGCAAGTTTTTGTTTTTATTTTGCAATTTTTACAGTATACAATTAGGATTTTATTCGTTATATAATGTTGTTAATGCAAAATATTTGGACGTTCGTTATATCGGATTTTCGCTAAAGCGAGATTCGTGATACCGAGATTTGCTGTATATACATATGTATGTACATAATTTTTTTGTTTGATTTTTGGTTTTAACTCTTGTTTGAATTTGGAATTTTTTTTATTAAAAATATTTGATTGTTTTAATTTTTGCGATTTATTTTTCATTTAGGCGACTTTTTCTGTTTTTGGGTTTTTTCATTTTGGCGATTTTTTTCTATTTTGGCAATTTTTTTCATTTTGGCTATTTTTTTCCTTTTTGCGATTTGTTTCTATTTTGGCAATTTTTTCATTACGACAATTTATTTTTCATTTTGCCGATTTTGTTTTTGTTTTTGGGTTTTTTCATTTTGGCGATTTTTTTTATTTTGGCGTTTTATTAGGGTGATTTTTTCTGTTTTTGGGTTTTTAGGGTTCCGTACACCAAAGGTGAAAAAGGAACCCTATTGTTTTCGCTACGCTGTCCGTCTGGCCGTCTGTCGGTCTGTCCGTCTGTCCGTCACAGGGTATTTTCTCAAGAACCGTAAGAGCTACGGACCTGAAATTTGGACAGAGTGTGTAGACCCTAGGCCGCTACAACAACAAATACATGAGAGTTGGAAATTAAAGGGTGTGCCAAAACGAGCAACGAAAAATTTTAAAATCCCATGTAATATACATACAATTTTATGTATATGCACTTGAAATTTGTAAAGTTAGTGTATTTTTATACAGACTACAACAATTATCACTAAAATTTAAAAAATTTTAATTAGAGGGTGTACCATCAGTTAATGTAATTTTGAATATGTAATTTTGATAACTTGCTGTATCTTGGAAACCGTAAGAAATTTTCAAAAACGGTAAAACAAAAAAATCTCAAAATTATAAAATCGCCAAACCGAAGAAAAAAATCGCCAAAATAAAAAAAATCGCCAAAAGGAAAAAAGCACCGAATTAAAAAAAATTTCTAAATCGAAAATAAATCGCGAAAAATGGAAAAAATTGCCAAATTGAAAAAAAACGCCGAAATAAAAAAACCGTCAAAATGAAAAAAAATCGCCAAATAAAAAAAAAAGAATCGGCAAGATGAAAAAAATCGCCGAAACCGATAAAAACGCCAAAAACTGAAAAAAATCGCCAAAACGAGCAAAAAGCGAAAACAAACAAAATAAAATTATTTCACTTGAAAAAACGGCAAAAACAAAAAAAAGGAATATTAAAAAATATTTAAGGCCCAACGTACGGAACCCTTCGTGCGCGAGTCAAAGTCGCACTTTACTGATTTTTTTTTATTTTGGCGACTTTTTTCTGTTCTTGTTGTTTTTTTCAGAGCTCGCAAAATATGCCCAACCAAATTTGTTTGTGCGGTCTTCTCACTCAAAAGACCTAAAAAAATGAGACGGCAAAACTCAGTGTCTGAACAGCAACCCTCTTTTTCGTTTCAATCGTGTTCTCGCTTCCGGGTTATAAGTTGAGCGTAACACACTAATCGGTCTCTTACTGACCGCATGATACGAACAGAATTGTTCGTTGCTCAGCTACTGAGGGTCAGTCAGTGAGCAAAACAAGCAAAGTGTTTGCAAAAAGGTCTTTGTTTTTATGGTTGCGTTTGCTTAATGTTGTTGCCTTAGATATTTCGTCACAGGCAAAAAAATTAAAGAGGAAGGGAAAAGATAATAATAAATAACAATAAAAATATCTGTAAATCAAACTATTTGTCAACGAAGTTTAAATGTAAAATAAAACGCAGATATGTATGTGTACAATAAAAACACACTATCCACACTCGCAACACACATACATGATCAAAATACCGTTTGCCGAGATTTGCGAATTAAAGGGTCCTCGAGCCGAGCGATCAAAGAAAAAACGGTCGTTGGTTGAGCGAAGCAAGCCAAAGAAGAACAAAGTTTGAGGGTTTTTTTTCGCGACAGTGTCTCGTCGTGTCAGTGGACGGGTGTTTTTTTGCTGACAACAAGCACGAAAGAGACCAATTATTGCGAGCTCTGGTTTTTTTTCATTTTGGTGATTTTTTTAAATTTTTGAGTTTTTTTTTAATTTTGGCGAATTTTTTTCATTTTGGTGATTTTCCGGCTTTTCGTGATTTATTTTAGTCTTAAATTTTTTTTTTAATTTGGTGCTTTTTTCCGTTTTGGTGATTTTTTTTTTGTTTTTGGAAATTTTTTTTCGGTTAGGCGATTTTATAATTTTTTTGGTTTTTTAGTTTTACCGTTTTTGAAAATTTCAAGAGCTTTGCTCTTACTTTTTTCAAGATACAGCAAGTTGTCAAAATTACATAGTCAAAATTGCATTAACTGATGGAACACCCTTCAATTTAAATTTGTTTAAATTTTAGTGTTAATTGTTGTAGTCTATATACAAATACACTAACCTTACAAATTTCAAGTGTATATATGTCCATAAAGATGTAAGTATATTGCATGGGATTTTAAAATTTTTCGTTGCTCGTTTTGGAACACCCTTTAATTTTTATCACTAATGTTTTTGTTGTTGTAGCGGCCAAAGGTATACACACTGTGTCCAGGGCCGCAGCTCTTACGGTTCTCGAAAAAATACCCTGTGACAGGCAGACGGACAGCGGAGCGAAAACAATAGGGTTCCTTTACGCCTTTGGTGTACGGAATCCTAAAAACGATTTAATTAATTCCTCGTTTCATAAAAAATTAATTTTCAAACAAACAACCAAAATATAAGTACACAAACATACATGTATGCATGTTAGTAGTATGTGTATATTCTCAGCCATACATATTCACTTTCTTTCCTTTTTAATATTGTACACAATATAAATTCTTGTGTAGCCATCCAAAAAAACTATTTTCTATAATCACCCTTTCCCTAAAATAGTGATCGCCAATGTTTGCGTTGTTGTTGTGGCAGTATACTATATTCTAATTTTGTTCACCATTTTTCATTCACGGAAAATATTTCACGTGAACATGACCCCGCTGATTTTAAATCCAGCCTCTTTTTTTTAATACGATGTGATTATATTATAATACTTTTGTATTAAAACTTAAAATTTTTGTTTAAATTTGTTTAATTCTTTTTATTTCGTAAAAGCTGCATATTTAAAATATGATATAAATAAACAACCAATAACACCAAAATTTTCTGGACTGGTCCATGCAACATTGTTTTGTATAATAATTGCACTAATAATTTGTTAATGGATAAGTGTAATATCAAAAACAATTTTTTTTGATGGCTTTCGAAAAGAAAAATTGTAATTATTTTTTTTATGTAAAGCGTAATATCTCTGAAACTAAAGGAGCTAGATAATAAATAAGCCTATTTTTGTAATTAGCGAACAAAAATACATAAAAATTAGTTATACTTGGTCAAAACAAATTATAATAAAAGAATTTTCATGAACTAAACTAAAAACACGATTTTTAATAATAGTCAGATACCCTGATATACTCATCAATGCTAATCTATTTAAATGTAGATTAATAACACTATGGAACATTTTTGGGATTATTGTCTGGGGGGTGAGAAATTCCAAGTCAGGGTGATGGTACTAGGTCAGTATAGTAAAACCCTCAAAGGGTTTGGCGTTCGTATGTGTCAGTTTTTTTTATGACCTTTTAAATTTTTTCCTTATCTTGATGTTTTTTCGCTTAGTTGTAACATTTTGGCAAAAACGTAGTTTAACATAACTCGAGAACCACTTGTCCGATTTTGATGAAACAAATTTAGAAAAATTAAGAATTACAATTTCTCTAATCTGTTTCTATACCGTTTTCCTATATGTGCAACACTTTCGAAGTTAAAAATGAATGTATGAATTTTTAACTAAATTTTTTAAATTTTTTGCCTAAAAATTTAAATATTTTTTTTTTTAATTCATAAAAAATCCAAAATGGAAAAGGGGCCACAACTAATTACTTTCGCGTAAAGTCACATAACTCGTGAGCAAAAAAAGGAATAGATCATGAAAATCGATGCACGCGTTTCTCATTTATTCACAATTAGGTAAATGTATGAATTTCAAAAATTTGCTCCAGATATGCACAACATTATTTGGAGAAAACATTGACACTCACAAGCCGAACTCTCTCATATTTTTCTACTGTACTAAAAGAGAAATATTGATGTGGCAACACTGGTTCTGTAATGTTCACATAAAACATGCATTGTCATTATACATTTTCTCTTTCTCACACTGGTTCTGTGATTTTTGTCATTCAACAAGTGCCGACGAACACGAACAGTAAAAGTGATTTTTCTCCAGTTTTTTAAAAGTGAACAAAAGAGAACAGAATATGGAACTGTGCAAGCCAGATATAAATAGCTTTTGCTACTGCTGTGGTCAATATGTCTCAACACATAAAAAAAAGTGGAAATTTCAGTACTGATTTTGTTCAAACATACGAGATGTACTTCAACCAAAATTTTATAGTGAACGAAAATTGGGTACCAAATATAGTGTGTAAAAGCTGTTACAACCGTCTAATGGATTGGAAAAATAGAAGACGTGAAAGTATGCCATTCGGTATCCCAATGACTTAAACTAATCCTGGTGAAGGTCACAATCCATTGAATTGCTATGCATGTGCGAATAAAGGAGCCGCACAAAGGATAAGAAAATCGTATAATTACGTTGGTGTTGCAAGTGCCGCAACACCATTGCCTCATTCCTGTGCCAAAAGCTTCTAGCCCAGATATTTTCTCTTCTACGACTGCTCCGACATATCATGCACGTGATGATCCACCATATGAGCCATCAGTATCCAATGTGCCAATTTTAATAAATCAAAATAAGCTTGATTCAATTGTTGCGAAGTTGGAATTAACACAGCATAAATCGGAAGAGCTGGCTTCCATTTTGAAATCAAACAATTTGTTGGCACCCGGTGTGAAAGTCACAGCTTATCGAAGTCGTCAGGCAACACTCCAAAGTTTATTCCTTGTGAATGATGAAAAAACTTCTGCATATTGCCCGGATGTAGGAAAATTGATGGACGAAATGGAAATAAAATATGAAACAGATGACTGGAGATTATTTATTGACAGTTCAAAACTCAGCTTGAAGGCGGTTTTACTGCATAAGACCAATAAAAAACCTTCAGTTCCAATCGCCTATAGTACAGAAACGAAAGAAACATGCACTGGAAAATATTTTAAAAATGGTTAACTACGCCAAACATATGTGGCGCATATGCTGCGATTTAAAAGTTGTACCAATGCTTTGCGGTCTTCAAAGCGGCTATATAAAATATATGTGCGTTTTGTGCGATTGGGACACACGATTTTCCGGTGATCAATATGCATGCCACGGATGGAAACTCAGAGAACACAGCAGGTTACAAACGGCCAATATTATTCGTGAGCCTCTAGTGCCGAAGGAGAAGATATTGCTGCCTCCACTGCATATTAAACTTGGAATTGTTAAGAATTTTATCAAAACTGTCGTCAAAAGAGATGAAGTTTTCTTGTGTTTGAAACTAATTTACCTGAGACTCAGCGAAAGTAAAATTAAAGAAGGTAAGTTATAATATCACATTCATTTCCCATGATTTTCCATCTTAACAAATTAATTTTTTCCAATCAGGCGTACTAAATGGTCCAGATATAATGCGAAAGCTGATTAAAAGTGACGCATTCAACAATATTTTGATTGACGCTGAATTGAATGCATGGCAGGCAATCAAAGAAGTAATAGAAGGCTTGTTTGGAAAGCATCGTTCTAACAACTACGATGTTTCTATCGCAAGGATGTTAAGAGCATTCTAGGAAATTGGTGTCCACATGTCCTTGAAAATCCATTATTTACATCATCATCTGGACTACTTCAGCAAACAATTGGCTACCGAATCTGATGAACAAGGTGAACGCTATCATCAAGTTGCTATGCCATTTGAAATGATTTTTTATTTTTTCAAATTCATTTTAATAAAACAAAAACTTACAGATATAGAGGCAAAAAGTCGGCGAGTGCAATAATTGCGGAAATTTGCTGGTGGAGTAAGCTTGTGTGGCAAGACAAGGATGATCTTGATGATAAAGAATTTTCAGGAGATGCAGAAGGCCCAACAGTGGAGTCACACATTGACATTATGTGTGGTTCAGAAACTGATGATAGCGATGAATGCGATGCCACTAGTCCCGAATAACCACCATCGAAAAAGTCTAGGCAATATTTATTAAAATAAATAAAAATAAATAAATAAAATAAAAATAAAAAATTATAAAAATGTTTACTTAATTTTTTTAGTAGTTTATGGCCAGAAGTCTGGAGTTATTGGGGAAAATTTATAAAAAAGGCGATAAATGACACTTTTTTGAATAAAAACAAATGTCAATATTCTTGTCAAAATGGGATACCTTCACTTAATTGTAAATAAAAGCAGAACGTGTTAATCGATTTCTATGATCTATGCCGCATTTTGTTTATAGGTTATGTGACTTAACACGAAATTAATAACACTTGATCCTTTTTTCCGTTTTGGATTTTTTATGAATTTAAAAAAAAATTTAATTTTTAGGGAAAAATTTATTTTTACCGGCAAAACTGTTGATTATAAAGAAAAACGTTATATGAACGGATTAAAGAAATTGTAATTCTAAATTTTTTGAGTTTGTTTTAGCAAAATCGGACAAGTGGTTCTCGAGTTATGTTAAACTACGTTTTTGCCAAAATGTTACAACCAAGCGAAAAAACATCAAGATAAGGAAAAAATTTAAAAGGTCATAAAAAAAACTGACACATACGAATGCCAAACCCTTTGAGGGTTTTACTATACTGACCTAGTACCATCACGCTGACTTGGAATTTCTCACCCCCCACTGTGTAATCAAGGAAGTATTTTTAAGTTTGGAGTATCATTCGTGATATATTAACGTAATAATACAAAAAGAGTTGTAAATTATGCAAATCCTAAATGTCATTATATCTTCAAAACTAGAGCTGATAGAGAAAAACTAATAATGCAATCGTAATCAGGAGACAAAAATACATAAGGATCGGCCAGTTTTATTTAAACATCATAAAAAAAACTCTATTTTATTGTGCAGTGTTATTTAAAAACAAGTAAGAGTGCTATATTCGGCTGTGCCGAATATTTTATACCCTTTACCAACGTATGTATATGTAGTATACAGATACATACATAAGTACATACATACATATTGTTTTGTGATAAAATTTATAATTTCTTGTTATAGTGCAATTTTTAGCAAGTGACCTCTTGGTTTTTTTCGACTAAAGAATTTGCTTGAGTAAAGATCTTCCTAGAATATTTTTTTTATACTACATAATATTTATTTATTGTATCTTCAAAAATAAATGTACTAACAATAAGTAGTCAAATCTTAGGTCTATATATAATTGATGGGTTCGACCAATGCTGAACACAAATTTAGTGATAGTAAATAGTAATACAAGAAAGATGTACACAAATATTCTCAAAAAGTTTCATCTGCGGTATTGCGAATTAGAGCCTTAGTGTCCTTCTATTTTTTGCAATTTCTTCAGTCACTAGTGGCATATTTAAATCACGATGTATATTTGAATTTTTGATGTACCATGGAGCCAATGTTATTAATCGTCAAATTTTGTTTTGCATTCGTTGGATTCTCTCTATATTTGAAGCTGAAGCAGTGCCCAGAACTGAATTCCGTAGCACCATATTAGCTTCAAAAGCGACTTGTACAGTAAAAGTTTGCAGTCTAGGCTGAGTGATGAATTTCTGCCAATCAACCAAAGTATTTGAGTTAACTTAAGTTTCATTTGTGTTAGCTTAGAGTCAATATGGGCTTTCCCAGGTATTTCACCCATGAAATGTCCTTCTAGAACAGTGAACTTCCTATCAGTAATATAACTCTCCAAAAATTTTTGTATGTTTATTGGCAGATATGTTTTCAATTTTAAAAATAGGCCTTCGTGCCATACTTTATCAAATGCCTGAGAAACATCAATAAAAAGGGCAGAACAATACCTCTTTTCTTCAAATGTCCTCCTTATAACTTGGACCAATCTTAGCACAATTACGTTTGCGTAATTGTGCTATGCTGACTTCTAGTCCAGGATGCACACATTATCAGCTAATATTTTGGACATTTTAGTCATGAGCAGCTTTTCAAAAAGCTTTGAAATAAGCTTATAGGCCTATATGAATCAGCCTTGGTAAGGTCTTTGCCCGGCTTCGGAATCATTTTGATCTTGGCAAGTTTCCAGTTATTTGGAAAATACTGCATTCGTGAAATTGCATTAAAAATAAACAACAGGATTCTTAATGCAACATGAGGCAAGTTCATCAGTACATGTGTTTGGGGTAAATACGTATTTTAAATGATCAGCGAATATGTTACCTTTTTCAGTATCGCTTCTAGCCCAACCTTCGGTAGATGTGCGCAGAGGTGGTTTAAACTCAACGGGGGGTTTCAGCTTTCTAGCAGCGTGCCACAAAGAGTAATTAGATGCTGGTGTGACATCAGGATAATTTTTAATAGATGCAGTTTTTTCAAATGCAAGCAATTCTTGGAGTCGTTTAGTGCATTAGTCTTATGTTGATGTGATCTGTGCTGTTGCCATTCCCTTCTATTTCTTCTTTTTTCACACACTAGACGTGCAATATCTGTAGAATAAAATCTATTAAACCCAGTCTGCGGATGGGAGGTAGTAGCATGTTCAGCAGCCAGTGCAATCATTTCGTTAAGGTTGGCTATGTTAGCTTCAATATCTTCGGGTGTTCTTAGCGTAATGTTTTCCGTGCAATGACTACTAAGATATTTTTTGAATCGCAGACAATTAACACGACGGATCAGCTTCACATATGAGTGAGGTAAAGCACTCCTCAGTGGGCTACAGATTGTTACGATCGTGGGAGAGTGATCAGACGAGAGATCTAGAGAAGCTTCTACGTGAATTAATTCCCTAGAAATATTTTTTATGACGCCAAAATCCATAACATCCGGAATTTTACGTATGTCAGTCGGCCAATATGTGGGCTCCCCACTCGAAATCATGTCCAAGCCCATTTTTGAAATTGCGTTGAACAACGCGCGAACTCTAGGTGTAATAAGACGCGAACACCAGAACGTATGTTTTGCATTGTAGTCGCCAGATGTTACAAAACAAGGGCCAAGAGATTTGTAGAAATCCTCGTATTGATCTTCAGTAATTGCGAATCTGGGAGGGGACTAAATTGATGATATGACAAAATTAGTGCAAACATTTTCGACACAAATATTCGTTGCTTGTAGATGTTCTTCACAAATGTTGTCAATAATATAATGCTTGAGTCTTGACTTTATTAAAATTGCTGATTCACCGCATGCTCTTCCTCTTGGGTCCTTTGAATCATATACGGTGTAGCCAGAAATTTTAAAAATGCTTCTCAAAGTTAAATGAGTCTCTGAGACCAACATTATATCAATGTTGTTTTTGTTTAGGAAGTGCTCAAGTTCATTTTTATGTTGGTGAATGCCGTTTGCGTTCCAGAAACATGTTTTTAACATGTTAATGGCTTCTTAACTAATGCTTGAAACAGACTATTCTGCATTCTCAGAATTTCTTGCATCATGCTAATCATATTTGTTGTAAAACTGTTTATAGTTAGCAATAGATTCTCAAAATATGAAATATGTTTAACTGAAAAAATAATTAGTGAATTGTTAAAATTTAAGTTTAAATTTTTTAAACGCACTAATAATCCCAAATTATTATTTTACTTATTAAATAAAAAATTTTTTATTAAAAATATATTGAAACTGATTATTGAGGTGTTTAGCTGGATCCTATGTGCATTTCATTGTTGCTAATACAGATCATCAGGGAACCTTTACCCAAAGTTTCTTAGAACAACTAGAGTTATTATATTAGAAACTTTCATTTCAACCAATGAGAAGCTTAACAACAAAGTTGAAGCAAGAACTAAATAATCAACATGTTTTTTTTATTTTCTTACTTTGCAATTGCTACATTGGCTGACTTTTTTTCTTTTTTTCAATGTATTTTAAATAAAAAATATTTTACTTAAGAAGTAAAATAATAATTTGGGATTATTAGTGCGTTTAAAAATGTTAAACTTAAATTTTAACAATTCCCATAAAAATCAAGTTAATAACTTGACTGCACCGGGGCAAAAAATACTTGTGCGGCAACACTCTAGTCTTAAATAGCTGTTGTTGTTATTTACATTAATTTTCTTTTACATACTCTTACAACTACAATTTGAAGCTGAAAAAAAGTCAGCCAATGTAGCAATTGTAAAGTAAGAAAATAAAAAAACATGTTGATTATTGAGTTCTTGTTTCAACTTTGTTATTTGTTGTTAAGCTTCTCATTTGTTTAAATGAAAGTTTATAATATAATAACTCTAGTTGTTCTCAGAAACTTTGGGTAAAGGTTCCCTGATGATTTGCATTAGCAACAGTGAAATGCGAATAGGATCCTGCTACAGCCCTCTATTTTTTTTTACTTTTAACCCTGGAATCATAACTTAAATATTTCTGGTCTTAATACGAGTACTAATTTATTTCTTTCTAAAATATAGAATATATTTAATTATCAAAGAAATAACTAGCTTTATTTAATTAGTTTTATACATGATACAATAATATAAAGGTACAACCATTCTCTCTTTTCGTCGCCATATTAACCTTCTGACGTTTGTGCCGACAATTTTTTACTCTCAAAATTAATGCTACCTTATTAATTTATGAAATCCGAGTTTTTGATTAATTTTTTGACGTTCTTTTTTATTTGTTGAAAAATATTGAAGAATATGTATTTAAATTATAATTATAAAAAAAATTTACATCAGCACAAACAATTGAATGGAAATTACCAACGGAAAAGCCTCTGAATCAAGGGTGGGACTTTCTCTTCGTACTACTCTGGCTTATTGCTTTAAATCAGGTGCGTCCAAGTCATATGCACAATGTGCAAACTTTTTAAAAGAGCTATTGAGCTTTCACACAGACGAGAGCACAATTGCCAATCAGATCTTGGCGAGAACAATGCTTCCTCTTAATTTGCAAGGAAACAACAGCACACTTAACAGCTTTCAAAGCTGTTTGCCTCAAATACAATCATCAGAGTATGCCTGCTTAGAGCCTAAAATTATAAGCAAAAGGCCACCCGCGGGCACTTCGTTATGCTCTGTTTTAAACATACATATGTATGTATATATAAATGAATAAACGTATCATGGGTTCTAAGCACTCATTGGAATGATGAGCAGTTTTGCTAAATGTTAGCCCATGCTCGTCAATGACACGCCTGTGTTAAAATCATGCGTTCTGCACCTAAATTGAACCAATTCATTAGCAATAGAACCCTTGCATTAACTATTTCTTTTGCATGTCTTTTTTTGTTCAGATTATTCGGATGTAGCCCATCAAAAAAGCATTAATTCTTACTGTAAGCTGCAATAAATTTGCACACGAAGTGTATGTATGTAAATGTGTATTATATGCATAAAATACGCTCATCCATTCTACATCATATTATACACATGCATATTTAAAAAAATGTGTATTAAACCATAATTTCTAAACTTAAAATTACACATTTCCAAAAACATTCCTAAAAAAAAGTTCCCCGTAATTTCGTGTGGCAACGTTTTCCTCTCTCTTTACAAAAAAACAGCAATCAAACAATTTTGGTAAAAGTCAAAATTAATTTTATACGTCAAATGTGGTTGTACCTTTATATTATTGTATCATGGTTTTATATATGTATAAACAAGTAAGAGTACTATATTCGGCTG
This sequence comes from Tachina lurida, assembly GCA_944452675.1. Classification (NCBI taxonomy): domain Eukaryota; kingdom Metazoa; phylum Arthropoda; class Insecta; order Diptera; family Tachinidae; genus Tachina; species Tachina lurida. The sequence continues at coordinate 95,847,520 of OX101753.1, read as the reverse complement.
TGCCGAATCTTATATACCCTTTACCAACGTACGTAAATATATATAGTATGGACAATTGCATCCTATCTTTTATTATAGCAAAAACGCGTCAGCGGCAGAAGGGAGACTCCATAGTTATATACTGGAAGTTAAAGCTGCGTACATATCATTTAAAAAATTTAGACATTATATTTTGGGCATTCATTTCAAGTTGGTGACAGATTGCTCCGCATTTAAGCAAACGATTTCTAAAAAAGATGTTCCACGAGATGTGGCCCAGTGGATATTATATTTTCAAGACTTTGATTACACAGTAGAGCACAGGATCGGCAACAGAATGAAACACGTAGACTCACTAAGTCGTTACCCAGCAGACGTAATGGTAATCTCTTCAGATCTCGCTCCAAGGCTCAACAAACAACAAAGAGAGGATGAGAGTATCAAGGCCATTAGACAAGCGTTAAATTTTGGCCCTTATGAAAGCTTTAAGTTGAAAGGTGAATTATTATACAAAAACGTTGACGGTAATGATCTATTAGTTGTACCAAAGCTGAAAGAAGTAGACATAATTAAAAACGCTCACGAAAATGGTCATTATGCAACCCAGAAAACTATGCATGTAATACAACAGCAATACTACATACCGCATTTAAAAAAGAAAGTTCAGCAGGTCATCATTAGTTGCGTAAAATGCATAATTCATAACAAAAAGACTGGCAAGAAAGAAGGTTTCCTAAGTTGTATCGACAAAGGTGACGTACCGTTGGAAACAATTCATATTGACCACCTTGGCCCTATGGATGCTACAACTAAAAAATACAAGTATATTTTAGCAATGGTTGACGGGTTTTCAAAATTTGTATGGCTGTTCACAACTAAAACAACAAACGCTGAAGAAGTAATCAGATGTCTGAAGGTGTGGTCAGATACGTTCGGGTATCCGGCAAGGATTATAAGCGACAAAGGTGCAGCCTTTACATCACAAAACTTTGAAGATTTTTGTACACACAACGGCGTGGAACATATTTTGACGACAACAGGCGTTGCACGTGGTAACGGACAAATTGAACGCGGTAATCGTGTTATATTGTCAATCATCGCAAAACTTTCGCACGAAGATCCTTCGAAATGGTAAAAAGTTGTCGTCGATGTACAGAAAGCTATCAACAGTTGCATCCATAACTCGACAAAAATTACACCGTTTCAAATTTTAATTGGAGTCAAGATGAAAACAGGCTTAAACGACAACATTATACAAATGCTACAAGACGAGATGATCGAAAAGTTCGATGATGATCGACAGCAGCTGCGCAGTGAAGCTAAAAAGCAAATACAAAAAGCTCAGATCGAATATAAACGTAATTTTGACAAAAGCCGTAGGAAATCTGAGGGATATCAAGTAGTGGATTTAGTGGCAATAAAAAGGACTCAGTTTGTATCAGGTCGAAAACTTGCGAGTGAATTCATTGGCCCATATAAAGTTGACAAGGTCAAGCGAATCAACCGATATGATGTCAGCAAAGCGGCCGACGTTGAAGGACCTAACAAAACATCTACAAGCGCAGACTTCATGAAGCCGTGGACGAAGGACGGATTAGCTAACTCTCTATTGTCATCTGAGACAGATGAAGATCGGGATGGCCGAGTGTAAAGTGGGTATCGTGTAAAGGTTTTCTAAGTGTAACCAAAGCCGCCATCGTGTAAACGGCACAAGAACAGAAAGATCAAAGAAAGTAAGAAACCTGATAGCAAGTTAAAATAACGAAGAAGTAGTAGTTGAAGAAATATAGTGGCGTAAGTTAGTCGACAAATTAAAAAGTAAAAGTTGAAAATTTTAAACAAAGTTGAAAATAAAAGTTCAAAGTTTAGAAAAGTTGTAAGAATAGAGCTTAAAATTAAAAGTCGACAAACCAAAAAATTAAAAGTTGAGAATAAAGGTTGAAACCTAAAGTAGAAGATAAATCAAAATTAAAAGTTGAAATAAAGATTGAAACCTAAAGTAGAGGATAAATTAAAAATTAAAAGTTGAAAAATTAAAGGTTGAAATAGAAAGTTGATAAAATTAAGTTAAAATTAAAATAAGTTCAATTAATTACATTCACATACATAAAACCAAAACCTGAATTCAAATAAAAATATATAAAATAACAATTTTCTTGTAGAATAAAAAATTAAAAAATAAATATTTCATTTTAAAAAATAAAAATTTTATTAACCTTTTTACATACATACATATTTGTTTTGTGAAAAAATTTATAATTTTTTTCTCTAAAGCAATTAATAGTAAGTGATCTTTCAATATTATTCGGTAATGATTTTTCTAAAAAATGAAATATGTTTAAATGGAAAAAAAATATTTTCGGTAATATTTTTTACCGAAACTTTTTTCAATCTCCAACCCTGGAACCATATTTCTGAGTTTTCTGTTTCTTAATACTAATTTATTTCTGTATAAAATATGGAATATATTTCATTACCAAAGAAATAATTAGTTTTATATACCAGAAAAAATTTAAGTTTTCCAGCTCTGGGGCTATGTCTTTTATTTTTCTAATTTTATGCCAAACTATTTCATTCTAAGTCATAAAGTATATAAAACTTGTAAACAAAAAGGAAAACCTAACTTGACCTAGTTACTTTTGTAAAAAACAATAAATTTATCAACCCTGGAATCAACCTTTTAGATTTTTCTGATTTAAAAAATTAATAAAGTGTGTTAAGTGAACAAAGAAATAAAAAAAATTAATTTTATACTTTAATATCAAAAAAATTCTAAGTTTCCATCTTTGGAGCTGTAATTTTCATTTTTCAAATTTTATACGCCAAACTTTTCTTTCAGAAGCATAAAATATATTTAATTTATAAAGGAAAAAAAATTATTTAGACCTATTTAATTTTACATTTTTTTTTTTTTTTTTTTCATATTTTTTTATTTATTGTATCTTCAATTACGAACTAACAATAAGTATTCAAATCTTAAATCTAAAATATAATTATTAGGCCCGACCACTGTCGGACATAAATTTAAAGATAGTTATAAATAATACATATTTAAGTAGTGATAAACAAAAGGAAGAAAAAATAAATAAAAAATAAAAATTATTTTCAGTTAGTCCCATCTGGAGTGTTGAGTATAAGAGCCCTTGTATCCCTCTTTTTTAGGCGGATGTGTCCAGTAAAGTTCAAAATATTACGAGCAACCGGATTAGGATGTGACTCGAGTTTTGTTTAATATTTGCCAGCGTTTTTGCAATTTCTTCAGTCACTAGTGGCATATTTAAGTCACGATGTATATTTTAGTTTTTTATATACCATGGAGCCGATGTTATTAATCGCAAAATTTTATTTTGCCTTCGTTGGATTCTCTCGACATTGGAAGCTGAAGCAGTGCCCCATAGTTGAATTCCGTAGCACCATATCGGTTTCAAAAGTGACTTGTATATCAAAAGTTTGCAATCTAGACTGAGGGTTGAATTTCTACCAATCAGCCAATGTACCTGAGTTAATTTTAATTTCATTTGGGTTAACTTAGAGTCAATGTGGTGTTTCCAAGTAAGCCGTCGATCAAGGTGTATACCAAGATATTTCACATGAGTATGTTGAGGGACAACTTGATTGTTAATCCGAATGGGTAAACACGTATCTCTTCGTAATGTATATGTTACTTGAACACACTTTTGTTCGTTTACCTTAATTCTCCATAAGTTTAACCATAGTTCCAGCTGGGTAATGTGTTCTTGAAGATATCGGGATGCCTCGTAAGGATTTTCATGCATACTAAGGCAGGCTGTATCATCAGCAAATGTGGAAGTGTGGATATTGCTGCTCAGAGGCATATCACAAGTATAAATCAAATACAAAACTGGCCCCAGTATACTCCCCTGTGGCACACCGGATGAGATAGTTTCAGGCATGCTCATAAAGTCTCCTTCCACAACAGTGAACTTCCGGGCAGTAATGTAACTTTCCAGAAGACTTACAACGTTTATTGGCAGGTATGTTTTTAATTTTAAAATTAGGCCTTCATGCCACACTTTATCAAATGCCTGAGAAACGTCGCTAAACAGCGCAGAACAATACTTCTTTTCTTCAAATGTTCTTCTTATAAATTGGACCAATCTATGAGTTTGTTCAATGGTGCTATGCTGACTTCTAAAACCAAATTGATGGTCCGGTATGCACCCACTATTAACTAGAATTGGGGACAATTTTGTCATGAGCAGTTTTTCGAAAAGCTTTGACATTGTTGATAGGAGACTTATTGGCCTGTATGACTCAGCCTTGGTAAGGTCTTTGCCCGGCTTTGGAATCATTTTAACTTTGGCAAGCTTCCAGCTATTTGGATAATACTGCAGTCGTAAAATGGCGTTAAAAATAAATAACAGTATTCTAATTGCAATACGAGGCAACTTTATTAGCATCTGGTTACTAATTCCATCAAAACCCGGAGCTTTCTTTGGGTTGAGTTCAGCAATTAGTTTTTGCACATCACGCGTCTTAAACTTTATTTGTTGAGGGGGTAGAGCGACTACATTTGGCAAATCAATTACACCAGTACATGTGTTTGGGGTAAATACGTATTTTAAATGGGCAGCAAATATGTTACCTTTTTCAGTATCGCTTCTTGCCCAACCTCCGGTAGATGTGCGCAGAGGTGGTTTAAACTCAACGGGTGTTTTAAGCTTTCTAGCAGCACGCCATAAAGAGTAATCAGATGCTGGTGTGACATCAAGATTTTCCAGATAGTTCCTAAATGATGCAGTTTTTTCATGTGCAAGCAGCTCTTGGAGTCGTTTAGTGCACTCTTTAAATCTAATTTTATTCAGGGGTGATCTGTGCTGTTGCCATTCCCTTCTAGCCCTTCTTTTTTCACATACGAGACGTTCAATATCTGTAGAATATAGTCTATTAAACCCAGTCTGCGGATGGGAGGTAGTGGCATGTTTAGCAGCCTGCTTAATATTTTCGTTAAGATTGGCAATGTTAGATTCAACATCATCAGGTGTTCTTAGTGTAATGTTTTCCGTGCAATGACTACTAAGATATTTTTTGAATCGCAGCCAATTTACACGATTTATCAAATTCGCATATGGGTGAGGTAAATCACTTCTTAATGGGCTACAAATTGTAACGATCGTGGGAGAGTGATCGGACGAGAGATCTAGAGAAGCTTCAATTTGAATGAAATCCCTAGAGATATTTTTCATAACGCCAAAGTCTATTACATCCGGAATTTTATGTATGTCAGTAGGCCAATAAGTGGGCTCCCCACTTGAAATGACATCCAAGCCCATTTTGGAAATTGTATTGAACAACGCTCGACCTGCGTAATAAGACGCGAACCCCAGAACGTGTCTTTAGCATTATAGTCGCCAGCTGCTACGAAACAAGGGCCCAGAGATTTGTAAAAATCCTCGTATTGATGCTCAGTAATTGCGAATCTAGGAGGGGAGTAAATTGAAGATATGACAAAATTAGTGCAAAAATTTTCGACACAAATATTCGTTGCTTGTAAATGTTCTTCACAAATGTTATCAATAATATAATGCTTGAGTCTTGACTTTATTAAAATTGCTGATCCACCGCATGCTCTTCCTCTCGGGTCCTTTGAATCATATAAGGTGTAGCCATAAATTTTAAAAAGGCTTCTCGAAGTCAAATGAGTCTCTGAGACCAACATTAAATCAATATTTTTTTCCGTGAGGAAGTGCTCAAGTTAATTTTTATGTTGGCGAATGCCGTTTGCGTTCCAGAAACATATTTTTAACGTGTTCATGGTTTATTAACTAAAGCTTGAAGCAGAGTATTCTGCATTCGCAGCATTTCTTGCATCATGCTAGTCATATTTGTTGTAAAATTAGTTATAGTTTGCACCAGATTATCAATAGTAGTTTCAAGGCGATTGAAATTAAAATTCGAATTTGTATTTGTTGAATTATTTGGAGGTGAAACATTTTGTGTATGAATAGAATTTGTCTTAGCAGCATCGGCATACGATACACGGGAACTAACTGGTTGGCTCACTTGCGCAAAATTGGCTGATAAGGCGTTTGCTGATTGAGCTGGGGCCAATTTAGGTGTTTGCCTCATAGTCTGTTTGACGAAAGAGTACACAGGACAACCTCTGTAGTTAGCGGTGTGATTTTCTCCACAATTACTGCATTTTTTGTTACTTTGATCTTTCGGTTTATTGCAACTAGCAGTGCCGTGTACCTCGCCGCACACAACACAAACAGCAGGTAATTTGCAGTAAGTTTTAGTATGGCCATATTCTTGACAATTATGGCACTGTACGGGTCCTGAACGCTTGTGTGGTTCTTCAACGGTTATTTTTCGATATAAGAGATATTTTAAATTATATATTGGATGGGTCTCATTTTTTTTCAATTTTATATCATTTGGCTCAAGTTCAACGCGAAATAGAGGTTGAGGGATCTTTTCCCTATTTATTATGTTCGATACATTTTTTACTTTAAAGCCCTGGAGGACGAGAGCATCTTTTACTTCTTCGGGAGCAACATAGGAATCTATGCCCTTCAACACAATCTGCATACCTTTAGCACTCTTGAGCTGATATGTGTAGAAATTTGTTTTACATTTTTCAAGTTCAGCAACCATTTTGCGGAAATCTTTTTCGTCATAAATTTGGATTTTAGTTTCATCGATGTTGCCACGTTTTATTGGAACAATGTGAAATTTATTCTCACCAATTACGGAAATTAATTTCTTAATAAGAGCGTTTGAATTTTTTTCTCTCAAATATATTGGTGGCGGCTTGGATGTTTTGTTCGAGGATACCTCGGGTTTGTCGTTGTCATCTTGAAAAATTTTAAAGCGGTTTTGGCGATTAGTTGAGGCTGCGCTGTTATCCCTATACACTTTTGGAGCAGATGAGATTTTTGAAGAATTCGGGCTTCGTCCACACTTTACTATGGTTATATATCTGTCCATTCCAACTTGTACCTTGAGTTTCGAGCCGCTGTTATCTGTAGTGATAACTTTGTTAAGTGATGAACACGAGCCTGAAATAATTTTACATAACACAAAAAGTGTAAGTTTTCCAACTCTGGAGTCATAAATTTGGATTTTTCTGATTATTGATACCAATCTAGTTCTTTAAAAAATACATAAAATATGTTAAGTGAATAAAGCGAAAACGAAATAAGAAAAAACTTAGTTTCATTTAATTCCTTTGATTTTCAAAAATTCAGTAAAGTGCGACTTTCCCTCACACCTAAATAAGAGCGGCAAGCGTCGCGTTAGCAGCAGGGTACGTATTTTCAGTACAATCAAATAATATTTTCACATTTAAATGTACTGAAAATGCGTACCCTGCTGCTAACGCAACGCTTGCCGCTTACCTAAGGGTTTGAATCGCGCACAAAGGGTTCCGTACATTCAGTTTTGAGCATTTTTTTAATGTGGCTTTTTTGAAGTTTTTTCAGCTTAAACGATTTTTTTAGTTTTGTCGCTTTTTTCTCGTTTTGGCGATATTTTTCTGTTTTTGGAGGTTTTTTTCATTTTGGCGATTTTTTCTGTTTTTGGGGCTTATTTTCATTTTGGAGATTTTTTTGCATTTTGGCAATTTTTTTCTGTTTTTGGGGTATTTTTCGTTTTGGTGATTTTTTTCATTTTGGCGATTTTTGTTCATTTTGGCGATTTTCTTTCATTTTGGCGATTTTTTTTCATTGAAGCAAATTTTTCGATTTTTTGCGATTTATTATAGTCTTAGACATTTTTTTTAGGCGTTTTTTTTGTTTTTTTGGGATATTTTTCATTTTGGAGATTATTTTTAATTTTGGCGATTTTTTTTCATTTAAGGATATTTTTCATTTTGGAGATTTTTTTTAATTTTGGCGATTTTTGTTTCATTTTGGGGTTTTTTCGTTTTGGCGATTTTTTTCATTTGTTCGATTTTTTTTCATTTTGGCAATTTTTTTCTGTTTTTTGGGGTTTTTTTCGTTTTAAAGACTTTTTTTCCTTTGGGTGATTTTTTTATTTTAGCAATTTTTCCGGTTTTTCGCGATTTATTTTAGTCTTAGACATTTTTTTTTGTAATTTGGTGCTTTTTTTTCGTTTTGGCGATTTTCTTGTTTCTTGATGGAACACCCTTTAATTTAAATTTTTTGAAATTTTAGTGTTAATTTTTGTAGTCAGTATAAAAATACACTAACCTTACAAATTTCAAGTGTATATACATACAATTGTAGGTATATTACATGGGATTTTAATATTTTTCGTTGCTCGTTTTGGAACACTCTTTAATTTCCAATTCTCATATCTTTGTTTTTGTAGCGGCCAAAGGTCTACACACTGTGTGCAAATTTCAGGTCTGTAGCTCTAACAGTTCTCGAGAAAATACCGTGACAGACATAGTAAAATAAGTTAATTTATAAAAAAATAAAAATTTGTTTTCGGTAGTTACTTTTATATAGCGAAATAAAGTTCAAGTTTTCCAGCTCTGAAACCGTCTATTCGATTTTGCTGAGTTTCAATACCAATCTATTTTGGAAAATTTCTGACACACCAGTCCAAGAACGAAGTCTCTAGCTTTCCTGGGAGCTTCGGAAAACCGATTTCACGTACAGACAGACGGACAGACAGACAGACGGACATCGCTTATTCGTCTTCCCTATGCATAAGGATTCAGAATACATATATATATTTTATGGGTCGCTTATTGATATTATAGAAATTACAAACACAAAATTTACCATTTTTGGTATAGGGTATAAAAAAGTTTTCTTTTCCCAACCCTGGAATCATCATTTTAGATATATAAAATATGTTAAGTGAACAAAGAAACAAATAAATAAGGAAAATACTAGTATTATTTAGTTACTTTAATGTGAAAATAAATTCAGTAAAGTGCGACTTTGACTCGCGCACGAAGGGTTCCGTACATTCGGTTTTGGGAATTTTTTAATGTGGCGTTTTAGCTTTTTTGAAGTTTTTTTTAGTTTTGTCGCTTTTTTCTCGTTTTGGGTTTTTTTTTGTTTTTTGGGATTTTTTTTCATTTTGGCGATCTTTTTACTTTTTGTATTTTTTTCTGTTGAAGTTTTTTTTTTAATTTGGCAACTTTTTTCATTTTGGCATTTTTTTCTTTTTTTGGGGTTTTTTTATTTTGGCAATTTTTTATTTTGGCGATTTTTTTTTTGGCGATTTTTACTGTTTTTCGGTTTTTTTCCTTTTGGCAATTTTTTTTCATTTAGGTGATTTTTCCGGTTTTTCGCGTTTTTTTTAAGTCTAAGATTTTTTTTTAATTTGGTCCTTTATTTTGTTCTGGAGTTTTTTGTTGTTTTTGGCGATTTTTTTCAGTTTGGCGATTTGATAATTTTTTGATTTTTTAGTTTTACCGTTTTTGAAAATTTCAAGAGTTTTGCTCTTACGGTTTCCAAGATACAGCAAGTTGTCAAAATTACATAGTCAAAATTGCATAAACTGATAGAAACCCTTTAATTTAAAATTTTTTTAAATTTTAGTGTTAAATGTTATAGTCTGTACAAAAATACACTAACCTTACAAATTTCAAGTGTATATACATACAATTGTATGTATATTACATGGAATTTTAACATTTTTCGTTGCTCGTTTTGGAACACCCTTTAATTTTTAACTCTCTTGTGTTTGTTGTTGTAGCAGCCAAAGGTGTTCACAAAGTGTCCAAATTTCAGGTCCGTAGCTTTCACGGTTCCCGAGAAAATACCCTGTGTTAGACAGACGGACAGCGTAGCGAAAATAATAGGGTTCCTTTTCACCTATGGTGTACACAACCCTAAAAAGGTTAAATTTTCCAGCTGTGGAGCTGTGGTTTTTATTTTTAAAATTTTCTATACCCAACTTTTCTTTCCAAAACATAAAATATATTTATAAATGAAAATATAAAAATAATTATTAGACCTAGTTAATTTTATATATCACAAAAAGTGTACTTTTCCCAACCCTGGAATCATAATTTAAAATTTTTCTGATTTCTTACACCAAATTAAAAAAAAATTGTGTTATCTAGTTACTTTTATATGTCAAAATCAAGTTTTAGTTTTCCAGCTCTGAAACCGTCTGCTCAATTTCGCTTATTTTCAATTCTAATCTATTTTGGACCATTTCTGATACACCAGTCCATGACCGAAGTCTCTATCTTTTCTGGGAGATTCAGAAAACTGATTTCACGTACACCAGACGGACATTGCTTATTCGTCTTCCCTATTCATAAGGATCCAGAATATATATATTTTTTGGTCGCATGTGAATATTATGGAAATTACACACGAAATGACAAACCTATATATACCCTTTTCCATTTATGTACACACCTTCGTACATAAAATTTAATTTAATAAGAATTTAGATTAAAAACTAATGCAATTAATCATTTAAAAGATTATCCATTTTTATACGAACAATAGTTTTCAATAACATTTCTTGCCGTAATATGAACTTTGTTTTTTAAAAATATCTAGAGTATTCAGTTATTTTCTATAAAATTAATGACTGAAATATCCTTTTGGTTATTTCATTTATTCAATAAGGACGCAATGTATAAAATCGTACAAAGAATGGAGTTTATTTTTTACACATATAAACTTAGCAAATCGTATGTATTTTCTTATAGATTTCCAATTCACCAGTGATAGAAAAGAGAGAGAGAGAGGTCGAGTTAATAAAATGCAAGCGTTTTTTATTGCAAAAACGATCTTATGTGAGATACCATGTAGGCATACATTTTTAAATGGCTCCATATATAACATCTTATTTCTAAATATGGATCCACATATGAGGAGCTTCAAAATTAAATTTCCATATATGAGCTCATACATTATAATAAATTTCATATATTAGTCCATACATCAATTCATATATAATACTTTTGCCATGTATAATCCTATATATGTCCATACATGAATTCATACATATTCATATATATTTATATACATTCATATATTAAAAATATATGGACCATACATAATTTTTTTTTAGCTGGGAGGCCAATTATATAACAAATTCCGCAGGAAATTTCTCCCAGGGAACAATTCCAACTAGTAGCAAATGATAGGGAAAACAAAAAATTCTAATTGGAAAAGGGAGAAATTTCCTGCGGAATTTTTTATATAATTGCCCTGTATGTATGGAGCATATATGATGTCCCATATATGGTTCGGATCCGAAAAATGAGGGTATATGGCCATATATAATAATATATACTCATACATTTTCATACATATTCATATTTGTAAATTCATATTCATAGTTATTTATATTACTTTTTTAAGATTTTAAACATCGAAGTTGTATTTTTTTTTTTGATACATATTTTTTTATTTATTGTATCTTCAAATATGAACTAACAATAAGTATTCAAATCTTAAATCTAAAATATAATTATTAGGCCCGACCACTGTCGGACATAAATTTAGAGATAGTTATAAATAATACATAAGTAGTGATAATCAAAAGCAAGAAAAAATAAATAAAAAATAAAAATTATTTTAAGCAGTCCCATCTGGAGTGTTGAGTATAAGAGCCCTTGTATCCCTCTTTTTTAGGCGGATGTGTCCAGTAAAGTTCAAAATATTACGAGCAAGCGGATTAGGATGTGACTAAAGGTTTGTTAAATATTTGCCTGCATATTTTGCAATTTCTTCAATCACTAGTGGCATGTTTAAATCACGATGTATATTTGAGTTTTTATATACCATGGAGCCGATGTTATTAATCGCAAAATTTTATTTTGCCTTCGTTGGATTCTCTCGACATTGGAAGCTGAAGCAGTGCCCCATAGTTGAATTCCGTAGCACCATATCGGTTTCAAAAGTGACTTGTATATCAAAAGTTTGCAATCTAGACTGAGGGTTGAATTTCTACCAATCAGCCAATGTACCTGAGTTAATTTTAGTTTCATTTGGGTTAACTTAGAGTCAATGCGGTGTTTCCAAGTAAGCCGTCGATCAAGGTGTATACCAAGATATTTCACATGAGTATGTTGAGGGACAACTTGATTGTTAATCCGAATGGGTGAACAAGTATCTCTTCGTAATGTATATGTTACTTGAACACACTTTTGTTCGTTTACCTTAATTCTCCATAAGTTTAACCATAGTTCCAGCTGGGTAATGTGTTCTTGAAGATATCGGGATACCTCGTAAGGATTTTCATGTGAGGCAGGCTGTATCATCAGCAAATGTGGAAGTGTGGATATTGCTGCTCAGAGGCATATCACAAGTATAAATCAAATACAAAACTGGCCCCAGTATACTCCCCTGTGGAACAACCGGATGAGATAGTTTCAGGCATGTTCTTAAAGTCTCCTTCCACAACAGTGAACTTCCGGGCAGTAATGTAACTTTCCAAAAGACTTACAACGTTAATTGGCAGGTATGTTTTTAATTTTAAAATTAGGCCTTCATGCCACATTTTATCAAATGCCTGAGAAACGTCGATAAACAGCGCAGAACAATACTTCTTTTCTTCAAATGTTCTTCTTATAAATTGGACCAATCTATGAGTTTGTTCAATGGTGCTATGCTGACTTCTAAAACCAAATTGATGGTCTGGTATGCACCCACTACTAACTAGAATTGGGGACAATTTTGTCATGAGCAGTTTTTCGAAAACCTTTGACATTGTTGATAGAAGTCTTATTGGCCTATATGATTCAGCCTTGGTAAGATCTTTGCCCGGCTTTGGAATCATTTTAACTTTGGCAAGTTTCCAGCTGTGTGGATAATACTCCAGTCGTAAAATGGCATTTAAAATAAATAACAGTATTCTAATTGCAATACGAGGCAACTTCATCAGCATCTGGTTAAATGGTCAGCAAATATGTTACCTTTTTCAGTATCGCTTCTTGCCCAACCTCCGGTAGATGTGCGCAGAGGTGGTTTAAACTCAACAGGTGTTTTAAGCTTTCTAGCAGCGCGCCATAAAGAGTAATTAGATGCTGGTGTGACATCAAGATTTTCCAGATAGTTTTTAAGAGATGCAGTATTTTCATGTGCAAGCAGCTCTTGGAGTCGTTTAGTGCACTCTTTAAATCTAATTTTATTCTGGGGTGATCTGTGCTGTTGCCATTCCATTCTAGCTCTTCTTTTTTCACAGACGAGACGTTCAATATCTGTAGAATATAGTCTATTAAACCCAGTCTGCGGATGGGAGGTAGTGGCATGTTTAGCAGCCTGCTTAATATTTTTGTTAAGATTGGCAATGTTAGATTCAACATCATCAGGTGTTCTTAATATAATGTTTTCCGTGCAATGACTACTAAGATATTTTTTGAATCGCAGCCAATTTACACGACTGGCCAACTTCACATATGAATAAGGTAGACCACTTCTCAGTGGGCTACATATTGTAACGATCGTGGGAGAGTGATCGAACGATAGATCTAGGGAAGCTTCTACGTGAATTAATTCCCTAGAAATATTTTTTATGACGCCAAAATCTATAACATCCGGAATTTTATGTATGTCAGTAGGCCAATAAGTGGGCTCCCCACTAGAAATGACATCCAAGCCCATTTTGGAAATTGTATTGAACAACGCTCGACCTCTGGGTGTAATAAGACGCGAACCCCAGAACGTATGTTTAGCATTATAGTCGCCGGCTGCTACGAAACAAGGGCCCAGAGATTTGTAAAAATCCTCATATTGATCCTCAGTAATTGCGAATCTAGGAGGGGAGTAAATTGAAGATATGACAAAATTAGTGCAAAAATTTTCGACACAAATATTCGTTGCTTGTAAATGTTCTTCACAAATGTTATCAATAATATAATGCTTGAGTCTTGACTTTATTAAAATTGCTGATCCACCGCATGCTCTTCCTCTCGATTCCTTTGAATCATATAAGGTGTAGCCATAAATTTTAAAAAGGCTTCTCGAAGTCAATTGAGTCTCAGAGACCAACATTATGTCAATATATTTTTCCGTGAGGAAGTGCTCAAGTTAATTTTTATGTTGGCGAATGCCGTTTGCGTTCCAGAAACATATTTTTAACGTGTTCATGGTTTGTTAACTAAAGCTTGAAGCAAGGTATTCTGCATTCGCAGCATTTCTTGCATCATGCTAGTCATATTTGTTGTAAAATTATTTATAGTTTGCATCAGATTATCAATAGTAGCTTCAAGGCGATTGAAATTAAAATTCGAGTTTGTATTTGTTGAACTATTTGGTGGTGAAACATTTTGTGTATGAATAGAATTTGTCTTAGCAACATCGGCATACTATACACGGGAACTAACTGGTTGGCTCACTTGCGCAAAATTGGCTGATAAGGCGTTTGCTGATTGGGCTGGCGCCATTTTAGGTATTTGCCTCATAGTCTGTTTGACGAAGGAGTACACAGGACAACATCTGTAGTTAGCGGTGTGATTACCTCCACAATTATTACATTTTTTGTCACTTTGATCTTTTGGTTTATTGCAACTAGCAGTGCCGTGTAATTCACCGCACACAACACAAACAGTAGGTAATTTGCAGTAAGTCTTAGTATGTCCATATTCCTAACAATTATGGCACTGTACGGGTCCTGAACGCTTGTGTGGTTCTTCAACGGTTATTTTTCGATATAAGAGATATCTTAAATTATATATTGGATGGGTCTAATTTTTTTCAATTTTATATCATTTGGCTCAAGTTCAACCCGAAATAGAGGTTGAGGGATCTTTTCCCTATTCATTATGTTCGATACATTTTTTACTTTAAAACCCTGGAGGACGAGAGCATCTTTTACTTCTTCGGGAGCAACATAGGAGTCTATGCCCTTCAACACAATCTGCATACCTTTAGCACTCTTGAGCTGATATGTGTAGAAATTTGTTTTACTTTTTTCAAATTCAGAGACCATTTTGCGAAAATCTTTTTCTTCATAAATTTGAATTTTCGTTTCATCAATATTACCACGTTTTATTGGAACAATGTGAAATTTATTCTCACCAATGACCGAAATTAATATTTTAATAAGAGCGTTTGAGATTTTTTCTCTTAAATAGATTGGTGGCGGCTTGGAGGTTTTATTCGCAGATTCAGCGGGTTTGTCATTGTCATCTTGCAATATTTTAAAACGGTTTTGCCGATTAGTAGAGGATGCGCTGTTATCCCTAGACATCTTTGGAGCAGATGCAATTTTAGTAGAATTTGGGCTTCGCCCGCGCTTTAAAATTGTAATGTATCTGTCCATTCCGACTTGGACCTTATGTTTTGGGCTTCTCTTATCTTCAGTGACAACTTGTTTAAGTGATGACCACGAGCCCGAAGCGGATGATATCGCTGAATTACATGTAGAAGTATCAGATTTTTTATTTTTATTGTTATCATTATGAGCATCAAAACTCACAGTCAAATAGGCATTTCTGCTGTTAGAACTCACTTCACTATTTTTTTCCTTTGGGGTACTCATATAGAGTATTCCTCAAGGGTACTTTGTATGTTTTTTTGTTTACGGTTTTTTTTTTGTTTTTGTTATTTCTATATGTAAAAATATTATTAAAGCAAAAAAAAGGCTTATTTATCAAAGTTAATATGTACTACGAATATTTTTTGTATGCTTTTTTTTGTTTAGTTTGTATGTAAGAAAAATTCCGCTATTACGTCTGTTCACTATGAAGGTACCTACAACGATAATTGTTGTATTTGATGAAACATTTTTTTGGATAAATAATTTAAAACGAACTAAGAGACATTTGATTCATAATTTTAAAAGAAAAGGTGCATCGATTATTTAAATAACATAAAAGTTTAAAAATTATCCGTTTTTATACCAACACTACTTTTCAATAAAATTTTGTGCAGTAATATGAACTTTGTTTCTTAAAAATATGTAGAGTATTCCGTTATTTTCTATAAAACTAATGACTGAAATATCCTTTTGATTGTTTCATTTATTTAATAGGGCCGGAAAGTATAAAAGAATGTGGTTTATTTTTTAAACGTTTAGGCTGCACGTATATAGACTTTGCAAACCGTATGTATTTTCTAATAGATTTGCAATTCACCACTGATAAAAAAAGAGAGAACGAATTCAAATTAATAAAATGCAAGCTTTTTTGATTTAAAAAACGATCTTATGTACGATATCATGTATGCATACATTTTTATATGGCTTCATATATTACATATTATTTATATGTATGGATCCACATATGAAGAGCTTCATTATTAAATTTCCATATATGACCTCATTAGTGTTTTTCATACGGGATTTCCCGGGAAAAATTTACCGGGATCCCGCACATTTTCCGGGAAAGAAATCCCGGAAAATTTGTGCGGGAATTCCCGGGATTTTTTTATTTTGTTATGGCAACTTAATTTGTATTTACACATTCCTCGTTATTCATTTTATGAATGCGATGGTGCAATAATAAGGTGATGGCAATCACACAATAAAGCTAAAGCTTTACAACAACTAAGGCCGAGTTTACATCTGGCACGCATGCGTTGTGAGACTTAGATGCCTTTATTTGGAAAAAGCAGAACGTGACGTTCAAAATTTAATTCTACAAAAATTCAGCAAGGAAATAAAAAAAATACAAATAATTACAGATTCTATTTGGTAAATAGTACAGTTAACAGCATAAGCTGTTAATGCTGTACTAAAGTCCTATTTCCAAGGAAATATGCCCTTATGCTAAAACGATTTTTAAAGTTAAAGCATGCGTTAAAGCTGGTTTTGCCATACAAAATTCATTTGTTAAACCGACTTTAAGTTTAACAATGATTTTTTCATAAGGGGGATATTTTGTAATATTTTTTTTATAATACTGGTACAATTTCATTTTTATAATATTGGTATCTAGGTATTACTATTATATAAAGAACGGAAACGGTATTTTTTTTGACTAATGTGTGTATAAAACGTTATTATTTAATCGATCTCATGAATTATAATTTGTTTTTGTCGTTAAGCAGGTCTGGGTCGAAGAACATCATTTCGCGTCATCGTAATTATTTCTTAAGTGCGGTCAGGCTTATGTATGCTGTTAGGTCTTCGAGAGTTTATCGTCTCGCTCGCACTGGTTGGCTGATCTTCCACGGATAACCGTATAATCTTGCGGTTATTTGTGGAATTTTTTTAAGAACCACGATGCTACTTCCTATGTGAAGGCATAGGTCGTACAGTCAGTCACTGTGCAAATTTACTTTGTATAGTATGTTTAATGAATAAATAAATAAATAAATTAAATTTAAAAATATTTTGTATTGTTTTGTACTGGGCGGGGATTCCCGGGATTTCCCGGGAAACCGAAAAATCTTTCCCGCTTTCCCGGGAAATGAAAAAGTCCGGGAAAAGAAAAACTCTAGACCTAATATATTATAATAAATTTCATATATTAGTCAATATATCAATTCATATATAATAGTTTTACCATGTATAAATCCATACATGAATTCATACATATTCATATATGTTTATGTATATATTCATATATTCATATATGGATAATACACATTTTTTTTAGCTGGGTGGTCCATACGTATTTTTTTAGTTGGGATTACAAAAAAAAGTTGAAATTTTTCAGCTATGAAACCGCCTTTTCGAGTTTTCTGATTTCCAATACCAATATATTTCGAAAACTTTCTGATACACCAGTCCAGCTGTTTTGGGTGCTTTGGAATATTGATTTTACATTAACTACCCAGCTAAAAAAATATGTATGGAGCATATATGATATCCCATATATAGTTCGGATCCGAAAAATGGATGAAACGTTTGTTTGGACATATGATTAAAATCGAACTAGAAAACCCATCTTCGTACATACAATTTAATTTAATAAGAATTTAGATACTAATACAATTAATCATTAAAAAGAATTATCCGTTTTTATAACAACACTAGTTTTCAATAAAATTTTTCGCCGTTATATGAACTTATTTTCTTAAATATATCTAGAGTATTTTCTATAAAATTAATGACAATATCCTTTTGATTATTTCATTTATTTAATAAGGCCGCAATGTAAAAAATCGTACAAGAATTGGGTTTATTTTTTAAACGATGAGGCTTTACGAATATAACCTTTGCAAACCGTTTGTATTTTCTAAGACTTGCAATTCACCAGTGATAAAAAACAGAGGCCGTATTCGATGTTTGATGCAAATGTTCTTGCGTTAGTGCAAATGCAAAATATCGTAGCTTTTGTTTGAAATCCAACAACAAAATACACACACAATCCAGAGAAAATCTACGATATTTTGCATTTGCACTAACGCAAAACATTTGCATCAAACATGGAATACCGCCAGAGAAAAAGTTCGAGTAAATAAAATGCAAGCTTTTTTGATTACAATCTTATGTGAGATATCATGTACGCATATATTTTTATATGGCTCCATATATCACATCTTATTTCTATATATATGAAGAGCTTCATAATTAAATTTCCATATATGACCTCATACATTATAATACATTTCATATATTAGTACATATATCAATTCATATATAATACTTTTGCCATGTATAATCCTATATATTTCCATATATGTATTCATACATATTCATATATATTTATATACATTCATATATTAAAAATATATGAACCATACATAATTTTTTTAGCTGGGTATTCATAAAACCTATAATATATATTGTCAGCTAAAATGCAAAAAGGCGTAACTAACAAAAAGTTCAAAATCGAGTTTTTGATTGATTACTATGAATGCCATTAAACTACATGTCATGACAAAATATTACACTTCTGCGATAAAAAATTACGCTTTTATTAACAAATAACAAGGGCAATTAACTACACGTTTGTTCAGTTTTTTTGTTTAGATTTTTGTTTCTCCTATAAAATTATATTTTTTTTAGTTACGCTATTTTGCATTTTAGCTAACGATATGTATGTCTTAAGGGTCGCATATGTATATTGTAGAAAGTATACTCGAAATGACAAGCTTATATACATATGTATACCCTTTATGATTTTTGGTGCAAGGCATGAAAAGGACATTTCTATAAATGTCCATTTAATAATTGCAAAAATTGTTTAAAACAATTACCGTGCTAATTAAAGTAAAGATATACTATGCTTCCGAGGAAAAATTATAATTTGCATCCATCCGAATCGATATGAACATTTTGCTCCTATTACTTATAGTAGAGTACAACTGAACCAAAATGCTTGAGTATTCTAATAATAATAAGCATTATAAAGGTATTGAGAATAGCACAACGTTTTTGGGAGCAGCTAATTACAAAACCTTTACATTCAAAAATACATATTTCGTTAGTAATATTTACTAGTTCAAAAACGATGCCAATTTACACATAATTGCTGAAATATTTATCTTTTCAAAAGTAATATTATTTATATTTTTTCTTATTTTCAGCTATTTCAAATGTACCAATGGACACATACTGAAGCTCCCAGCACTTCACAACCTCATACTCCGGGTAAATTAAATAAAGTTACCTCATGGCCCTACAGCAGCACTCCGACTGCGGGAGCATCACGCATACCCAAGGCCATCCAAGTCGATACACCACAGACTCAAAAAACTGAAAAAGAAAATGGAGTTTTGCAAATTCTAAGAAGAAGAATTCTAAATTGTTCTTCCTTAGCAGAAGCACATGCTGTGGCCAGTGATATATTGTCAATGGGAGAATCATCCAAAAGACCATCAAAACGTTGTCTGCTTCTGTCAGATCTACTAAATGCCAGCGAATCGACTGTATATCAGTATGAGAAAGACAACACTGCAACTAGTTCTGGGTGTCACAGTAAAGTTCATGATGCCGAAATTCAGACTGAAGAGCTATCACCGGTAATAGAATTTATGTGTAGCAACTGCAAAAATAGTAAAGAGTATATAAGTCGACAAAAAATGTCGAATTCTGACAGAGGAGTTCAAGTTTTTCTAAATGGCGGGATCACTGAAAATAATGAAAGTAATCTTAAGCCAAGGATAGCCACAATTTCATCCGGTGATAAAAATTTTCAACAGCAGCCACCCCCTCCACCGCCTCCTCCACCTTTCTTTATAAGTCCACCTCCTCCGCCTTCTTCGATACTGCAACTACTACCGCCACCGCCACCTCCACCTCCTCCTCCTTGTGTTGCTGTACCACTACCTCCACCACCGCATAGTACCTCGGCAACTGTTGTTATGATGTCCAATACATCAACAGTTCCTTCTCTCCCACCTGGTGTAGTTAAAACTCAATCATCATCGCTGCCGGCCCCTCTACCGAATGCTGTAGAAGGAGGCTGGTTTAATAAAGAAAATAGTAAGTATATTTCCCTAGGATACGTAACTAAACTAAATATCAGTAATTGTTCCAACTGCCCCAACTTTAGCTCTTCGTAAGACTGCCGTGAATCCTCCAAAGCCAATGAAGCCTTTGTACTGGACGCGCATAGTTACGCAGGCTCCACCTCCAAAACCTCAGAAACTAGCTAATTCAATAACTCAAACCGCTGGTGACACTACAGACGTCTCAACTTCCAGCATCTCATCCGATGAGCCGCTTCCTTTCCAATCACCGCCTGGCCCTAAAGAAATTTGGCAGGAAATTGATGAGACAAATCTTGATAATATTGATGAGTTCACTGAACTTTTTTCACGAGAAGCAGTTGTACCAAAAGTATTACCCAAAATTAAAACTCAAGTTCGTGCAAGATCGATCAAAGTACTCGACAGCAAAAGATCTCAAAATGTTGGAATATTACTTCGCAGTTCTCATGTCGACTTCTGCGAGATTGAGCATGCTATATACCATGTTGATACTTCTGTTGTTAGTCTGGAAACCCTTCAGCAAATTAATAAAAACAAGGCCACCAATGAGGAGTTAGAACGCATCAAGGATCAAGGAGACGCACCTCTCGATGAACCAGAGCAGTTCCTGCTGAAAATTTCTCAGATTTCTCTCTTCACCGAACGCATTACTTGTATGGTTTTCATGGCGGAGTTCGAGGAAACGGCCACTGTTATTGAACGCAAATTGGAGGTTGTCATGCAGTTATCTCAATTTCTAATGGAAAGTGAAGAGCTCAAATTAATATTTGCAATTATATTGACATTGGGAAATTATATGAATGGTGGCAATCGACAACGTGGTCAAGCTGATGGCTTCACTTTGGAAATATTGAGCAAACTAAAAGATGTTAAGTCCAAAGATTCACAAACTACTCTGTTGCACTTTATAGTACGAACGTATATCAGCAGAAAACAGAAAGAGGGTGTGCAGTTGTTGGAAATACCTTTGCCAATACCTGAACCATCTGATGTTGAGAGAGCAACTCAAGTAGACTTTGATGAAGTAAGAGGACAAATTTCAAAATTATATGATCAACTGAATGGTAAGTTGTATCAATAAAATATTTCTAAACTTTAGTTGTGAGCTTGATGTTTTAAAAATTATTTGCTTAGATAAAAAGCGCACTACGGACAAAGTAATCATACACTCAACTGCTCAAAGTACGGAACCTTTCAAATCAAAAATGGAAATATTCATAAAAAATGCATCTAAAGAAATTGATAAACTATTTAAAGATCTAGATGATTGCCGCGAAGTATTCATAGATACTATGAAATTTTACCATTATGCTCCCAAATCTGGCACCCTGGAACAATGTACTCCAAAAAAATTTTTTGAACACTGGAACAACTTTACAAATGATTTCAAAGATATCATGAAGAAAGAGATTTCCTTATTGTGGAACGAGCTGTAAGTCATATTTTTTGTTTCTCTGGTAAAACTACAAAAATAACTAATAATGAATTTTTATTGGTTTTAGATTGAAGAAATCTAAAGATATACAAACGCGCAAAACAGTCAAGACTACAAAAGTGAAACCTGGTTGCCTGAAGGAACGCATTATGCGTCTCAATAAAAAATAATAGAGATTCTTTTGGCTTTGCTTGAACCCTTTATAAACACTTTTCTATTAATTAATTGCCTTAAAACAAAACCACATTTAATTTTAAGTTTCCAATGCATGAATGAAAGAAAAGCGATTCTAAGTTCTGATGATGATTACTAATACTTAAGTTGATTACTAATACTTAAGTTGAACTTTTTTCGCCATTTTTCTACAAAATCGCATCAATATAAAACTTATTTATTTTGAATTATATAGAGCATTTAATGGTTGTTGTTTCCCTAAAAATAATATTCTATATTTATTTATATTGCGTTTTATGTGCTTCAACGTTTTTAGGAAATAAATAACAATATTTAAATAAAACAATTTTTAATATATTAAACTGTCAGGGTTTCGGTTGCCTCTTAAAATGCTTACAAGAATGAAAACATTTTTATGAATAATGAATGAAAACATTTTTTTGCGAAAGCCAATGCAGATACTTACAATACTTATAAAACTGTATCTAGGTGAACGAGTAGTATATTTATGGGATTTCAATGTGACCGCAGTGCTATTTTTCTTCATGCTATTTTATGTGTATCAAGGTCTCCCACAAGGATTAATGTAAAAGTGCACATCATGCTAGGTGTGGCCGTTGTGTTATTTTCCTTCATGCTATTTTATGTGTGTATCAAAGTCCAATGTAAAAGTGCACATCATACTAGATATGACCGTTGCACAGTGGCGGGAATTAAAAAAAAGTGGTAAAAAGTCCGCAACTTTTGAACTAGTCAACCGACTTCGATGAAACCAACTGTTTTGGAAAGTAAAAGTGTTGAAATTTTTAGAAAGCATATTTTGAGGCACCCTGTTGTAAGACAGGGTAGCTCCAAAGAGCCTCAAAGTGGGAAAATGCAGGTATCGAAATTCTTTCGGAGCTTGTAACTTTTGTAAATAGGGATCGATCTCAATAATTTTTTCAGCGGGAGAATCTACGTTAAGAAATAAAAATAAAACATGCTTGGAGTACCATTTTATCTCTTTCAGTTTCCAAGTTATATGACTTGAAAAATGTATTTTTTAATTTTTGGCCCTGACTTGTTTTATTCGTTAGTACTTAACTTTTTTATTACTTGGCAAAAATCAGTTTGTTTTATTGTTTTTGAAAGAAAACTTCATTGCAATTCATATAAAAAAAATTTTTTGATATCTCAAAAATTGTAGCAAGGAATAATTTTGCAATTTGGATTTTTAAAAATTATGAGAAAATTTTGTATATTTTGTGAAAAAAGTATTCTTAATTTTTTGGAATATTTTAAAAAATTATTAAGTATTTGATAAAAACTGCGACTGTTTCTGAGAAAGGAAACATTGAGAAAGGCTACGAAATAAATTTTGGAGATTGTTTTTGGTGCACCCTACATGCAGGATTGGTCGAAAACTAGCAATTTTTTTTTTCAAAAAATCCGATTTTCGGATGTGGCAAAAAAATTGCACGATCGTGTTTGTAAATTTTTTGGTTTTTTATTATAAATAAACTTGCTATAAGTAACCTGTAAGAAACCCTTGACATCCTACACATAAATGTAGGCAGGAGAGGAGATTTTCTAAAAATGCTAAAATTTTTCTAACACAATATTTCCCAATAAGAAAAAAGTATTATAAAATTATAAATTGGGAATCATTTCAATTTTTATCAATAGTACACATTTAGCTTTACAAACTGAAAAAAAAAATTCTCCTATCTTCCTTGATACTTGAATATTTCAATTCAAAATTCAATTTTGATTAAAAATTTTAATTTTCTACATTTTTTATTTTTGTCTAAATTATTGATCTTATTTTCTTTACTGCAAATTTTTTCTTAATTTTTTCTATGTTATTAAATAGAATATATAATTGTCTATTCAACGGTGTATAATATCTATTCCTTTGGCATTATATCAGTCTTAAAATGTATACACAAATATAACACCTCAGGTAACAATTTACGTGTTTTATCTGATACTCAAACAAACCCACATTTTTTATGAACTCTTGAAGCTGTTATTAAATACTTTCTTTACTTAAATACAATAAAATATAAGAATTTATATACACATACAGTAAATTTATATACCCACAAGGACAAAGGTACCTGTGCGCACATCTCCAGTATGGGTATGGTTTTTACCTGTTATTTATATCTGTTTTGTATTTGTAGCTTGTAAAGTAGCTATATATTTAAGCTGCGAAGCATTTAATGTCTTTATTGTAGTAATAGCTATCATGGGGATAACAATTAAAAATAAATCGCTCTGCAAATTAATGTGGGAAAACCTCACTGATGGTAGTAATCGGTTGGACAAGGTAGACCAAATGATGTACATGATATCTACTATATAAGGTTTATCTGTAAACACCGATTTATCGAAAAAACTTGAAATTTTTTTTAAATTATATGAAAAGAAGATACGTGAGTGCAATAAAACAATTTCTTAATTTCAGAATAAAAATCAGGACTGGTAAGATATGGGACTATCTACGGAAATATACCCAAAGAAGTTTGGTCGTCCAAATAACGATTACGATAACGTTCGACGCAGGAGCAAAAGAATTAAACAAGAAGACTTGATAAATACGTATTCGAAAAATGAAATCAAAGATTCATTCAAATTGATTTTAGCGAAGACTCAACTAAAAGAAGCAAGCAAAATCGTATATGTGCTACCAGTTGCGTCTCCAAAAAGATTAAGACGGATGGTGGAAAGCATTCCAACGCTAAAATATAGTAAACATTTTACGGTGGAAGATACACTAGTACTCATTCTTAATTTGGGCCTTGCAAGAAATAAATACGATATCTTAAGGAAGGTGCTTAAGAAAAAAGTGGGCCTTTGCCCAAGTACATTGTTGTTAAAAAGAAAATCGGAAATTTTGCCACATCCGATAACAGTGGATAAACGAAATGCAGTCATTAGTTTGTCAGACCTTCTTCATAATACAGCATAAAGACTCATCACTACTTTTGACGAAAGACACTTAGATACATGTAATAATTCTGAACTAACACTAATATACAAATGGGGATGTGATGGATCATCTGGATTTTCAGAATATAGACAGCCCAGTGCATACGATAATGACTTCTCCAAAGTTTTAATGGCATCGTTAGTACCATTAAGGCTTCGAGTACATAATGAAATGCCTTCAACAAGTAAAAATGCATTTAAAGATATGCGGGTAAATACTACTCCAGGCTCAAAGTTTTTATGCCGACCAATACGTTTTGAATACATCAAGGAAAACAAAGAAACAACTCAAAATCTGGTTGATGGTATAAAACATGAAATTTCTAATATGGAACCCATTGACGTTCATATATTAGGACGAGTAATAACAGTATCTTTTAGACCTTATTTAACAATGATAGATGGAAAAGTTGCAAATGCAATAACCGATACAAAATCTTATTTGATTTGTAATATATGCGGAAAGAAAAATTCTGATTTTAAGGACATTGAGAATTATACTCCAACTAATGAAGATGCCCTTAAGCTTGGAATATCACCACTTTATGGTCGGATTCGATTCATGGAGTACATTTTACATCTATCTTACGATAATAAATATCGCAGTGTACCAGATCATCAGAACGTTCCAGTTGCGAATAATTCTGCTTTAAAACAGATACGGTTGGAAGAAACGAAAAGAATTCAAAATGAGTTTATGAAACAAATCTTTATATGGCTATGGAAACTCCAATAATGGCAACACTGCTAGGCGATTTTTTGGTGACCCTGAAACCACATCTTCTATAACTGGTATTAGCTTTAATCTCATAAGACGTTTCAAAATAATACTGGCCGTCATAAATAGCAAAAAATTAATTAATAAGGATAAGTTTGAAAAATATGCAAAAGACACTCTGATTCTAATAAATGAATTATATCCATGGAAATCAATAGCTCCAACCGTACATAAAGTTCTAGCGCATACAAAAGAAATAATAGAAAACAACATTCTTCCTCTGGGGAAACTAACCGAAGAAGCACAGGAAGCTAGAAATAGAGATGTTAAGCAATATCGATTTTCAATACACGTAAATGCTCAGATCCAGTCCTACAAGACATAAGAATGAAATGGTTGCCAAAACTAAGTATTGAAATCGAGAAGGACGATCCCGAAGCAGAGGAAATCAATAGCTTGCTATGCCATGATGTCTCAAATTATGTTAAAGCAAATTCTTGAAGTAAAACCCAAATATAAATTAAAAACAACATAAATATGTATGTATCCATGCACTTAGATACGAGTAATAAAGAAAATGAAACTGAACTTATTAAATATATTTTTAATACAATTATCAGAATCAAAACGAGAAATTTAGTTGTAAGTTTTCATACTCATACATACATATGCACATTGTACATATGTATATCTCTTGATACATAAGTATTTATATTCATACAAACAAATATCTGATATCATGGCAAAAAAGTCTCCGGAATTTTCTGCCAAATTATATTCAAAACTTAGGCAATTTATATGCGTTTAAAAAGGAGATATATAAATTTTTTTTCGTAATTTAATGTTCTAATGTTAAATTAACTACTAATTTTTTTAAAATAAATAAATAACTCAATCTATTTGTCCTTGTAGGTATATAAATATGCTGTGTGTGTATATAAATTCTTATATTTTATTGTATTTAAATAGAGAAAGTATTTAATAACAGCTTCAAGAGTTCATAAAAAATGTGGGTTTGTTTGAGTATCAGATAAACACGTAAATTGTTACCTGAGGTGTTATATAGGGTGTTTTTTATTGAGGTATAGAACTTTAAGTTGGCATCACTTTTTTAACTGGCGGCCATTTTGTCAGCTGTCAAGTGATTAATATATAGTTTGGTTTGCCATTTCATCATGAACAGGTTGACAAAAGAACAACGCTTGCAAATCGTGCAAATTTGCTTTATTCGAGCCAGCCGAATTGGCTTTAAAAAAGCCGAATTGGCTTTATTCGAGCCAGCCGCGGCGGCCACATGCCCGAAATCATATTTAAACATTAATGGCATAAAATTATCCTACCAATAAAGCCAAATTGATGGACATTAAAACGATTTTCTTGTGTTTTATTTCAATTCGAAGTTCTATACCTCTAAAAAAATCGTGCAAATTTGCTTTATTCGAGCCAGCCGAATTGGCTTTATTCGAGCCAGCCGCGGCGGCCACATGCCCGAAATCATATTTAAACATTAATGGCATAAAATTATCCTTCCAATAAAGCCAAATTGATGGACATTGAAACGATTTTTTTGTGTTTTATTTCCATTCGAAGTTCTATACCTCTAAAAAAACACCCTTTATTTGTGTATACATTTTACATTTATGTGTAGGATGTCAAGGGTTTCTTACAGGTTACTTATAGCAAGTTTGTTTATAATAAAAAACCAAAAAATTTACAAACACGACCGTGCAATTTTTTTGCCACATCCGAAAATCGGATTTTTTGAAAAAAAAAATTGCTAGTTTTCGACCAATCCTGCATGTAGGGTGCATCAAAAACAATCTCCAAAATTTATTTCACAGCCTTTCTCAATGTTTCCTTTCTCAGAAACAATCACAGTTTTTATCAAATACTTAATAATTTTTTAACATATTCCAAAAAATTAAGAATACTTTTTTCACAAAATATACAAAATTTTCTCATAATTTTTTAAAATCCAAATTGCAAAATTATTCCTTGCTACAATTTTTGAGATATCAAAAAATTTTTTTTATATGAATTGCAATGAAGTTTTCTTTCAAAAACAATAAAACAAACTAATTTTTGCCAAGTAATAAAGAAGTTAAGTACTAACGAATAAAACAAGTCAGGGCCAAAAATTAAAAAATACATTTTTCAAGTCAAATAACTTGGAAACTGAAAGAGATAAAATGGTACTCTAACGTAGATTCTCCCACTGAAAAAATTATTGAAATCGATCCCTATTTACAAAAGTTACAAGCACCGAAAGAATTTCGATACCCGCACTTTCCCACTTTGAGGTTCTTTCGAGCTACCCTGTGTTACAACAGTTTGCTCCAAAATATTCTTTTTTAAAATTTCAACACTTCTACTTTACAGTTGGTTTCATCGAAATCGGTTGACCAGTTCGACTTTTTACCACTTTTTTTTAATTCACGCCACTGTGTGTTGTGTTATTTTCCTTCACCACGATTATTTTTAATGAAAGATAGTTTGAAATGAAAATTTTGTGGAGCCAAATTATTTAAATATTTCGTATCTTTGTTTAATTTTTTCTATTTTATTCACTTACAAGTAATACATTTCTATTGGTTATTGAGTTTGTGTACGTTAGGAAATTGTATTATATTACGATGAAAATTTTGTTGAGAGGATTTTTTTCAATATTTCGTATTTTTATTTTATCTTTTTCTATTTTATGCACTTAGAAGTGATACATTTCTTTTAGTTAATTTAATTATTATTTTTCGAACTGTATTTGTTTCTATATTCTTATGAATTAAACAGGCTAATGTTCGTATCGCTTTTTAAGCCAAATTACATGTGATAATTATTATTGAACAAATAACATCAAAAATAGTTGTAAATATTCTGACAACAACACATAGTTGAACGGAACAGCCAGCCGTTTTCGCAGGCCACTAAACCTTCATCATCAGCGTTCTTCTGTGTTTGGTCCACTGTGTGTGGTGTCAATTTATGTAGATTTCTGCCTTATATACGAAACTTTATTGCAAATGGAATATGTGAATTGGTTTGAACACAGTGGACCAAAATACAGAAGAACGCTGATGAGGAAGGTTAGTGGCCTTCGAAAACAGCTGGCTGTTCCGTTCAACTATGTGTTGTTGTCAGAATATTTACAACTATCTTTGATGTTATTTGTTCAATAATAATTATCACATGTAATTTGGCTTAACGAACATTAGCCTGTTTAATTCATAAGAATATAGAAACAAATACAGTTCGAAAAATAATAATTAAATTAACTAAAATTAATAATCATTGGCTGTTGGCAAAAATTAAAGTAAAAATATACATAATAGTAACAAACCAAAAAAGTTTGTCTTAAGTAGAACAAAAATAAGCAAATTAACAAACATGTGCATAGTTAGTAAAGAACAAACGACAATGGTAAGACTGTTGTAAATTTAGAGATGGTAACTTTGAGCCTTCATTACAAAAGACATGAGCAAAATGAAATACCATGAATCAAACCAATTCACATATTCCATTTGCAATAAAGTTTCGTATATAAGGCAGATATCTAAATCAACTGACACCACACACTGTGGACCAAAATACAGAAGAACGCTGATGAGGAAGGTTTAGTGGCCTTCGAAAACGGCTGGCTGTTCCGTTCAACTATGTGTTGTTGTCAGAATATTTACAACTATCTTTGATGTTATTTATAAATTTCTATTGGTTATTGTGTTTGTGTGCGTTAGGATATTTCATCATGTTATGTATATCTGTGTTTTTATATCACATATCTTGTTGTTGTCTCTTTTTATTACAAATGTGTGTATTTGCGTTTTCCTAGAAAAAGAAAAAAGAGTTTTTAAAAAGGATGAAAGAAAACAAACGTGCATTTGCAGCACGCAAATGTATGTCATATATGAAGAAATCTTAACACATGTTCAACATCTGTCTAGTATTTAGTACACTTGATATTTAAATCTTTTTATATTGCACATTTTGGGTTTGAATTGTTATTTTTTTTTTGTTTAAAATGAAATTTTAATGATCGTTTGTCTCCTCTATCTATCTGGCTATTTTTATTTCACACATTTTATAGCTTTGCACATAAAAAGGATCAGTAATTTTTAAAAAGGGGTGAAAGAAAACGAACGTGCATTTGCAGCACGTAACTGGATGACATTTTTGTTTAATTATTTCGATCAAGGTTTAAAATTTAGTTTTTCAAAATTCTTAGTTTAAATATGACTATTATGAAAATCCCTGCAGAAAATTTGGTGACAATTGATCCAAATGTACTCGTCCTATAACTGGAGATAATGTGGGTGTTATCAAAAGTACGTAGTAGTGTATGGTGAAAAGTCATATCGTTTAAATGGTGGCATATTGACCATTTTCGTGGTGTATCGTCTTGATCTTGAGCCAATTTAATTCGGACTCGGTCTAGTATTGTAGTAAACTGCACTGAACATGTTCGATGTGGTCGAACACCCGACCTATCAAATAGTGTAAATATAATGTTAATTGCTCCCTTCAATGTGACTCTGGGATCAGTCCCGTAACTATACTTAGATATTAACCTAAGCTTAAATGGTATTTATACTTTTGAAATATGAGTGGCCCTGTGGTCGAGTGGGTAGTGTGCCAGCCTGTCATGCACGAGGTTGTCGGTTCGAACCTCAAAAAATTTTCAGATTAAAAATAAAATTTAAAAAAATGTCATTGCATTTGTAACAATAAAAAAATTAATTGTTACAGCTAAATGTCGAAATTTTATTTATAAATAATTTATATTATTATACATCGAATAGGTCCCTATGGAATAGTTCAGTGACAAGTCACAAGGTGCATACAAAGTATCAATTAACCCCATCCTAGGCCATCCCCATGTAAAAGTGACTGGTCCGCTTCATAGGAAGTGTTAGAACTCGGACTGGTCCCTATCACTTGGGGACCGGTCACGTGACTAGTCTTGTGTCAGTTCCATTTCCTGCAGGGATATGACTTGTATAAATTTTTGACAAAGCGCATAATAAAAATATTGAAGTCCATTTACATATTAAATATATGCGCATCTAAATATTTTATAACTTCAAACTATTTAATATTTTCCATAGCAAACAGAACAGAAATATTTTTGTAGTAATATTTTTCTATGCACATAAAATGAAAATAAATCCACAATAATATTTTACGCAGTAAACAGATTTCCATTTTTGCATATTAGCTTGTGTAATATTGTTGAGACTGCAAAATATTATAGCACACAAATATTATAAACGACAACTACCGAAAAAATATGCATAGAAAAATATTTCAACACGAAAAATTCGTGCTACATAAATATTTTGCCATTCAACACTATGAAAAATATGATAAATGGAATATGAGAAAATTGAACTATTTGAGAGAAAAATATGTAGATATGCAAACAAGAAATATTGGCATTTTGAAAATATTTTCAAGAAATATTTTGAAAAAATATGCATATTTATGGCACAAAATATTTTTCTCTCATTATGAAACGTAAAATGGAAAAGTGAAATGTTGAAGATTGAAATGAGTGTGGGCATGTGTACGTATGTAAATTATATGGAATCAAGTTACGCAAAGTTTATTAGCATTATTATTATTAATAATAGCAATATTAATAATAATAATAATTTTAATTATTGCTTTTTAGGGTTCCGTACACCAAAGGTGAAAAAGGAACCCTATTGTTTTCGCTACGCTGTCCGTCTGGCCGTCTGTCCGTCACAGGGTATTTTCTCGAGAACTGTAAGAGCTACGGACCTGAAGTTTGGACAGAGTGTGTAGACCCTTGGCTGCTACAACAACAAATACATGAGAGTTGGAAATTAAAGGGTGTGCCAAAACGAGCAACGAAAAATGTTAAAATCCCATGTAATATACATACAATTGTATGTATATGCACTTGAAATTTGTAAGGTTAGTGTATTTTTATACAGACTACAACAATTAACACTAAAATTTTAAAAATTTTAATTAGAGGGTGTACCATCAGTTAATGTAATTTTGACTATGTAATTTTGATAACTTGCTGTATCTTGGAAACCGTAAGAGCAAACTTCTTGAAATTTTCAAAAACGGTAAAACAAAAAAATCTCAAAACTATAAAATCGCCAAACCGAAAAAAAAATCGCCAAAATAAAAAAAATCGCCAAAACGAAAAAAGCACCAAATTAAAAAAAAATTCTAAATCGAAAATAAATCGCGAAAAACCGGAATAATCGCCAAAATGAAAAAATCGCCAAAATGAAAAAATCGCTAAAATTAAAAAAATCGCCAAATTAAAAAAAATTGCCAAAATGAAAAAAAATTGCCAAAATGAAAAAAATCGCGAAAATGAAAAAAATCGCCAAAATTAAAAAAAAACGCCAAAATTTAAAAAATCGCCAAAACGAGAAAAAATCGAAAAATAATCAAAAAAAATTATTTCAGCTGAAAAAGCGTAAAAAACACTATTAAAAAAATGCTCAAAACCCAACGTACGGAACCCTTCGTGCGCGAGCCAAGGCCGCACTTTACTGAATTTATTTTATTTAAATATATTTTACTTAGAATGTGTATAAGTAATTAAAATGTTCACTAAGGAAATATTTCCTTCTAGGATGAACAAAATGGGAAAATTATTAGATAAAAAATACGTTAATTTAAATTACCAGGTAGGACTTGCCCTTAAGTTATCGCTCACTTTAAGTTAGATTAAAGTTATAATAATAAAAAACTTTTTATACTTCCGATAAAATCCTACTTTTAAACAGGGTAGGGAAAAATTCTGCTCGCGAGCACAATTTTTATTAACTCGCTCGCTTTAAAATTTGTACTCACGAGTTTTATTTTTAAACTCGTAAGTACACATTTTAAAAGAGTGCAAAACGAGCATAAACGAATTGAAGAGGACTAGTTATTGCAAAAAATATTTTTTTGTTTATTCGAATATGTATATGTGTCAGGGTAGGAAAAAATTCTGCTCGCAAATGCTATTATATTTTTTTTCGTTCGTTTTAAAATTTATTTTAGGAATTTTAAAAATAAAATTCGGAAAAGAATTCTATTTTAAATTCTTGTTTTTTTCGTTCTTTTCCGAATCTTATTTTATGATTCTTAAGAACGAATGCAAAAGAATAATTCTTATAAATTTTAAGTTAGGATGCAAATTGAGTTCTTTTTGACATATTATCGCCAAGCTCAAACCACTAAAGCTATAGAGCTGAAATTTGGTGTGTAGATTCCTCTTCCGATGCATAAAGAGAAGGGATTTTTTAAAATTTGACCGCGAAGGGGGTAAAACGGGGTAAAATAGGTATCTTTATACCTCGGAAACTACATTAGATAAACTAAAAATTCAAAAATCATAAGAATGCTGGCAAAAAGCAAGCTGACATGTGTTTGTTACTTTCTTAATATGTGTACTTTTAGGGGTTAAAAGGGGGTACAAACTGAATTTTGGTACCTTTTCTTGCATTTGACATATCTTTTAAATTATTGAACGTAACATTTGCATTAAAGAGTTAAAAAAAGTGCTTTTTAGAAAAAGATACCTTTTGGAAAAAGTACTTTTTAGAAAAAGGTGATTTTTGGGACACTTACTTTTTAGAAAAAGGTAATTTTTGAAAAAAAGTCCTTTTTAGAAAAAGACACCTTTTGGGAAAAGTACTTTTTAGAAAAAGGTGGTTTTTGGGAAAAGCACTTTTTAGAAAAAGGTACTTTTTGGGAATAGTACTTTCTTAGAAAAAAATACTTTTTGGGAAAAGTAGTTATTAGAAAAAGGTACTTTTTGGGAAAAGTATTTTTTGGGAAAAGTACTTTTTAGAAAAAGGAACTTTTTGGGAAAAGTACTTTTTAGAAAAATGTGCTTCTTGGAAAAAGTACTGTTGGATTTCCTACTGGGTATGCGTTTTTGTTATTTGCCTAAGTTATTTAAATTCGTATTAATGCAGTCGTCTTATGCATTAATGCAGAAACAACGAACACACATACATATGTATGCTGTAAATATAATTGCAACTTACTACTGCTCGCGACACTCATTTGAAATTTATGAAAAAAAAACTAAAATTTTTGGACCAACATTTTATTGCTTTGAATTTGACCAACATTAAAAACTAATACAACAACACCATCAACATTAACCGCTTAATGCGACACTAATTTAAAACCTATATAAAAAAAACGTATAATTGGGTACCGAACAATCTTTAAAATAATTTAACTTTAAAAATATTGCAGTCACTTAAAAGCATTCTTTTCAAAACTTTTGAATAAGGAAGTTCTTAATATTTTTTTGAATTTTTAAAAAGCATCAAACGTCAACAATTACACTTGTTATTAACTTAAGTCAAAAGAATAATTCACTAAAGATTTTTTCAACCAATAAAGGAATGAATTGTTAAAACCGAATCAAAATAAGTTTTTAGATTCCAATTAATTTTGTGAATTGGTAAGTCATTAAAGGGAAAGAAAAAGCTCTTGTTCTCAACACGGTCCTTCGAACCGGATTTTTTAGTTAATCCGACGTATTACTTGGTTAATCCAATATTTCAAAAATAATTTCATCATCGAAATATATGGTTAATCCGAAATTTCATCACAAAACGCACAACAAAATGTCTGACGAAGAAGGTCCTCAAATGTACACTCCGCTATCTACTGTGGATGATGGAGTCATTAACATTAAGGAATCACAACGCACTAATCTCTTACAACGAGTACAGAAAGAAGCTGATGATTCTTTTCATCAGTTAGAAGTCAAACTGGCGCTGCTAGAGCGACATTTTGAATCTTTCGAGAAGATTCAAGGCCAGCTTGAAGCACTTGACGAGTCACAATTAGAAACAAATCACCGCTTTGAATTTGAAGATGCTTATTTCAAATTAAAATCTCAAATTCTGGAGCGTTTGTCAACTCTAAGAACAAGCATTAATGAACCTGGTATGACCAGCACACAATATGTAACAACCTTTGTGCAGCAAACATCAAGGCCTCATCTCCCAACGTTGCAATTACCTAAGTTTAACAGAAGCCAAAATGAGTGGACTGAATTTTATAATATGTTTTGTGTATTAGTCCATGACAATCCGGACTTATCAACTATCTCTAAATTTCAGTATCTGCGATCTTGCCTGGTTGATAATGCAGCTAGACTTATTCAATCACTAGACATCACACCAGAGAACTATGAACAAGCGTTGGAACTTTTAAAATCAAGGTATGACAACAGGGATTGACTTTTCAATCTCACATAGAAAAGGTTTTTAACATTAAGGAATGTTCAAAACCAAATGTTTTAAGTTTAAGAAATCTGATTGACTCAGTTAATGCTAATCTTTGTGCCTGAATTGCCATTGCTTCAAAAAACCAAATATCAGATGGAATTATTTTGTACCTTTTAACATCCAAACTTGATCCAGAAACTCAAGCTAAATGGGAAGAAGTGTCAGTTAAATGGGCAACTGAAGCGTCGTCTGAAGAACTTGTACGTTCAACACGGAGTGATCTTTCAACGTTCTTAGAAAAGAGATGTAAAACATTAGAAATCGTCAATAAAACAAATACGCAAAAACCACTTGTTGTACCGCATGGGCGGCTGATAAACAACAATCAAGCGTCACAATTTAAAATCCGTCATGCCTCATCATTTGCCGGCACAAGCCAAGCATCATCATCTAGTTGCCTGTTTTGCAAAACCACACCATACCACAGCGTTTTTCACTGCAAAAAATTTATTGAAATGAATATATCAGAAAGGCTTCGCACTATAAAGAGACTTAAACTATGTTTAAATTGTTTAGGTTCTGGCCACATAGCCAGTAGCTGCCCATCTACCAATCGATGCCAGTATTGCAAATAGGCTAGCCAGATGGGCCTGATTTGGCCTGATTGCCAAGTTTTTTAATGCGCGTTAAGTGTCAAGTGAAAAAGTGATTTGTCAAGCTTTATTGTAAGTTAATTTTTTTTCTTAAATTTATTCTAGCTATGTACCAAAAAAAAGTAAGTTTATATTTCTAAAAAACAAATCTAAAGCCCATATTTTTACTATCAATAGAACTATAATAAGGACTGAATTTTAATGTTATATTGATTTTTGTTTCTTTTATATTGTTTCTGTTATTTTTACTTTTTATGATACTTTTGTTCTTATACTAATAATTTTTATGAAAAAAATAATACAAAATTAAATAAAAAACAATAGTATGAGTGTTTTTAGTTGTCAAGTTTTTGTTTCAAAATCAAGTTTTTTTTGGTCAATGTCAAGCTTTTTGGCAAATTAGATCTGGCAAGCCTAATTGCAAGGCAGCTCACCACACATTCCTACATAAAGATGAAGCTCATCAATCATCACTGGCTGGCCCTAGTCAGTCCTCAATAGACTTGGGTCGAACTCGTTCACTAGTTCATTTTTGCCACAAACCAATGATCAAACCCATGTAATTTAAATGGGTTTGATCATTGGTTTGTGGCAAAAATGAACTAGTGAACGAGTTCGACCCAAGCCTAGTCCTCAATAATATCGCCTGAAGTCACAGAACCATCATGTACCTTACAAGTATCTACACATACAAATCAAGTTATTTTGGGAACTGCCAGAGTAGAGCTACAAGCACATAATGGAAGGTCCATCATTGTACGGGCGCTATTGGAATCTGGATCCCAACTACATTTTATCACAGACAAGATTGCGCAATATCTACGTAAATATTGAAATTACAGGTATCGCTTGCAACACATATGAAGCCTACAACAACTGCTCGCTGGTAATAAAATCGTCTACAAATAGTTATTCAGCGCCTATCACAGCCGTCGTTATCCCATCCATCACTTCGTACCAACCTCAGTCATGCTTAGAGACTTCAAATTACAATATACCAGCCAACATAACACTAGGTTAGGTTAGGTTAGGTTAGGAAGGGTGGTGCCTACCGCACCTCCACTCGGAGACCCAACTGGGTCCATTGTGATTCCCTTCTATTGCCCATTACTGGTAATATTTACCCCTCCCATTTTTAGCCAGAAGAAACCCTATTATCCGTCATTAAGCCACCGAATCCCCATGATGAAGCCCCTGATGTCCTCTAGTTTACACTTCCCGACATCGGTGATGCTTTCATGGAAACGTCTGCTCAGCCATCTAAGCCTATGACGTTGCAGCTTCGGGCAGTGACAGATAATATGTTCAATGGTTTCTGGTTCCTCTTCATCCCCGCACATCCTACAAAAATCCGGAGTACCAATTTCCCACATGCTGGTTCTTGCTCTAACCGAGCAGTGACCTGTCAACGCGCCTATCATAGTTCGCATCGCCTTCCTATCCATGTCCAGTAGTAGTTTAGATCTTCCTGAGTCTAGTTTTGGCCAAAAACCCCTCGAGACCCTACAATCCTCCCTACTACGCCATGAACTGTTGGTCCTGCTTTCCACCCAATTACTGAGTTCCCTATAGTAATGACCTATCGGTAATTTCACCGATCTGTCAGACATTCGCTCGTCTAACGCTGATCCTATTCTTGCCAGCTCATCGGCAATTTCATTCCCCTCAACACTGCTGTGACCAGGAACCCAACATAGTCTGACACTATAGTTATCCATAAGCAAGTTGAGGGCTTTCCTACAGTCACTAACAAGCTTCGATTTGACATTGTGTCCTTTCAAAGCTTTTAGCGCTGCCTGGCTGTCGACGTAGAAGGTTACCTTTTCACCTTCAGCCACATTTCCGGCCACCAGCTCCGTGGCCCTGAGGATCGCCAAGATCTCAGCCTGGAAAACACTGCATTCATTCGGCAGTCTAAAAGAACTACGAATGTTCGTTCCCAGGATATAGACACCAGCGCCTGTGCCTTCCCCCATTTTTGACCCGTCTGTAAAGACTGCCCTACCCTCATACAGCCTATCGGAATTGACCCAATGGTCCCTATCCGGAATTACCATTAAGGGTGTCTTACCAAAATCGATCTCAGCGACCTTATAGTCCGTAAACCCTGGGGTTACGGATTCCTGATCACCAAAACCTATCCTATTTAAGATCGATGTGTGACCTGATATTCCTGTCCTCACCAAACCTGTTTCTACAAGTCTAAGGAGACTTCTAGTCGCCGTCCCCACCAGAAAGTCCTCTATAGGAAGTAGATGAAGAATGACGTCCAAGGCAGCCTGAGGTGTGCTCCTCTGAGCACCTGTGATGCCCATCGAGGCACATCTCTGAACCTTAGCTAACAATCTCCTGTGACTTTCCTTCTTCAATGCCTCCCACCATACCAAACAACCATAAGAGATAACCGGCCTGACAACCGATGTGTAAATCCAATTTACCACCTTCGGTTGCAGACCCCAGTTCCTTCCTATGGAGTTCCTGCATGCATAGTAGGCATTGAGTCCTTTCCTTAGTCTTTCCTGCGTGTTCATTTTCCAAGCAAGCTTGCTATCTAGGTAAACACCCAGGTATTTAGCCCCCTCTGCTAGTCTCAGCTCCACCCCTCCCATCCTGGGTAATACAAAACTTTCTATTTTGTATCTCCTGGTAAAGAGGACTAGCTCAGTTTTCTCTGGGTTGACCCCTAGTCCTTTACTGCTAGCCCAGGAGGACAGATCGCCCAACGCCGACTGCATGATTTCACTGATAACGGGCAGAAACTTTCCCGTTACCAGTAAAACCACGTCATCCGCATATGCAACTATCTTCCGTCCGCTCCTATCAAAACGTATAAGAATTGCGTTCATCGCCAACAACCACAATAGAGGTGACAAAACTCCTCCCTGTGGTGTACCTCTTGTCACTAATCTCCTCAGGCGTTCTCTTCCCATACCTGAGTTGATAATTCTGCTTTTAAGCATGATAATTATCCACTCCACTAGAAATCCGTGAACCCTAAGGGTTTCCAGTGACTCCCTAATAGCCTGTATACTTATGTTGTTAAAGGCTCCCTCAATATCTAAGAATGCAGCCAGTGTGTATTCCTTGTGCTGCAGTCCTTTCTCTATAACACCAACCACGTCATGAAGCGCACTCTCAACAGATCTGCCTTTACGATAGGCATGTTGAGCGCCACTTATAACGTGGGTGTCAATTGTGTTCCTTAGATGCAGATCAATCAGTCTTTCTAATGTTTTCAAAAGAAACGACGAAAGACTGATTGGCCTGAAATCCTTCGGCTTTGAGTGGCTTGCCTTACCCGCTTTGGGTATGAAGATGACCCTAACCTCTCTCCAGCCTTTCGGTATAAACCTCCTGCTTAAGCAGATCTTAAAGATATGCACCAGAAACAGTTGTACGCGCTCTGGGACGTTCTGCAACATGGCCGGAAAAATACCATCTGGGCCCGGTGATTTATACGGTTCAAATGTATTTATTGCCCATATTGCTTTTTCCAACGTCACTATTTCGTCCACTGCTCCTTCTAATCCCGGTTCCGACCAGTAGTTAAAGTTAACCTCCGTCATTGTCTCTTCTCCTACTTCCCTACAGCCAGGAAAGTGAGTGTCCATCAAAACAGAAAGTGTCTCAGAGCTGGATTCCGTCCATGTGCCATCCAATCTTTGAATATTCCCAGGAGCCCTAGGGTCCTTTGACAATACTCGCCGAAACCTCGATAACTCATTAACGGAATCAATCTCCTCACAGTATTTCCTCCATGAGGCCCTCTTCGCTCTTTTGAGATCACCCTTGTACTTATTATACAATACCTTATGATTGTCCCAGTCCTCACTCCTTCCTGTGAGCTTCGCCCTATTAAACAATCTTCTAACCGAGGACCTCAGATCTTTTAGATCATTGGTCCACCACGAAGGCTGCTTTCTTTTACCCGGGAAAACCACTGGACATGACTGTTCAAAGCAATCCCTACAAGTATTAGTGAAATATTCCACCTCCTCTTCCACTTCTCTTTGTGTATCCACACCCTGCGGAGCTTCCCTTGCCCTAATATCAACAGTGGCCCTATAGGTATCCCAGTCAGTCCTTCTTGGATTCCTATATGGCTCACGCCTTTCCCCTGAAAAATTTAGACTGAATGATATCCTACTGTGGTCCGAAAACGTACAGTCCTTATCTACCATCCAGTCCTCTACCAGGTTCCTATCTCTATTAGTTAGTGTTATGTCTATAACCTCTGCCCTATCCCTATTCCTGAACGTGGGTACGTTACCCCTGTTGCAAATAAACATATTGCTAGAAGTTATAAAATCAAACACCAACTCACCTCTTTTGTTAATGTTGCGGCTCCCCCACTGACTATGGTGCGCATTAGCGTCACAGCCGAGTACCAATGCAAGCCTTCTCGATCTTGCATACTCGGTCAGCTCCCGCACACCTGCCCCCGGTGGATCAACAGCATCATAGGGCATATAGACCGATGCAAGCACAATCCCCTGCTTACCCCTGGCTC
Organism: Tachina lurida; assembly: GCA_944452675.1. Taxonomy (NCBI): domain Eukaryota; kingdom Metazoa; phylum Arthropoda; class Insecta; order Diptera; family Tachinidae; genus Tachina; species Tachina lurida. The sequence goes on along the minus strand of OX101753.1, from coordinate 95,807,626 downwards.
CTCCATTAACGACCGTAAGGTCTCCATAACACTAGCTTATCAACACTTTTATGTACCTGGGCCCATAGACTTGCTTATAGGCACTGGGTTATTTTATGATTTGTTGATGGTTGGACAGATTAAAACCAAAAATACGCCAATTTTACAAAAAACCACATTAGGATGGATCGTCACAGGTACTACAGTCTTGACTACAAATGCGTCACACACTTCGCTGCTGAATTCATCACAAACAACATCATTGAATCAAGCAACAAATGAAATCAAATCATCAAACAATCCGTTTACAATTAATTACCTTGTGAATACAATAAAGCCAATATATAATTGCTTAAATTATTCAACTGAGCCGTCATTAGAAACAATTCTAGGACGTTTTTGGAAAATTCAAGAGCCTAGCCGCGAACCTATTCAAACGGCTGAAGAAGAAGAATGTGAAAGGTTTTTTTAAAAAATAAGATCCAGATGCCCACATAAAAACAAATTTATAGTTAAACTGCCATTTAAGCAAAACCCAAAAAAACTTGCGTCTTTTGTTGAAATTGCTGCAAAAAGATTTTTTTCCCTAGAAAAAAGGTTGCCATCAAATCAAAACATTCAAAGTGAATACATTGACTTTATTGAGGAATACGTCGCATTTGAGCATATGGAGAAGGACGCATCCAATATCAACTCGAATTATAATTACATTCCACATTACTGCGTTGCAAAACCAGATAGTTCTACAACAAGATTACGAGTGGTATTGGCTTGTCCTTAAACGACATTCTACGTGTAGGACCTACATTACAGGAAGATATCTTTTCTATTCTATTAAGATTTCGGTTACACAAATTTGTACTTGTAGCCGACATAGCCAAAATGTACAGGCAAGTGTTGGTTAATGAAAGTGACACGCATTGGCAGAGCATTATTTGGCGTGATAAAATAAGTGGTAATCCTTCATTTTCGCGGGATATATTTTTTATTCATAAATGGAAATTCCAAATTACTTGATTCACGCAAAACGCGGTAGGTACAACAAAAATATAAACAAAATAGATCACTTTGAAAAATATTGCAGGTAACAATTAACATACAGCATTCTTGCGGGATTTATTTTTTTTATTCATAAACAAAAATTCCAAATGACCTGACTGCTACCGATTTCTTCCTATGAAAATGATCCTTTTGAGCGCGTTTCGTTTGTTGTTGTAAAATTAGCACACAAAATTCTAGGTAAGTAATAAAACGATCCCTTAAAATTATATGTAGTGCATGGGTGAACATCATGTAGCAAATTTTTGCATTTAGTCTTATCTGAGATAAATTTTTGCTTATCTTTTTACTCATTTTGTTCAAATGCACTGCGAGAAATTTATTATGAATGCTGATTATGGTAAAAAATACTTTTGACTACATTACCGCATTTTGCGTGAATCAAGCCGTTTGGAATTTCTATTTATGAATAAAATAAAAAATATATCCCTCGCAAATGCGGTATGTTAATTGTTATCTATAGTATTTTTCAAGGTAATATATTTTTTGATGTGTAAACATCTATACGCTAGGGGAAAAAATCTTTTTCACAATACAATCACAAATTTTTAGTAAGATGGTGTTCTGTGTGAAGTATGAGTGTATTAGTGTTTGAAATAATTTGCTGGGTTTTGTTTGTTTTATTTAACTTTATAATTGCTTTATTTTAATTCCAACGCGTACACAACAACAAGAACACCAACAACTAAACGATGAACACGAATTAAAAATTAAAAAGTAAAAGTAAAGGCATAGATGGGCACTTTGCAGTACTACTAAAATTTCGGTAAAAATAATTTTTTAACCAGTAAAATTTTTATTTTATCGGCTTAATACGTAGTTCTGAAGCTTGACAAAGGGGACCATTTAAATACATAGGAATTTGCTGGTTTTTGTTTGTTTTATTTAACTTGATAATTGCTTTATTAGGGTTCCGTACACCAAAGGTGAAAATGAATCCTATTGTTTTCAATACGCTGTCCGTATGTCCGTCCGTCTGTCAAGGTATTTTCTCGAGAACCGTAAGAGCTACGGACCTGAAATTTGGACACAGTGTGAAGCCATTTGGCCGCTACAACAACAAATACATGAGAGTTAAAAATTAAAGGGTGTTCCAAAACGAGCAACGAAAAATGTTAAAATCCCATGTAATATACAGACAATTGTATATACACTTGAAATTTGTAAAGTTAGTGCATTTTTATACAGACTATAACAATTAACACTAAAATTAAAAAAAGTTAAGTTAAAGGGTGTTCTATTAGTAAATGTAATTTTGACTATGTAATTTTGACAACTTGGAGAGCAAAACTCTTGAAATTTTCAAAAACGGTAAAACTAAAAAATCAAAAAGTTATAAAATCGCCAAACCGAAAAAAATCTCCAAAAACAAAAAAAAATCGCCAAAATTAAAAAAAACGCAAAAAAACCACAAAAATTAAAAAATCGCCAAAATGAAAAAAACATCGTCAAAATTAAAAAAAACCCAAAAACAGAAAAAATCGCCAAAATGAAAAAAATCGCAAAAATGAAAATAAAAACTCAAAAACAGAAAAAAACTCCAAAACGAGAAAAAAGCGACAAAACTGAAAAAAATCGTTTAAAATGAAAAACACTTCAAAAAAGACACATTAAAATAAATGCTCAAAACCGAATGTACAGAACCCTTCGTGCGTGAGTCAAAGTCACGCTTTACTGAATTTATTGCAATGGGTACACAACAACAAGAACAAAAAAACTATGAATACGGCCTTACGATTTTACTGGTAATGCAAATTAAATTTCATTATCAGTAAAAATTTACTGTATTTTTTCAGTAATCAGTAAATTTACTGCAGTACATATATACTGCAGTGTGCCCATTTACTAACCAAATAAGTTAAATAAAACAAACAAAAACCAGCAAATCCCTATGTATTTACAATATTGAAAGTTTTAATACTTTTAATTGATTAATTAAAAAAAATATACTAAAAGCTAAAGTACTTCCAACTTAAAAAAAATTTTCATTACTAGATGTTTACACATCTTCCCTGTGATCGGACTCACATTGTCTTTTTTTATTTTCATTTATAAAGATAAAACAAACCCTGTTAGAATGCAGAATGTTAATTGTTCCTGTAATTTTCTCAAGGTGATATTTTTTATTTTATTATTGGTTGTACCTCTTCTTTCTGGAATCAAATCATTTGGAATGTAAAATATCACTTGGAATGAAAAATATTTGATATTCTAAATTTTATTCGTATTCCCTTATATAAAAACAAAAGGGCAAAACTCACATGTTTTATTATTGTTTTTAGTATACATATGTACATGATTTTAATATAATTGCTTTTATCAGCGCTTCCTTTTCACTTAATTTTAATTTGTTGCACGTTTTGTAAAAAAAAAGTAAAATAAGTTCGCAAAAAGCACTTTCATCAGTTTTTTTTGTCGGGAATTTGGTTTTATAAATTCCAACAGTAAAATAATAAAACAAGAACATCTACAATGCGCTAGAAGAAAAACCTAAAAAAATATAATTGTAATAGTTCTGCATTGAAATTTGATTTCGGAAGAGCTTTTTAATTATTTAAAAGTAGGATTTTATCGGAAGTATAAAAAGTTTTTTATTATTATAACTTTAGTCTTACTTAAAGTGAGCGATAACTTAAGGCCACGTTTGTCCTAACTGGTAAGTAAAATTAACGTATTTTGTTATCTAATAATTTTCCCATTTTGATCCTCCTAGAAGGAAATATTTCCTTAGTGAACATTTTAATTACTTACACATTCTAAGTATAATATATTTAAAAAAGCAATAATTAAAATTATTATTATTATTAATATTATTATTCATATTATTATTAATATTATTATTATTAATAATAATAATGCTAATAAACTTTGTGGAACTTGATTCCATATAATTTACATACCTACACATGCCCACACTCATTTCAATCTTCAACATTTCACTTTTCCATTTTACGTTTCATAATGAGAGAAAAATATTTTGTGCCATAAATATGCATATTTTTTCAAAATATTTCTTGAAAATATTTTCAAAATGCCAATATTTCTTGTTTGCATATCTACATATTTTTCTCTCAAATAGTTCAATTTTCTCATATTCCATTTATCATATTTTTCATAGTGTTGAATGGCAAAATATTTATGTAGCACGAATTTTTCGTGTTGAAATATTTTTCTATGCATATTTTTTCGGTAGTTGTCGTTTATAATATTTGTGTGCTATAATATTTTGCAGTCACAACAGTATTACACAAGATAATATGCAAAGATGGAAATCTGTTTACTGCGTAAAATATTATTGTGGATTTATAGTAAGTAATTCACGGATAAATGCGTTTGTGAAAATGCCTAAAGCCCAACGCATTTAAACGATAAACGCTTTTAAAAAAACACGATTAAGCGCGTTACCGGCGCATTTAAAAGAATCATGGTTATTTGCATTACCAACGCATTTAACAAATTTCACTCTGAAGTGCGTGCTTCAAAACCAAATTATATCCCTTTTCATTCTTACTAAGAAAAAACGAAAATATGTTTAAGTATTAGAGATCATCTTTTTCCGATTTGTTATTCAATTCAATAAAATGAAAAATACAATTATTTTAAAGTAAAACAAAACAATTCAAGCAAAACATCTTAAAAACTAAAAAACCAATTTCACAAATTGAAATTTAAGGCAACCGATTTAAGGTCATGTGCATATAACATATGTATGTACATTGTACGTCAAAGAAACGTATATACATACGTATGTATGTATGTATGCTACATACACATGCATACATTTTACAAGAAATTTAGAAATTTCTTTAACACATTGACTGCCATGTCAGTCACATATGGGTGACACTGCACTATGTTGTTTAGGCCACGTCGGACACATATGTATGTCTGACACGAGTTTCGTTCTCTCTAGCCATGTCACATAATAGTGGCTGACGATGAATTTTAAAGCAGTAATATGATGTATGGCCCCCTATGAAATTTGTGTATTAATGGATTCGGCGCAACTCAAAAATTAATTGGAAAAAAAATTGTTTTTGATACGAAAAAAAATTAATTCATTTTATTATATACAGTAACTAAAAAGCAAACGAAAAATTATTTTATATATTATTTTTATAATGAAAAGACACTTAAACTTGTTTGTGGTGATTGCCAAAACATTCTAAACACATAAAAGGTTCTTGCGGACAGTCCGGACAATACGTGTAAGCTTATTTTGACTTCTTTCTGGTGGTCTCTCTCCCTTCCATCTGTTTTATTCGGGAATAACATAAAGTACACGTTCGACGTACTTTTTTATTGTTTGCGTTTAATTTTATTTTCAAAACATGAATATTATTGCATTTTGGCTTCATATATTTTTCTGGCTTCTGTAAATTTAGAAGAGATGATGTTATTTGTTCTCTGAACCACCGTATTTTGGCGTTCTTTTTTCGTAGCTTTTTTGTACACTAGTAAATCTATTGATATTCCTAGCAAATATTTTATACCTAGTTTTCGATACCACTTTACACCCTTCCTCAAAGTAGTAGCATGTGAACAGTTTTGGTCTGATAAATCAATTCCAGATTTTCCTTTGCAAGTATGGCAATTGGTTTTTTCTTATTTTTCTTTGCTAGGCGACGCTTAGAACTGGAGGCATTACTGGTTGACGGTTGGTCGAGAACATCAGGTAGTGAATGTTCGATATAATTTTGGTTTTCTTCAACCATTTGTGGACTGTTCTTTGTTGGCAGAATCCGTACATTGCGAGTACCGCGCCACTTCAGTACAAAAATTCCATTTTTGTCTTCCCTATAAATTACCTGGTCTTTTTCTAATTTGGCATCAAAAACTTTTTTGGGCATATGTTTTTTGTTTGCTCTTAGTGTACCTACCACGTGTGTATTTTTTTGTAAAAAGGAAAGCTCCAAATCATAGCTCGTGTAGAAATTGTCAACGAAAAGTGTCCTACCTTGATTTAGCAAATTTCTTGAAAGTTCTTCGCAAATTGATCGTCCCAGGCCAATATTTTTTTGTAAACCTCTGATTTCCCCGAGCAAGATGCTTACCTATGTATAGCGCTCTGTAGAACAAAGCTTGAACAATTTTATTCCGTATTTATGGGCTTTCTTGGGGATATACTGTCGAAATATTAGGCGACCCCTCCAAGGTACAAGAGTCTCATCAATCACAAAGTCCTCACCTGGGTATAGAACTTTTTGTATTTGTTTTCCAAGATATCTATAAGTGGTTGAACTTTTCCAATCTTATCCTCTTTTGGAATTATTTCATTATTGGCAAAGTGAATATTCGCGAGCATTACCTCGAAATGATTCCGGGACATTACCTTCGGAGCAACATTGTTTCTATAAATGTCGCTTGTAGACCAGTATGGTGGAATGCTACCAAGTCGTACAAGACCCATCCATATTAGAAGTCCAAAGAACTTTTTCATTTCATCGCTATTAGTTGGAGTCCATTTTTTCATTCGACTTTCGCGCTTAAGTCGTTTTGCAGCCAATTTTTGCTCAGCGTATCTATTTGTTTCTAACACGACGATGATTATTTCATCGTCAATTAAACAGACGAAAAGCGTCAGATGGGGTTATACTTTGTGGGACATCTTCTTGTAGCCCAGATTTTCCCGAAAAAATAAACCTTTTATGACGACCTTCGTATTCCGACCAGACAGCATTTGTAATTTCAGTTTCACTTAGAAACAGATCTTCTTCTTGATCTTCATCTCTTTCTTTTATATTTTCTTCTAATGCTAGAGTTTCAAGAATTTTTTCTATGTTGTCTGTGAGTTCCTCATCTTCATCATTTTCCGAGGAGTTTGGGGTAGGATCACATAAAGGATCCTGTATAGAGTCATCAGAACTATAATCCTCACATTCTTCATCACTATCTTATTTTCGAGTATTTTTTCTAACTCAGTATCCGAAAAAAATTTCCTTTTCGCCATTTCGTTAGACAAATATTATGAAATAATATAACGCGGTCAAATCTTGTTGCTTACTGACCACTTAACAAGAAAAAATACAGAGCGTATCCTTATGTAGCATTTTTGTGAGAGTATTTTTGTCGTACATATATGTCCGACATGGCCCTGCATTAAAAAAAGTCGGAAGGCGCCACGTCGGACGTATGCGTGCGACACTCTCATTTGTAAAAAAAAACTCTCTGTTTCTAAGCAGTAAACATTACTACTACTACCCTAAATTCCAATGTTGACGTTTTCGAAGAGATTAAGCAAACAAATGCTGTGGCCCCCAGCATCTTATTTGCTGAAAGTGGCTTGGCAGTCAATGTGTTAATTTCTTCACAAATCTGAAGTTTTTGTTTCAACGATAGTTGCGCTCTCTTCGTAGACATTGTGATGATTGTTGATTTATTTTCATTTTGGCGTTTTTTTCGGTTAGTTTATCAATTTTAATGTGTGGAATTTTTAAAGAAACAATTTACAAGGTTGACAATTTTAAATTCAGTTTGTGCATTTAACCGTGACAGTCTGCATTATAAATAATTTATTTTTATGAAATATACGACCTATATATGTATGAGTGAAACACAGTAAAGCGGGATTCATTTAACAGAAAAACATGTGCACAAATTAAATAGATCGAGGAAAATGCTGGTTTTGACAACTATTTAAGCGTGAAACTCTCTTAAGCGAGGCGCATTTATCCGTGAACTACTGTATTTTCATTTTATGTGCATAGAAAAATATTACTACAAAAATATTTCTGTTCTGTTTGCGATGGAAAATATTAAAAAGTGTGAAGATATGAAATATTTATTTAGTGCTATGAAATTATTTCGTAACATATAAATCAGGGTAGGAAAAAATTCTGCTCGCAAATGCTATTTTATTTTTTTCGTTCGTTTTAAAATTTGTTTTCGGAATTTTAAAAATAAAATTCGGAAAAGAATTCTATTTTAAATTCTTGTTTATTTTCGTTCTCCTCGCAAACGAATTAAATCAACAAAAGTTAATTTAATTCGTTTGCGAGGAGAACGAAAAAAATCAAGAATTTAAAATAGAATTCTTTTCCGAATTTTATTTTATAATTCTAAGGAACGAATGCAAAAGAATAATTCTTATAAAATTTGTTAGGCAGCAAATTGAGTTCTTTTTGACATATCATTGCCTAGCCGAAACCACTATAGCTATAGGGCTGAAATTTGGTGTGTAGATTCCTCTTCCGATGTGTATATCCACTAAGAAGGGATTTTTGGAAATTCAAGCGCGAAAAGGGTAAAAAAGGGTACAAAAGGGTAAAATTGGTATCTTTATATCTCGGAATCTACATTAGATAGACTAAAAATTCTAAAAGCATACGAATGCTGGTAAAAAATAAGCCGACACGTATTTGGTACTTTTCCAATATGTGTACTTTTAGGGGTAAAAAGGGGGTAAAAACTGAATGTTGGTACCTTTTTTGCACTCGACATATCTTCAAAATTATTTAACGTAGCAGAAAGCTTTTTGGTGCGTTCCTTTCTTCTGGACAGAATCTGGAATGGGTTTGACACTTTCCGAAAATTTTGCACTTAAAAGGGGTAAAATTTTACCCGTTTTCGGTACCTTTACGTACATTATCACACATATACATACATGTAAAAATAATTTACTATGTTTTCTTACCGGTCAGTGGAAGCTGGGACAATAAAATTTCTGTTATTTTGAACTGCTCAAAAAGTGCCAAGGGGGTAAAAACGGGTAAAATTGGTATCTTTATATCTCGGAAACTACATTAGATAGACTAAAAATTTAAAAAGCATACGAATGCTGCTAAAAAATAAGCCTTTTTAGAAAAAATACTTTTTGGAAAAAGTTCTTTTTGGAAAAAGTACTTTTTAGAAAGAGGCGCTTTGTGGCAAAAATACTTTTTAGAAAAAGGTACTTTTTGAGAAAACTACATTTTTGAAAAAGGTACTTTTTAGAAAAAGGTACTTTTTGGGAAAAGGTCCTTTTTAGAAAAAGGTACTTTTTAGAAAAAGATACTTTTTGGGAAAAGGTACTTTTTAGAAAAAGCTACTTTTTAGAAAAAGGTACTTATTGGGAAAAGGTACTTTTTAGAAAAAGGTACTTTTTAGAAAAAAGTACTTTTTAGAAAAAGGTACTTTTTAGAAAGAGATACTTTTTGGGAAAAGGTACTTTTTAGAAAAAGGCGCTTTGTGGGAAAATACTTTTTAGAAAAAGGTACTTTTTGGGAAAAGGTACTTTTTAGAAAAAGGTACTTTTAGAAAAATGTACTTTTTGGGAAAAGTACTTTTTAGAAAAAGGTACTTTTTGGGAAAGGTACTTTTTAGAAAAAGGTACTTTTTAGAAGAAGGTACTTTTTAGAAAAAGGTACTTTTTGGGAAAAGGTACTTTTTAGAAAAAGGCGCTTTGTGGGAAAAATACTTTTTAGAAAAAGGTCCTTTTTGGGAAAAGTGCTTTTTAGAAAAAGGTACTTTTTTAGAAAAAGTGCTTTTTAGAAAAAGCCGCTTTGTGGGAAAAATACTTTCTAGAAAAAGGTACTTTTTGGGAAAAGCACTTTTTAGAAAAAGGTCCTTTTTAGTAAAAGGCGCTTTGTGGAAAAATACTTTTTAGAAAAAGGTACTTTTTGGGAAAAGTACTTTTTAGAAAAAAGTACTTTTTACGAAAAGCACTTTTTAGAAGGAGGCACTTTTTAGAAAAAGGTACTTTTTGGGAAAAGTACCTTTAGAAAAAGGGTGGTTACTTTTTTTCATATTTTGGTTACAAAAATATTTAGGTTGTGGCAACGCTGTTTACAAGCACCCTCGTTAGGGTTGTAAACAAGTACAGTAGCGGAAGAGAAAGAGAGCACATTCCACACACAAATGTGTGTACATATTATTTTATGTACAACAAATATTCATTGTCTACGTCAGAAAATAAAACCACTGACCTGTGCAATGCGGAATCTTGATTTTTTATTGATTAATCTCGCCTTTCTTCAAATAACAAAATTCTACAGAAAATGTTTAACATGCCTTCTCATGTGCAGTGATGTGCTGCTCATTTCTTGTGCCACTCAGAAAATGAGTAGTGCCAATTTGCGCATGCTCATATGTGTGCAATAAGAACCAGTGTTGCCAATGAAATTTCGAGAAAGTTATATTTTAGTTTCTAGAAAGATAAATTTTTTCGCAAAAAGACACATTTTGAAAAAAGTCTGAAAATCCATTTTTAACGTTTAACATTTATTAACATCGCATTTTAATTTAATTTTTAATGAAAATTGTAAAGAAAATGATATCATGTAAGCTCATTTTTATATTTATTGAAGTCATAACTACTACACGCAAAGAAAAAATATTGTTGAGGTAACCATAATCAAACAGCAACATACTATGATTGAATTATATGGTTGCAGTCAAATCATATTATTCTCAATGGAAAAGCAAAGTTTAAATAATATTATTTTCTATTGTCGAAATAAAATGTATATATGTATGTATAGAAATGTATATTTACATATAGATATGTGTATACACGAACTACAGATATACATACATACATATGTACATATTATTTTTATTTATCTACCCTTTTGTTTATACTTTTTTTTACTTATTTAACACCATGCGTGCACTACCGATAGCTTACAAAAGAGACACTGAACTGACAGAAAATGTTTTTGAAAAAGAGTTTTTTTTAACTTAACATAGTATGGTTTTGGATAACATTATATTGTTGCTTACATCATATTATTTTTACACAATAATACAAATTATATTGTAGTCATAAATTTTTAACAAAACTATATTGTTACAATCTAACCATATCGCACTTTCTATGAATATAATAATGTAATTATTAAATTCAAACATTACACTGTTTATCGTAACGAAATTAATGTTTAAAATAACAATAACAAGTACTCAACGACCACACATTTGTTTCAGAGAACATGATATTGTTTTCTCAACCATTTTACAACCATATCTTTTCTTTGCGTGTAGTATGTAATTTTTTAAAATACAGTAAGCAATCTTTAAACTAATTATGTGTAACTATCTTTGGATGCTATCAAAACAAATTTATTCAAATTTAATTGGGATGTTATCAAAAAAAAAATTCTGTACATTTTGCGTACAGATTCAAAATATACGAAAAATGTCAGGATTATACATGGTACCTGAAGTCATCAAAAGATACGAAAAATGTATCTTTCGTATCCTAATGGCATCACTGATAAGAACACAAAAAATCCCTCTTAGGCTTAAATTATACGTGACATAGCCATAACGCCATAGCCATAACCAAACCAAAATTCAATTAATTTCTATGGTGAGAGTGAGAGTGAGAGAGACTCGCCATAACTCTCACCATTGAATTTTGGTTTGGTTATGGCTATAGCGTTATGGCTATGTCACGTCTAATTTAAGCTTTAGATTGGGCTTACATCTGTATGCCATGTGCTAAAGAAAGCGTAAACAACTAATTACTAATGAAAAACTGTTTGATTCAGAAATGTATTTATTGATTTAAATAGTTTCCAATCATGTTAGATTCTCCAAAATTGTGTATTAGTTATGTATGAAACTGTTTAACTTAATAATAAGTGTTTGAATCAAAAAGTTTTTCATAAGTAATTAGTGGTTACGCTTTTTTGGGCACAGGGCACACATGAAATGCCAGCCTTACTCACATGAATAAAAAAAACAATTTGTAACATTATTACCAGGGCTGCCGTGTTTGGTTATTTCTAACCAAAAGTGGTTACTTTTTTCTTTAATGTGGAGATGTGAATATTTTTCTCATTTTGGTTTTTTTTTTTTTTGCCAAAATAATGAAACACATGTACATATTTTTTATGTTATACTTTTTAAGCTTTTATGCTCTTCAATTTTTAATATTGCTACCAAGGCAACTGAAAATAAAACAGCTGTTATGAATTCGCCTTGATTGCTACTCACTTGTTTACAATATTTTTACAACACTGTCAACAGCTTTTAATTTTACTAAATGATCGCAACTCTGTATTACAGAAATGACATGTCTTTTGTAATGGCGGCAACATTCAATTTAAAGATTTTACAAAGTAAATTTATATTAAGAATATGTACGTAAGTTGTTTGTGTAAAAATACTGTTCGGCTGTCAAATACAAAAACTACACGTGTGAAGAAAAACAAAATTCAAAAATAAAACGGAAAACTAAACGAGAAAAAATTAATCAGCTGCCGACTGGTATATACCTTACAAATGAGCATTGAACTACTTGTATTGCTTGCAATATTAGGCGTCAAGCCTAATATGTTTGGACCGATTTCATTATACTTTGTATTTCTTTCTAAACAATTCCAAAAAGTCCTTTTTTAAAATGACCTTTCCTACAAAGCGCCTTTTACTAAAAAGTACCTTTTTCTAAAAAGTGCTTTTCCCAAAAAGTACCTTTTTCTAGAAAGTATTTTTCCCACAAAGCGGCTTTTTCTAAAAAGCACTTTTTCTAAAAAGCACTTTTCCCAAAAAGTAAATTTTTCTAAAAAGTATTTTTCCCACAAAGCGCCTTTTACTAAAAAGTACCTTTTCTAAAAAGTGCTTTTCCCAAAAAGTAAATTTTTCTAAAAAGTATTTTTCCCAAAAGCGCCTTTTTCTCAAAAGTACCTTTTCCTAAAAAATACCTTTTTCTAAAAAATACATTTTTCTAAAAAGTACCTTTTTCTAAAAAGTATCTTTTCCCAAAAAGTAACTTTTTCTAAAAAGTACCTTTTTCTAAAAAGTACCTTTTCCCAAAAAGTACCTTTTTCTAAAAAGTATTTTTTCCCAAAAAGTACCTTTTTCTAAAAAGTACTTTTCCCAAAAAGTACCCTTTTCTAAAAAGTACTTTTCCCAAGAAGTACCTTTTTCTAAAAAGTATTTTCCCACAAAGCGCCTTTTACTAAAAAGTACCTTTTTCTAAAAAGTGCTTTTCCCAAAAAGTACCTTTTTCTAGAAAGTATTTTTCCCACAAAGCGCCTTTTTCTAAAAAGTACCTTTTTCTAAAAACTACCTTTTCCCAAAAAGTAACTTTTTCTAAAAAGTACCTTTTTCTAAAAAGTACCTTTTCCCAAAAAGTACCTTTTTCTAAAAAGTACCTTTTCCCAAAAAGTACCTTTTTCTAAAAAGTACTTTTCCCAAAAAGTACCTTTTTCTAAAAAGCACTTTTCCCAAAAAGTACATTTTTCTAAAAAGCATTTTTCCCACAAAGCGCCTTTTACTAAAAAGTACCTTTTTCTAAAAAGTGCTTTTCGCAAAAAGGACCTTTTTCTAAAAAGGATTTTTTTCACAAAGCGCCTTTTTCTAAAAAGTACCTTTTCCCAAAAATTACCTTTTTCTAAAAAGTACCTTTTTCTAAAAAGTACCTTTTTCTAAAAAGTACTTTTCCCAAAAAGTACCTTTTTCTAAAAGTACCTTTTTCTAAAAAGTATTTTTTCCACAAAGCGCTTTTTTCTAAAAAGTACCTTTTTGTAAAAAGTACATTTTTATAAAAAGTATTTTTCCTACAAAGCGCCCTTTTCTAAAAAGTACCTTTTTCTAAAATGTACCTTTTTCCAAAAAGTACCTTTTTCTAAAAAGTATTTTCCCACAAAGCGCCTTTTACTAAAAAGTACCTTTTCCTAAAAAGTGCTTTTCCCAAAAAGTACATTTTTTTAGAAAGTATTTTTCCCACATAGCGGCTTTTTCTAAAAAGCACTTTTTCCAAAAAGTACCTTTTTCTAAAAAGTACATTTTTCTAAAAAGTACCTTTTTCTAAAAAGTACCTTTTCTTAAAAAGTACCTTTTCCCAAAAAGTACCTTTTTCTAAAAAGTATTTTCCCACAAAGCGCCTTTTACTAAAAAGTACCTTTTCCTAAAAAGTGCTTTTCCCAAAAAGTACATTTTTTTAGAAAGTATTTTTCCCACATAGCGGCTTTTTCTAAAAAGCACTTTTTCCAAAAAGTACCTTTTTCTAAAAAGTACATTTTTCTAAAAAGTACCTTTTTCTAAAAAGTACCTTTTTCTAAAAAGTACCTTTTCCCAAAAAGTACCTTTTTCTAAAAAGTATTTTTCCCACAAAGCGCCTTTTTCTAAAAAGTACCTTTTCCAAAAAGTACCTTTTTCTAAAAAGTACATTTTTCTAAAAAGTACCTTTTTCTAAAAAGTACCTTTTCCCAAAAAGTACCTTTTTCTAAAAAGTACCTTTTCCCAAAAAGTATCTTTTTCTAAAAAGTACCTTTTTCTAAAAAGTACCTTTTCCCAAAAAGTACCTTTTTCTAAAAAGTACCTTTTTCTAAAAAGTGCTTTTCCCAAAAAGTACATTTTTTTAGAAAGTATTTTTCCCACAAAGCGGCTTTTTCTAAAAAGCACTTTTTCTAAAGAGGTACTTTTTAGAAAAAGGTACTTTTTGGGAAAAGTACTTTTTAGAAAAAGGTACTTTTTAAAAAAGGTACTTTTTAGAAAAAGGTACTTTTTGGGAAAGGGTACATTTTAGAAAAAGGTACTTTTTAGTAAAAGGCGCTTTGTGGGAAAATACTTTTTAGAAAAAGGTACTTTTTGGGAAAAGTACTTTTTAGAAAAAGGTACTTTTTAGAAAAAGGCGCTTTGTGGGAAAAATACTTTTTAGAAAAAGGTACTTTTAGAAAAAGGTACTTTTTGGGAAAAGTACTTTTTAGAAAAAGGTACTTTTTAGAAAAAGGTACTTTTTAGAAAAATGTGATTTTTGGGAAAAGGTACTTTTTAGAAAAAGGCGCTTTGTGGGAAAAATACTTTTTAGAAAAAGGTACTTTTAGAAAAAGGTACTTTTTGGGAAAAGGTACTTTTTAGAAAAAGGTACTTTTTGGGAAAAGGTACTTTTTAGAAAAAGGTACTTTTTAGAAAAAGTTACTTTTTGGGAAAAGGTACTTTTTAGAAAAAGGTACTTTTTAGAAAAAGGCGCTTTGTGGGAAAAATACTTTCTAGAAAAAGGTACTTTTTGGGAAAAGCACTTTTTAGAAAAAGGTACTTTTTAGTAAAAGGCGCTTTGTGGGAAAATACTTTTTAGAAAAAGGTACTTCTTGGGAAAAGTACTTTTTAGAAAAGGGTACTTTTTGGGAAAAGTACTTTTTAGAAAAAGGTACTTTTTGGGAAAAAATACTTTTTAGAAAAAGGTACTTTTTGGGAAAAGGTACTTTTTAGAAAAAGGTACTTTTTAGAAAAAGTTACTTTTTGGGAAAAGATACTTTTTAGAAAAAGGTACTTTTTAGAAAAAGGTATTTTTTAGAAAAAGGTATTTTTTAGAAAAAGGTACTTTTGAGAAAAAGGCGCTTTTGGGAAAAATACTTTTTAGAAAAATTTACTTTTTGGGAAAAGCACTTTTTAGAAAAGGTACTTTTTAGTAAAAGGCGCTTTGTGGGAAAAATACTTTTTAGAAAAATTTACTTTTTGGGAAAAGTGCTTTTTAGAAAAAGTGCTTTTTAGAAAAAGCCGCTTTGTGGGAAAAATACTTTCTAAAAAAATGTACTTTTTGGGAAAAGCACTTTTTAGAAAAAGGTACTTTTTAGAAAAAGGTACTTTTTGGGAAAAGGTACTTTTTAGAAAAAGGTACTTTTTAGAAAAAGTTACTTTTTGGGAAAAGGTACTTTATAGAAAAAGGTACTTTTTAGAAAAAGGTATTTTTTAGAAAAAGGTATTTTTTAGAAAAAGGTACTTTTGAGAAAAAGGCTCTTTGGGGAAAATACTTTTTAGATAAATGTACTTTTTGGGAAAAGCACTTTTTAGAAAAGGTACTTTTTAGTAAAAGGCGCTTTGTGGGAAAAATACTTTTTAGAAAAATGTACTTTTTGGGAAAAGTGCTTTTTGGGAAAAGTGCTTTTTAGAAAAAGTGCTTTTTAGAAAAAGCCGCTTTGTGGGAAAAATACTTTCTAGAAAAAGGTACTTTTTGGGAAAAGCACTTTTTAGAAAAAGGTACTTTTTAGTAAAAGGCGCTTTGTAGGAAAGGTCATTTTAAAAAAGGACTTTTTGGAATTGTTGAGAAAGAAATACAAAGTATAATGAAATCGGTCCAAACATATTAGGCTTGACGCCTAATATTGCAAGCAATACAAGTAGTTCAATGCTCATTTGTAAGGTATATACCAGTCGGCAGCTGATTAATTTTTTCTCGTTTAGTTTTCCGTTTTATTTTTGAATTTTGTTTTTCTTCACACGTGTAGTTTTTGTATTTGACAGCCGAACAGTATTTTTACACAAACAACTTACGTACATATTCTTAATATAAATTTACTTTGTAAAATCTTTAAATTGAATGTTGCCGCCATTACAAAAGACATGTCATTTCTGTAATACAGAGTTGCGATCATTTAGTAAAATTAAAAGCTGTTGACAGTGTTGTAAAAATATTGTAAACAAGTTAGTAGCAATCAAGGCGAATTCATAACAGCTGTTTTATTTTCAGTTGCCTTGGTAGCAATATTAAAAATTGAAGAGCATAAAAGCTTAAAAAGTATAACATAAAAAATATGTACATGTGTTTCATTATTTTGGCAAAAAAATAACCAAAATGAGAAAAATATTCACATCTCCACATTAAAGAAAAAAGTAACCACTTTTGGTTAGAAATAACCAAACACGGCAGCCCTGGTAATAATGTTACAAATTGTTTTTTTTATTCATGTGAGTAAGGCTGGCATTTCATGTGTGCCCTTTGCCCAAAAAAGCGTAACCACTAATTACTTATGAAAAACTTTTTGATTCAAACACTTATTATTAAGTTAAACAGTTTCATACATAGCTAATACACAATTTTGGAGAATCTAACATGATTGGAAACTATTTAAATCAATAAATACATTTCTGAATCAAACAGTTTTTCATTAGTAATTAGTTGTTTACGCTTTCTTTAGCACATGGCATACAGATGTAAGCCCAATCTAAAGCTTAAATTAGACGTGACATAGCCATAACGCTATAGCCATAACCAAACCAAAATTCAATGGTGAGAGTTATGGCGAGTCTCTCTCACTCTCACTCTCACCATAGAAATTAATTGAATTTTGGTTTGGTTATGGCTATGGCGTTATGGCTATGTCACGTATAATTTAAGCCTAAGAGGGATTTTTTGTGTTCTTATCAGTGATGCCATTAGGATACGAAAGATACATTTTTCGTATCTTTTGATGACTTCAGGTACCATGTATAATCCTGACATTTTTCGTATATTTTGAATCTGTACGCAAAATGTACAGAATTTTTTTTTTGATAACATCCCAATTAAATTTGAATAAATTTGTTTTGATAGCATCCAAAGATAGTTACACATAATTAGTTTAAAGATTGCTTACTGTATTTTAAAAAATTACATACTACACGCAAAGAAAAGATATGGTTGTAAAATGGTTGAGAAAACAATATCATGTTCTCTGAAACAAATGTGTGGTCGTTGAGTACTTGTTATTGTTATTTTAAACATTAATTTCGTTACGATAAACAGTGTAATGTTTGAATTTAATAATTACATTATTATATTCATAGAAAGTGCGATATGGTTAGATTGTAACAATATAGTTTTGTTAAAAATTTATGACTACAATATAATTTGTATTATTGTGTAAAAATAATATGATGTAAGCAACAATATAATGTTATCCAAAACCATACTATGTTAAGTTAAAAAAAAAACTCTTTTTTAAAAACATTTTCTGTCAGTTCAGTGTCTCTTTTGTAAGCTATCGGTAGTGCACGCATGGTTTTAAATAAGTAAAAAAAAAGTATAAACAAAAGGGTAGATAAATAAAAATAATATGTACATATGTATGTATGTATATCTGTAGTTCGTGTATACACATATCTATATGTAAATATACATTTCTATACATACATATATACATTTTATTTCGACAATAGAAAATAATATTATTTAAACTTTGCTTTTCCATTGACAATAATATGATTTGACTGCAACCATATAATTCAATCATAGTATGTTGCTGTTTGATTATGGTTACCTCAACAATATTTTTTCTTTGCGTGTTGTAGTTATGACTTCAATAAATATAAAAATGAGCTTACATGATATCATTTTCTTTACAATTTTCATTAAAAATTAAATTAAAATGCGATGTTAATAAATGTTAAACGTTAAAAATGGATTTTCAGATTTTTTTCAAAATGTGTCTTTTTGCGAAAAAATTTATCTTTCTAGAAACTAAAATATAACTTTCTCGAAATTTCATTGGCAACACTGGTTCTTATTGCACACATATGAGCATGCGCAAATTGGCACTACTCATTTTCTGAGTGGCACAAGAAATGAGCAGCACATCACTGCACATGAGAAGGCATGTTAAACATTTTCTGTAGAATTTTGTTATTTGAAGAAAGGCGAGATTAATCAATAAAAAATCAAGATTCCGCATTGCACAGGTCAGTGGTTTTATTTTCTGACGTAGACAATGAATATTTGTTGTACATAAAATAATATGTAAACACATTTGTGTGTGGAATGTGCTCTCTTTCTCTTCCGCTACTGTACTTGTTTACAACCCTAACGAGGGTGCTTGTAAACAGCGTTGCCACAACCTAAATATTTTTGTAACCAAAATATGAAAAAAAGTAACCACCCTTTTTCTAAAGGTACTTTTCCCAAAAAGTACCTTTTTCTAAAAAGTGCCTCCTTCTAAAAAGTGCTTTTCGTAAAAAGTACTTTTTTCTAAAAAGTACTTTTCCCAAAAAGTACCTTTTTCTAAAAAGTATTTTCCCACAAAGTGCCTTTTACTAAAAAGGACCTTTTTCTAAAAAGTGCTTTTCCCAAAAAGTACCTTTTTCTAGAAAGTATTTTTCCCACAAAGCGGCTTTTTCTAAAAAGCACTTTTTCTAAAAAGTACCTTTTTCCCACAAAGCACCTTTTTCTAAAAAGTACCTTTTCCCAAAAAGTACCTTTTTCTAAAAAGTACCTTTTCCCAAAAAGTACCTTTTCCCAAAAAGTACCTTTTTCTAAAAAGTACCTTTTTCTAAAAAGTACCTTTTTCTAAAAAGTACCTTTCCCAAAAAGTACCTTTCCCAAAAAGTACCTTTTTCTAAAAAGTACTTTTCCCAAAAAGTACATTTTTCTAAAAGTACCTTTTTCTAAGAAGTACCTTTTCCCAAAAAGTACCTTTTTCTAAAAAGTATTTTCCCACAAAGCGCCTTTTTCTAAAAAGTACCTTTTCCAAAAAGTACCTTTTTCTAAAAAGTACATTTTTCTAAAAAGTACCTTTTTCTAAAAAGTACCTTTTCCCAAAAAGTACCTTTTTCTAAAAAGTACCTTTTTCTAAAAAGTATATTTTCCCAAAAAGTATCTTTTTCTAAAAAGTACCTTTTTCCAAAAAGTACCTTTTCCCAAAAAGTACCTTTTTCTAAAAAGTACCTTTTTCTAAAAAGTGCTTTTCCCAAAAAGTACCTTTTTCTAGAAAGTATTTTTCCAAATTTTTAGTCTATCTAATGTAGTTTCCGAGATATAAAGATACCAATTTTACCCGTTTTTACCCCCTTGGCACTTTTTGAGCAGTTCAAAATGACAGAAATTTTATTGTCCCAGCTTCCACTGACCGGTAAGAAAACATAGTAAATTATTTTTACATGTATGTATATGTGTACATTATCATTAACGTAAAGGTACCGAAAACGGGTAAAATTTTACCCCTTTTAAGTGCAAAATTTTCGGAAAGTGTCAAACCCATTCAAGATTCTGTCCAGAAGAAAGGAACGCACCAAAAAGCTTTCTGCTACGTTAAATAATTTTGAAGATATATCGAGTGCAAAAAAGGTACCAACATTCAGTCTTTTTACCCCTAAAAGTACACATATTGGAAAAGTACCAAATATGTGTCGGCTTATTTTTTACCAGCATTCGTATGCTTTTAGAATTTTTAGTCTATCTAATGTAGATTCCGAGATATAAAGATACCAATTTTACCCTTTTGTACCCCTTTTTACCCTTTTCGCGTTTGAATTTCCAAAAATCCCTTCTTAGTGGATATACACATCGAATGAGGAATCTACATACCAAATTTCAGCTCTATAGCTATAGTCGTTAATAATAAAATCTCCTTTAAAAAATTTAAAGTCATTGCTTTGGATTATTTGTATTTTTAATTTAATCGCGAATTCTATTTTCTTTTCGTTTGCGAATTTTATTTTTAAATTTGCTAGAGGAATTTTATTTTGCATTCTTGGGTTTTTTTTTTCGTTCGCAAATTTTATTTATAAAATTTGCGAATTAAAAAGAATAATTCTTTACAATATGGAAAATAAAATTCGTTCGAATTAAATTCGTTTGCGAAAGAAATTAATTCGAGCACTCTTCCTACCCTGATATAAATAGCTTTGAGTTCTCGTTGTACCTTCATAGTGAACAGACATATTAGCGGTTTTTTTACATACATAAGTACATGCTAAACAAAAAAAACCATACAAAAAAATATTTGTAGTACATAATATTCGTTGTACAACAACTTTGATAAACAAGCTTTTTTTTGCTTTGCTAATATTTTTTACATAGATAGTAATAACTAAAACAAAAAAAAAAACAAAAACAACCGTAAACAAAATAACTCAAAGTGCCCTTGAGGAATACACAAACAAAGTGCCCTTGAGGAATACTCTATATGAGTACCGCAAAAACAAATAATTGTGAAGTGAGTTATAACGGCAGAAATGCCTATCTTACTGTGAGCTCTGATCTTAACGATAACAATAAAAATAAAAAGTCTGATGATAGACTTACTGTGAGTTCTGATGATCTTAATTTAAACAAAATAAATAAAAAACCGGATGATATACTTTTTCTAACGACTAAGCCAATTTTTCGTCAGCGATCAACTTTGCTTTGTCCAATGCCAACTAGTGATTCATTAACACTACAGTTCCCTACTACTTCGTCATTTAAATCAGCGATATTATCCGATTCATCACTTACCCAATTTGTCACTATAAATAAGAGTAGTCCAACACCCAAGGTCCAAGTCGGAATGGACCGATATATAATTGTGGGAAAGCGCGGGCGAAGCCCAAAAATTGTATCTGCTTCAAATGTATCTAGGGATAACAGCGCATCCCACACTAATCGTTTGCAAATATTGCAAGATGACAACGACATACCTGATATATCCGCGAACAAAACCTCCAAGTCGCCACCAATCTATTTGAGAGAAAAAAATTCAAACGCTCTTATTAAGAAATTAATTTCGGTCATTGGTGAGAATAAATTTCACATCGTTCCAATAAAACGTGGCAATATCGATTAAACGAAAATTCAAATTTATGATGAAACAGATTTTCGCAAAATGGTTTTTGAATTTGGAAGAAATAAAACATGTTTCTACACATACCAGCTTAAGAGTGCTAATGGCCTGCAGATCGTATTGAAGGGCATAGATTCTTATGTTGTTCCCGAAGAAATAAAAGATGCACTCGTCTTCCAGGGATTTAAGGTAAAAAATGTTTCCAATATAATAAATAGGAAGAAGATCCCCCAGCCTCTATTTCGTGTTGAACTTGAGCCGAATGATATAAAATTGAGAAAAAATGAGACGCACCCAATTTTTAATTTAAAATATCTTTTATACCGAAAAATAACAGTTGAAGAACCACACAAGCGTTCTGTACCCGTGCAGTGCCATAATTGTCAAGAATATAACCACACAAAAACTTACTGCAAATTACCTACAGTTTGTGTTATTTGCGGTAAATTGCACGGTACTGCTACTTGTACTAAACCAAAAGATCAAGCAGAAAAAAATGCAGTAATTGTGGAGGTAATCACACCGCTAACTATAGAGGATGTGCTGTATATTCTTTCGTTAAAAAGACTATGGGGCAAAAACCTAAAGTAGCTCCAGCACAAACAGCAAACGCTTACTCCGCCACTCTTGCCCAAGTGAGCCAACCAGTTAATTCACGTGTATCGTATGCCGATGCTGCTAAGACAAGCTCTATTCCCACACAAAATGTTTCACGGCCAAATACTTCAACAAATACAAACTCATGCTTTAATTTTAATCGCCTTGAAGCTACTATTGAAAACCTGGTGCAAACTATAAACAATTTTACAACAAATATGACTAGTATGATGCAAGAAATGCTGAGAATGCAGAATACTCTGCTTCAAGCATTAGTTAATAAGCCATGAACACGTTAAGAATATGTTTCTGGAACGCAAACGGCATTCGCCAACACAAAAACGAACTTTAGCACTTCCTCAGGGAAAACAATATTGATATAATGTTGGTCTCTGAGACTCATTTGACTTCGAGAAGCCTCTTTAAAATTAATGGCTACACCTTATATGATTCAAAGGACCCGAGAGGAAGATCATACGGTGGATCAGCAATTCTGATAAAGTCAAGACTCAAGCACTATATTCTGGACAACATTTGTGAAGAATATCTACAAGCAACAAATATTTGTGTCGAAAATTTTTGCTCAAATTTTGTCATATCATCAATTTACTCCCGTCCTAGGTTCGCAATTGCTGAAGATCAATACGAGGATTTCTACAAATCTCTTGACCCTTGCTTCGTAGCAGCTGGCGATTACAATGCAAAACATTCGTTCTGGGGTTCGCGTCTTATTACACCCAGTGGTCGGGCATTGTTCAACACAATTTCAAAAATGGGCTTGGACGTCATTTCGAGTGGGGAGCCCACTTACTGGCCTACGGACATACAAAAAATTCAGGATGTTATAGATTTTGGAGTCATGAAAAATATCTCTAGGGAATTACTTCATGTTGAAGCTTCTCAAGATCTATCCTCCGATCACTCTCCCACGATCGTTACAATTTGTAGCCCACTAAGAAGTGACTTACCTCACCCATATGTGAAAACGATCAACCGTATTAATTGGCTGAGATTCAGAAAATATCTTAGTAGTCATTGTACGGAAAACATTACGCTAAGAACATCCGAAGATATTGAATTTTACATTGGCAATCTTATCAAAAATATAAAACAGGCTGATGAACATGCCACTACCTCCCACCCGCAGACTGTATTTAATAGCATTTATTCTACGGATAGTGAACGTAAGTGAAGAAGAGCAAGAAGGGAATGGCAACAGCACAGATCGCTCCAACATTAAATCAGATTAAAAGAGTGCACTAAACGACTCCAAGACTTGCTTGCATTTGAAAAAACTGCTTCTCTTAAAAACCATCTGGAAGGTCTTGATGCCACACCAGCATCTAATTGCTCTTTGGGGCGCGCTCCTAGAAAGCTTAAAACACCTCTTGAGTTTAAACCACCTCTGCGTACATCTACCGGAGGTTGGGCAAGAAGCGATACTGAAAAAGGTAAAATATTTGCTGAGCATTTAAAATCAGTATTTACCCCTAACACATGTACTGGTGTTATTGATTTGCCGAATGTAGTTGCGCTACCCCCTCGACGCAAAAAATTTAGAACGCGTGATGTACAAAAACTAATTGCTGAACTTAACCCGAAGAAAGCTCCGGGTATTGATGGATTAGTAACCAGATGTTAATAAAGTTGCCTCGTATTGCAATTATAATCCTGTTATTTATTTTTAACGCCATTTTACGACTGGAGTATTATACACACAGCTGGAAGATTGCCAAGGTCAAAATAATTCCTAAGCCGGGCAAAGACCTTACCAAGGCTGAGTCATACAGGCTAATAAGTCTGCTATCAACAATGTCAAAACTTTTCGAAAAACTGCTTATGTCAAAATTGTCCCCAATTCTAGTTAGTAGTGGGTGCATACCGGACCGCCAATTTGGTTTTAGAAATCAGCATAGCACCATTGAACAAACCCATAGATTGGTTCAATTTATAAGAAGAACATTTGAAGAAAAGAAGTATTCTTCTGCGCTGTTTATCGACGTTTCTCAGGCATTTGATAAAGTGTGGCATAAAGGTCTTATTTTAAAATTGAAATCATATTCACCAATAAATTTTCTGAAGCTATTAGAAAGTTATATTACTACCCGGAAGTTTACGGTTGTGGAAGCAGACTTCATGAGTGTGCCCGAATCGATATCATCCGGTGTGCCACAGGGGAGCATACTGGGTCCAGTTTTGTATTTGATTTACACTTGTGATATGCCTTTGAGCAGCAATATCTATACATCTACGTTTGCCGATGATACATCCTGCCTTAGTATGTACGAAAACCCTCACGAGGATTTCCGATATCTACAAGAACATATTAGACAACTGGAACTAGGGTTAAATTTATGGAGAATCAAAGTAAACGAGCAAAAGTGTGTCCAGACAACATTTACCCTGCGAAGATGTACTTGTTCCCCAATTCGAATCAACAATCAAGTTGTTCTTCAACTTTCACACGTAAAATACCTTGGTATACACCTTGATCGACGGCTTACATGGAAGCCCCATATTGACTCAAAGCTAACACAAATGAAACTGAAATTAACTCAGATACATTGCCTGATTGGTAGAAATTCAACACTCAGTCTAGATTGTAAACTTTTAATATACAAGTCGATTTTGAAACCAATATGGTGCTACGGAATACAGTTATGGGGCACTGCTTCAGCATCCAACATAGAGAGAATCCAACGAAGAAAAATAAGATTTTAAGACTAATAACATCGGATCCATGGTACATTAAAAATTCAAATATGCATCGTGATTTAAATATACCACTAGTGACTGAAGAAATCGCAAAATACGCAGGCAAATACATAACAAAACTCGAGACCCATCCTAATCCCTTTGCTCGTAATATGTTGAATTTTACTTGACACATCCGCTTAAAAAAGAGGGACACAAATGCTCTAATACTCAACACTCCAGAATAAACTGCTTGAATATACTTTTGTTTTTGCTTATCACGACTTATGTATTATTAATTATATTTAGATTTAAGATTTGAATAATTATTGTTAGTTCATATTTGAAGATTCAATAAATAACATATGTATTAAAAAAAAAAATGAGTTACAATCGCATTATTTACACATAAGCATTTAACTAAAAGTCTTTAAATCTATACAATTGATTCAATTCGTAACACATTCTTCTAAGAGGACCGGCAACAGCATAATTGGCTCTATAAACTTTTACCAATAGAGGAATAAAATTGCGGAAAGTACGTGGAGGAATATTAAACGAAATTTCGTTGATCAAATGAATAGAACTGTGTATTAATTATCTAGCAACATGTTTGAGACAGTTCTGGCTATTTTTATTACACATATTTTATTGCTTTTGAAATAAAAAGGATGAGCAATAACAAAAAAAATAGGATGAAAGAAAACGAACCATGCATTTGCAGCTCGTAAATATATGTATGTGGTATATGGAAAAATCTTAACACATGTCAAACATCTGTATAGTATTTAGTACACTTAATATTTAAATCCTTTCTTATTTTGGATTTGAATTTTTATTTTATTTTTTGTTTAAAATTAAATTTTATGATCGTATGTCTCCTCTGTCTACCTGGCTATTTTTATTTCACATATTTTATAGCTTTTTAAATAAAAAGGATCAGTAATTTTTAAAAAAGGGTGAAAGAAAACGAATGTGCATTTGCAGCACGTAACTGCATGACAATTTTGTTTAATTATTTCGATATGTTAATTATTTTTACTTTTTTTATATGTTTAATTTTGGTAGTGTGGAAAGACATAAAAAAGGAAATTATTGGAGATTAGTGTGTGCAAAAATCGTTCAATTAGTGTTGTGAAACGCAGTGGCTAATTCTATATTTACATTGTCCATATTTATTATCTCGTAAGGAACATGATATGGTGATTCATATTTTCTTCTATTCCTCTTTTTTATTAAAACTAATTGCCTAATTTTGTAAAACAGAACGAAACGTTTCAAACAGAAATGTTTGGTTTGTTTTTAATTTTGAATTTTGTAAAACATTTGAAAACGAAAATTCTATCTTAAGTAAAATAAATGTATTTTATAAAGCCTAGATCCCACTATCGACTTAATGTGCCGATTTTCGTCGGCTCACTGAAATAAAGTCATAAGTAATAGGCTATATTGGCTTTATTTCTCAATTAATTGAAATATAACGGCATAACTGCACCACAATGCATTGGTAATAAAGCCATATAGACTTATTCCGGAATTAATTGAGAAATAAGGCCATTTTGGTTGATTACTCAGGACTTTATTGCAGTGAGCCGACGAAAGTCGGTACATTGTGCCGATAGTGGGATCTCGGCTTAAAACAGTTGCATACTATATACACTGATATAGTCATCAAATTGATGAAGCACTTGAGCTCTAACTACGGAGCTATATTTTGTTACACAAGTACGCCTAGGTGAGTTATGAACAAGAAAATTTCGAAAGCATCGATTGTTAAACCAGGGAGACTGGGGCGTGGTCATAAAATTTAACGTGATGTTATACTATTATGTATCTCTCTTTAACCCATTATATTATTGAACTCTTTTAAACTGGCGCAGTGATCATTAATAGAAATATAACAGACTAGAAATCTTTAATTTAGTTTAATCAAAGTTTCACAAACATCGAATAACGCCGCTGATTTAGAATTTCTTGTTTCGTTGGTGCATATTCCACAATTTAATTAAATTTGACTTTGAAAATATTTTTATATTCAGCTTTTTATAATGAATAATATATTTTGCAATTATAATATTTTGGCAAGAAACGAAAACAACGTAGCGTTTTACAAAATTTAAAATATTTTTGTTTTCGCTCCAACCAGAAACGAAAACGAAAATTCGTTTAGTTTTACAAAACTAGGCCATAAAAGTCTCCCATTCTAAGATCTATCTGTTAGTTTTGTTATATGATTAAAACTGTCTCTTTATTTTACTGCTTCTATAAGCTTTCTAGCATTTGCTAGTGAATTTTTAATTCTAACTCTTAATTCACATGGGTAATTGTCTAAATTATAAGTCCTATTGTCATTATTTTTTCACCTGGTAAGGTAGGTATTTTTGTAATGTGTATAATGGTGTGTAATTTGTGTCTACGTGAGACGTTATATTGTATGCAAAAGAATAATAAGGTATCCTGTCGTGCCAGTAGTCATCATTAACGAATGACATAAAGTATTCATTTAGAACTCTATGATTTTTTTTTTACAGTACCGAGTGTTTCATGATGGTACGGTGAGGATATTTTATGTTATATTTTTAGCAAAGTATATATTTCTTTCATTAATTCATTAACAAACTCTGTACCTCTGTCCGATTCCAGTTTTTTAAATATGCCATACTTCAATATAAAATTTTCTGTCAAAGATCTTGCGATTGATATTGGCTTCCTTTGCTTCCATTGGTGCAGCTATTATGTATTTAGTTAGCTCTCATTACATTGTTAATATATATCGAAAGTTTCCAGAAGCTCGTAAAGGGCAAAGTGTATCTATAACTATAGTGGAAAAATAATAAAAAGGTTCCTTAGTGTGTTCTTACTTGTTTGTTTCTCGGACATAGATCACACTTTAAAACGTACTTTTTTTTACCATTTTGTACATATTTTTCCATATCTGTTTTTGTTTCAATTTGATTAAAGGTTTTTAACCTCCGAAATGTCCTCCGCATGGTGTGTTGTGATACAATTTAAATAATTAATTTTCCCTGTTTTCATCTGTTATTCTTTGAGGATTACTATATAACATTATTTTAACATCATTTTTTTTGCACGTGTCTAACTTTTCTTTAGTTATTTTCTTAAATATTTTGGCACCTTTTTCTATTACGAATCTTACATAAGGTCTGTTCCAGATGCATAACAAAACAGTCCGAACTAGTACAAAGTTATCAAAAAGCGTTCCAGATAGCAATTTTTGTGCAATTTTGAGAGCGAATGAGAGAGTAATTTTTTGCATTTCCTGTACAAACTAGTACGAACTTTTTCTTTTGGGTAAGTTCGGACAAGAATTGAATAATCAGCTGTTTTTTGTTTACATATGAAACTGAAAAATCAATCAGAAAATTTGCAAATAAAGCAAACAAGTTTTTACATACAAATTTATTAAAAAGCATAATGGAATGTTTTTGAAATAAAGCTAAAGTTGTAAGTACATTTGTGCATATTCCTCCATTTCATTAATAAAAAAAAATATTTTTATATTTTTTTAAATAATTCACGTAGCTTCTACTTTTTGGAGATTTTTTCATTTGATTTCTACAGCTGTTGCCAATGATGCAAATTTTTTGTTTCTGTAATATTATGTGTTTTAAGCGACTAAAATCACTAATGTAATAAAAGTATTTTTTTAAATAAATATTTTATTTCTTTTTTTTTTTTTATTTATTTATTTTATTTTAAATAAAAGATAATTTCCTGAGCTCAGCTATGAGCTCTAGGAATGTTGTTTAATAATTAATTTTAAAATAAAAATACATTGTCTTATATACTAGTTATGAGAATAAAGCTTAACCTATCTTAACATAAGAGCGAAAAGAAAAGGTATATGCTTAATAAATGTGCCTATACACTACATGTTTTTTACATTGCTCCTGTCAAATTTTAGATAATTCGGTTAAAACATGTAGTTGGTGACCTCAAAAACTTTGCTTGTGTATTTTACACAAGCAAAAACATAAGACAAATTTTCAATTAGAGCATGTTCTATTTTCTTATGTTCAGACATGTGTTTTCAAATGTCTATGCCATGTGAAAACATTTATCGACGGTTGAATGTCTCCGATACATTAGCCGTCCGTTTAAAGTATTTGCATTAGTGATAAATTTATTATTTTTTATCTCATTTTAAAATTTTAATAACAATGATATAAAGTATATAACAAGTGTTGATACAAGCTCCATATTTTGCAGATTAAAAAGAATAAAACTTAAATAAACATTTGTGACACCGGCACTTCAATGGCGCCGGCGCTTCAGCAACGCTACCAAAGAAATTTCCAGCGGCTTTAATATTAAAATAAAAACAATCATGGCCGATGTCACGTGTAATTGTACATACAGTTGGTGACCAAAAATTAAAAACCTTATGTAAATTAATCAAGTTTGACAAACACAACAAAAAACATGTGAATTGTAAACTTGAAAAAACACAAGCAAAAACATATAGTGTATTGGTACCTTAAGCAAATTGTTCCTTTTAGTTTCCCACGGTAGGCGTGCGGCGTGTTTCTCATAAGAAATTTGGAAAACATGGATTTTGTATTGTTTATATTTATTATATAAACACATGTGGTTATTAATTATGATTCATTCAAATGCATTATGCTGCGGCCTTCGATCAGACTGGTGAGTGTCAAATAACATTTGTACAAAATACATATTTACGTTGCAGTCTGTCGAATGCATGAGTGTCAAATGTCCAGTGCAAAAATAATTTCAATGCCATTGGATTTTATGTATATTGCGGTCAAGTTGACTTTAAATGATTACTATACAATCTTGATAGTAGTGATAGTTAGAACACGCTACACCTCCACCTTTTATAAGAATGTTCATATAACGTTAGTTCTATGGACATTCTTTTACACATAAAAAGTATTTTTGAAGTATAATTAATAATTTAAAATCTTATTGTAAAATATTAGGTTTTATTGGAAATGCGCATACCGTTTTAATTATTTAATATTATATAACTTAAGTCTATTCTTATGAACTATTTGTGTTTTATTTGTTTTCTTATCAAATATAGTTATATTATTTCTTAAGTCTATTTTCTTAATTTTGTAAGGTCCTCTATATTGTATTTCTAACTTATGACCTGCTTCATTTTTCAGTAAAACTAGATCTCCTATTTTAAAGTTATAATCAATTATATCCTTATCATTTTTTTTATCAATTTTTGCTTAATTTTATTTTTATCTAATAATTGTTGAGCTCTCTTATATGCTACTTCTAACCTAAATTTTGTTTCTTTGGCATAGTCCTCTATATTATATAGTGGTGCTACTTTATCTACATTAAAAATCTGAAAACTTTTAGGCGTTTTTGCAAAGACTAATTCATAGGGACAATAATTATGTATTGTTGAAGGTGTTGTATTAAAACAATCCCAATCATATTTGTCTATAGATATATAGGAACGTACGTATTCATTGAAAGTTCTATGACTTCTTTCTATTGTGCCTACTGTTTGGTGGTGATGAGTAGTAAGAGTAGTCCAACACCCAAGGTCCAAGTCGGAATGGACCGATATATAATTGTGGGAAAGCGCGGGCGAAGCCCAAATTCTACTAAAATTGTATCTGCTTCAAAGGTATCAAAAGATAACAGCGCATCCTCCACTAATCGTTTTCAAATATTGCAAGATGACAACGACATACCTGATATATACGCGAACAAAACCTCCAAGCCGCCACCAATCTATTTGAGAGAAAAAAATTCAAACGCTCTTATTAAGAAATTAATTTCGGTCATTGGTGAGAATAAATTTCACATCGTTCCAATAAAACGTGGCAATATCGATTAAACGAAAATTCAAATTTATGATGAAACAGATTTTCGCAAAATGGTTTTTGAATTTGGAAGAAATAAAACATGTTTCTACACATACCAGCTTAAGAGTGCTAATGGCCTGCAGATCGTATTGAAGGGCATAGATTCTTATGTTGTTCCCGAAGAAATAAAAGATGCACTCGTCTTCCAGGGATTTAAGGTAAAAAATGTTTCCAATATAATAAATAGGAAGAAGATCCCCCAGCCTCTATTTCGTGTTGAACTTGAGCCGAATGATATAAAATTGAGAAAAAATGAGACGCACCCAATTTTTAATTTAAAATATCTTTTATACCGAAAAATAACAGTTGAAGAACCACACAAGCGTTCTGTACCCGTGCAGTGCCATAATTGTCAAGAATATAACCACACAAAAACTTACTGCAAATTACCTACAGTTTGTGTTATTTGCGGTAAATTGCACGGTACTGCTACTTGTACTAAACCAAAAGATCAAGCAGAAAAAAATGCAGTAATTGTGGAGGTAATCACACCGCTAACTATAGAGGATGTGCTGTATATTCTTTCGTTAAAAAGGCTATGGGGCAAAAACCTAAAGTAGCTCCAGCACAAACAGCAAACGCTTACTCCGCCACTCTTGCCCAAGTGAGCCAGCCAGTTAATTCACGTGTATCGTATGCCGATGCTGCTAAGATAAGCTCTATTCCCACACAAAATGTTTCACGGCCAAATACTTCAACAAATACAAACTCATGCTTTAATTTTAATCGCCTTGAAGCTACTATTGAAAACCTGGTGCAAACTATAAACAATTTTACAACAAATATGACTAGTATGATGCAAGAAATGCTGAGAATGCAGAATACTCTGCTTCAAGCATTAGTTAATAAGCCATGAACACGTTAAGAATATGTTTCTGGAACGCAAACGGCATTCGCCAACACAAAAACGAACTTTAGCACTTCCTCAGGGAAAACAATATTGATATAATGTTGGTCTCTGAGACTCATTTGACTTCGAGAAGCCTCTTTAAAATTAATGGCTACACCTTATATGATTCAAAGGACCCGAGAGGAAGATCATACGGTGGATCAGCAATTCTGATAAAGTCAAGACTCAAGCACTATATTCTGGACAACATTTGTGAAGAATATCTACAAGCAACAAATATTTGTGTCGAAAATTTTTGCTCAAATTTTGTCATATCATCAATTTACTCCCGTCCTAGGTTCGCAATTGCTGAAGATCAATACGAGGATTTCTACAAATCTCTTGACCCTTGCTTCGTAGCAGCTGGCGATTACAATGCAAAACATTCGTTCTGGGGTTCGCGTCTTATTACACCCAGTGGTCGGGCATTGTTCAACACAATTTCAAAAATGGGCTTGGACGTCATTTCGAGTGGGGAGCCCACTTACTGGCCTACGGACATACAAAAAATTCAGGATGTTATAGATTTTGGAGTCATGAAAAATATCTCTAGGGAATTACTTCATGTTGAAGCTTCTCAAGATCTATCCTCCGATCACTCTCCCACGATCGTTACAATTTGTAGCCCACTAAGAAGTGACTTACCTCACCCATATGTGAAAACGATCAACCGTATTAATTGGCTGAGATTCAGAAAATATCTTAGTAGTCATTGTACGGAAAACATTACGCTAAGAACATCCGAAGATATTGAATTTTACATTGGCAATCTTATCAAAAATATAAAACATGCCACTACCTCCCACCCACAGACTGTATTTAATAGCATTTATTCTACGGATAGTGAACATAAATGAAGAAGAGCAAGAAGGGAATGGCAACAGCACAGATCGCTCCAACATTAAATCAGATTAAAAGAGTGCACTAAACGACTCCAAGACTTGCTTGCATTTGAAAAAACTGCTTCTCTTAAAAACTATCTGGAAGGTCTTGATGCCACACCAGCATCTAATTGCTCTTTGGGGCGCGCTCCTAGAAAGCTTAAAACACCTCTTGAGTTTAAACCACCTCTGCGTACATCTACCGGAGGTTGGGCAAGAAGCGATACTGAAAAAGGTAAAATATTTGCTGAGCATTTAAAATCAGTATTTACCCCTAACACATGTACTGGTGTTATTGATTTGCCGAATGTAGTTGCGCTACCCCCTCGACGCAAAAAATTTAGAACGCGTGATGTACAAAAACTAATTGCTGAACTTAACCCGAAGAAAGCTCCGGGTATTGATGGATTAGTAACCAGATGTTAATAAAGTTGCCTCGTATTGCAATTATAATCCTGTTATTTATTTTTAACGCCATTTTACGACTGGAGTATTATACACACAGCTGGAAGATTGCCAAGGTCAAAATAATTCCTAAGCCGGGCAAAGACCTTACCAAGGCTGAGTCATACAGGCTAATAAGTCTGCTATCAACAATGTCAAAACTTTTCGAAAAACTGCTTATGTCAAAATTGTCCCCAATTCTAGTTAGTAGTGGGTGCATACCGGACCGCCAATTTGGTTTTAGAAATCAGCATAGCACCATTGAACAAACCCATAGATTGGTTCAATTTATAAGAAGAACATTTGAAGAAAAGAAGTATTCTTCTGCGCTGTTTATCGACGTTTCTCAGGCATTTGATAAAGTGTGGCATAAAGGTCTTATTTTAAAATTGAAATCATATTCACCAATAAATTTTCTGAAGCTATTAGAAAGTTATATTACTACCCGGAAGTTTACGGTTGTGGAAGCAGACTTCATGAGTGTGCCCGAATCGATATCATCCGGTGTGCCACAGGGGAGCATACTGGGTCCAGTTTTGTATTTGATTTACACTTGTGATATGCCTTTGAGCAGCAATATCTATACATCTACGTTTGCCGATGATACATCCTGCCTTAGTATGTACGAAAACCCTCACGAGGATTTCCGATATCTACAAGAACATATTAGACAACTGGAACTAGGGTTAAATTTATGGAGAATCAAAGTAAACGAGCAAAAGTGTGTCCAGACAACATTTACCCTGCGAAGATGTACTTGTTCCCCAATTCGAATCAACAATCAAGTTGTTCTTCAACTTTCACACGTAAAATACCTTGGTATACACCTTGATCGACGGCTTACATGGAAGCCCCATATTGACTCAAAGCTAACACAAATGAAACTGAAATTAACTCAGATACATTGCCTGATTGGTAGAAATTCAACACTCAGTCTAGATTGTAAACTTTTAATATACAAGTCGATTTTGAAGCCAATATGGTGCTACGGAATACAGTTATGGGGCACTGCTTCAGCATCCAACATAGAGAGAATCCAACGAAGAAAAATAAGATTTTAAGACTAATAACATCGGATCCATGGTACATTAAAAATTCAAATATGCATCGTGATTTAAATATACCACTAGTGACTGAAGAAATCGCAAAATACGCAGGCAAATACATAACAAAACTCGAGACCCATCCTAATCCCTTTGCTCGTAATATGTTGAATTTTACTTGACACATCCGCTTAAAAAAGAGGGACACAAATGCTCTAATACTCAACACTCCAGAATAAACTGCTTGAATATACTTTTGTTTTTGCTTATTACGACTTATGTATTATTAATTATATTTAGATTTAAGATTTGAATAATTATTGTTAGTTCATATTTGAAGATTCAATAAATAACATATGTATTAAAAAAAAAAATGAGTTACAATCGCATTATTTACACATAAGCATTTAACTAAAAGTCTTTAAATCTATACAATTGATTCAATTCGTAACACATTCTTCTAAGAGGACCGGCAACAGCATAATTGGCTCTATAAACTTTTACCAATAGAGGAATAAAATTGCGGAAAGTACGTGGAGGAATATTAAACGAAATTTCGTTGATCAAATGAATAGAACTGTGTATTAATTATCTAGCAACATGTTTGAGACAGTTCTGGCTATTTTTATTACACATATTTTATTGCTTTTGAAATAAAAAGGATGAGCAATAACAAAAAAAATAGGATGAAAGAAAACGAACCATGCATTTGCAGCTCGTAAATATATGTATGTGGTATATGGAAAAATCTTAACACATGTCAAACATCTGTATAGTATTTAGTACACTTAATATTTAAATCCTTTCTTATTTTGGATTTGAATTTTTATTTTATTTTTTGTTTAAAATTAAATTTTATGATCGTATGTCTCCTCTGTCTACCTGGCTATTTTTATTTCACATATTTTATAGCTTTTTAAATAAAAAGGATCAGTAATTTTTAAAAAAGGGTGAAAGAAAACGAATGTGCATTTGCAGCACGTAACTGCATGACAATTTTGTTTAATTATTTCGATATGTTAATTATTTTTACTTTTTTTATATGTTTAATTTTGGTAGTGTGGAAAGACATAAAAAAGGAAATTATTGGAGATTAGTGTGTGCAAAAATCGTTCAATTAGTGTTGTGAAACGCAGTGGCTAATTCTATATTTACATTGTCCATATTTATTATCTCGTAAGGAACATGATATTGTGATTCATATTTTCTTCTATTCCTCTTTTTTATTAAAACTAATTGCCTAATTTTGTAAAACAGAACGAAACGTTTCAAACAGAAATGTTTGGTTTGTTTTTAATTTTGAATTTTGTAAAACATTTGAAAACGAAAATTCTATCTTAAGTAAAATAAATGTATTTTATAAAGCCTAGATCCCACTATCGACTTAATGTGCCGATTTTCGTCGGCTCACTGAAATAAAGTCATAAGTAATAGGCTATATTGGCTTTATTTCTCAATTAATTGAAATATAACGGCATAACTGCACCACAATGCATTGGTAATAAAGCCATATAGACTTATTCCGGAATTAATTGAGAAATAAGGCCATTTTGGTTGATTACTCAGGACTTTATTGCAGTGAGCCGACGAAAGTCGGTACATTGTGCCGATAGTGGGATCTCGGCTTAAAACAGTTGCATACTATATACACTGATATAGTCATCAACTACGGAGCTATATTTTGTTACACAAGTACGCCTAGGTGAGTTATGAACAAGAAAATTTCGAAAGCATCGATTGTTAAACCAGGGAGACTGGGGCGTGGTCATAAAATTTAACGTGATGTTATACTATTATGTATCTCTCTTTAACCCATTATATTATTGAACTCTTTTAAACTGGCGCAGTGATCATTAATAGAAATATAACAGACTAGAAATCTTTAATTTAGTTTAATCAAAGTTTCACAAACATCGAATAACGCCGCTGATTTAGAATTTCTTGTTTCGTTGGTGCATATTCCACAATTTAATTAAATTTGACTTTGAAAATATTTTTATATTCAGCTTTTTATAATGAATAATATATTTTGCAATTATAATATTTTGGCAAGAAACGAAAACAACGTAGCGTTTTACAAAATTTAAAATATTTTTGTTTTCGCTCCAACCAGAAACGAAAACGAAAATTCGTTTAGTTTTACAAAACTAGGCCATAAAAGTCTCCCATTCTAAGATCTATCTGTTAGTTTTGTTATATGATTAAAACTGTCTCTTTATTTTACTGCTTCTATAAGCTTTCTAGCATTTGCTAGTGAATTTTTAATTCTAACTCTTAATTCACATGGGTAATTGTCTAAATTATAAGTCCTATTGTCATTATTTTTTCACCTGGTAAGGTAGGTATTTTTGTAATGTGTATAATGGTGTGTAATTTGTGTCTACGTGAGACGTTATATTGTATGCAAAAGAATAATAAGGTATCCTGTCGTGCCAGTAGTCATCATTAACGAATGACATAAAGTATTCATTTAGAACTCTATGATTTTTTTTTACAGTACCGATTGTTTCATGATGTTACGGTGAGGATATTTTATGTTATATTTTTAGCAAAGTATATATTTCTTTCATTAATTCATTAACAAACTCTGTACCTCTGTCCGATTCCAGTTTTTTAAATATGCCATACTTCAATATAAAATTTTCTGTCAAAGATCTTGCGATTGATATTGGCTTCCTTTGCTTCCATTGGTGCAGCTATTATGTATTTAGTTAGCTCTCATTACATTGTTAATATATATCGAAAGTTTCCAGAAGCTCGTAAAGGGCAAAGTGTATCTATAACTATAGTGGAAAAATAATAAAAAGGTTCCTTAGTGTGTTCTTACTTGTTTGTTTCTCGGACATAGATCACACTTTAAAACGTACTTTTTTTTACCATTTTGTACATATTTTTCCATATCTGTTTTTGTTTCAATTTGATTAAAGGTTTTTAACCTCCGAAATGTCCTCCGCATGGTGTGTTGTGATACAATTTAAATAATTAATTTTCCCTGTTTTCATCTGTTATTCTTT
This sequence comes from Tachina lurida, assembly GCA_944452675.1. Lineage (NCBI taxonomy): Eukaryota > Metazoa > Arthropoda > Insecta > Diptera > Tachinidae > Tachina > Tachina lurida. Next base: position 95,770,934 of record OX101753.1, on the reverse strand, counting down.
GAGGATTACTATATAACATTATTTTAACATCATTTTTTTTGCACGTGTCTAACTTTTCTTTAGTTATTTTCTTAAATATTTTGGCACCTTTTTCTATTACGAATCTTACATAAGGTCTGTTCCAGATGCATAACAAAACAGTCCGAACTAGTACAAAGTTATCAAAAAGCGTTCAGGATAGCAATTTTTGTGCAATTTTGAGAGCGAATGAGAGAGTAATTTTTTGCATTTCCTGTACAAACTAGTACGAACTTTTTCTTTTGGGTAAGTTCGGACAAGAATTGAATAATCAGCTGTTTTTTGTTTACATATGAAACTGAAAAATCAATCAGAAAATTTGCAAATAAAGCAAACAAGTTTTTACATACAAATTTATTAAAAAGCATAATGGAATGTTTTTGAAATAAAGCTAAAGTTGTAAGTACATTTGTGCATATTCCTCCATTTCATTAATAAAAAAAAATATTTTTATATTTTTTTAAATAATTCACGTAGCTTCTACTTTTTGGAGATTTTTTCATTTGATTTCTACAGCTGTTGCCAATGATGCAAATTTTTTGTTTCTGTAATATTATGTGTTTTAAGCGACTAAAATCACTAATGTAATAAAAGTATTTTTTTAAATAAATATTTTATTTCTTTTTTTTTTTTTTATTTATTTATTTTATTTTAAATAAAAGATAATTTCCTGAGCTCAGCTATGAGCTCTAGGAATGTTGTTTAATAATTAATTTTAAAATAAAAATACATTGTCTTATATACTAGTTATGAGAATAAAGCTTAACCTATCTTAACATAAGAGGGAAAAGAAAAGGTATATGCTTAATAAATGTGCCTATACACTACCGGCCCTATGTATAAGCAAAATTTAGCATGAAGTTAGCATAAGTGGCAAAATTGAACATGATCTTAAAGAGTTTTGCCATGAAACTTCACATTAAAAATTATGCTAGGGACTAGAGGTGGGTTAAAATTAGGTAATGCAACCATTTCTAATGTCTAATTGTATGGAGGAACTTGTTAATACCTAATTCAATTTCGTCACTTTAGCTAACTTCATGCCAATTTTTGCTTATACATAGTGCCGTACATGTTTTTTACATTGCTCCTGTCAAATTTTAGATAATTCGGTTAAAACATGTAGTTGGTGACCTCAAAAACTTTGCTTGTGTATTTTACACAAGCAAAAACATAAGACAAATTTTCAATTAGAGCATGTTCTATTTTCTTATGTTCAGACATGTGTTTTCAAATGTCTATGCCATGTGAAAACATTTATCGACGGTTGAATGTCTCCGATACATTAGCCGTCCGTTTAAAGTATTTGCATTAGTGATAAATTAATTATTTTTTATCTCATTTTAAAATTTTAATAACAATGATATAAAGTATATAACAAGTGTTGATACAAGCTCCATATTTTGCAGATTAAAAAGAATAAAACTTAAATAAACATTTGTGACACCGGCACTTCAATGGCGCCGGCGCTTCAGCAACGCTACCAAAGAAATTTCCAGCGGCTTTAATATTAAAATAAAAACAATCATGGCCGATGTCACGTGTAATTGTACATACAGTTGGTGACCAAAAATTAAAAACCTTATGTAAATTAATCAAGTTTGACAAACACAACAAAAAACATGTGAATTGTAAACTTGAAAAAACACAAGCAAAAACATATAGTGTATTGGTACCTTAAGCAAATTGTTCCTTTTAGTTTCCCACGGTAGGCGTGCGGCGTGTTTCTCATAAGAAATTTGGAAAACATGGATTTTGTATTGTTTATATTTATTATATAAACACATGTGGTTATTAATTATGATTCATTCAAATGCATTATGCTGCGGCCTTCGATCAGACTGGTGAGTGTCAAATAACATTTGTACAAAATACATATTTACGTTGCAGTCTGTCGAATGCATGAGTGTCAAATGTCCAGTGCAAAAATAATTTCAATGCCATTGGATTTTATGTATATTGCGGTCAAGTTGACTTTAAATGTTTACTATACAATCTTGATAGTAGTGATAGTTAGAACACGCTACACCTCCACCTTTTATAAGAATGTTCATATAACGTTAGTTCTATGGACATTCTTTTACACATAAAAAGTATTTTTGAAGTATAATTAATAATTTAAAATCTTATTGTAAAATATTAGGTTTTATTGGAAATGCGCATACCGTTTTAATTATTTAATATTATATAACTTAAGTCTATTCTTATGAACTATTTGTGTTTTATTTGTTTTCTTATCAAATATAGTTATATTATTTCTTAAGTCTATTTTCTTAATTTTGTAAGGTCCTCTATATTGTATTTCTAACTTATGACCTGCTTCATTTTTCAGTAAAACTAGATCTCCTATTTTAAAGTTATAATCAATTATATCCTTATCATTTTTTTTATCAATTTTTGCTTAATTTTATTTTTATCTAATAATTGTTGAGCTCTCTTATATGCTACTTCTAACCTAAATTTTGTTTCTTTGGCATAGTCCTCTATATTATATAGTGGTGCTACTTTATCTACATTAAAAATCTGAAAACTGTTAGGCGTTTTTGCAAAGACTAACTCATAGGGACAATAATTATGTATTGTTGAAGGTGTTGTATTAAAACAATAAGTAAAATATTTTAGCCATTCGTCCCAATCATATTTGTCTATAGATATATAGGAACGTACGTATTCATTGAAAGTTCTATGACTTCTTTCTATTGTGCCTACTGTTTGGTGGTGATGAGTAGTAAGAGTAGTCCAACACCCAATGTCCAAGTCGGAATGGACCGATATATAATTGTGGGAAAGCGCGGGCGAAGCCCAAATTCTACTAAAATTGTATCTGCTTCAAAGGTATCAAAAGATAACAGCGCATCCTCCACTAATCGTTTTCAAATATTGCAAGAGGACAACGACATACCTGATATATACGCGAACAAAACCTCCAAGCCGCCACCAATCTATTTGAGAGAAAAAAATTCAAACGCTCTTATTAAGAAATTAATTTCGGTCATTGGTGAGAATAAATTTCACATCGTTCCAATAAAACGTGGCAATATCGATTAAACGAAAATTCAAATTTATGATGAAACAGATTTTCGCAAAATGGTTTTTGAAATTGAAAAAAATAAAACAAGTTTCTACACATACCAGCTTAAGAGTGCTAATGGCCTGCAGATCGTATTGAAGGGCATAGATTCTTATGTTGTTCCCGAAGAAATAAAAGATGCACTCGTCTTCCAGGGATTTAAGGTAAAAAATGTTTCCCATATAATAAATAGGGAGAAGATCCCCCAGCCTCTATTTCGTGTTAAACTTGAGCCAAATGATATAAAATTGAGAAAAAATGAGACGCACCGAATTTATAATTTAAAATATCTTTTATACCGAAAAATAACAGTTGAAGAACCACACAAGCGTTCTGTACCCGTGCAGTGCCATAATTGTCAAGAATATAACCACACAAAAACTTACTGCAAATTACCTACAGTTTGTGTTATTTGCGGTAAATTGCACGGTACTGCTACTTGTACTAAACCAAAAGATCAAGCAGAAAAAAATGCAGTAATTGTGGAGGTAATCACACCGCTAACTATAGAGGATGTGCTGTATATTCTTTCGTTAAAAAGACTATGGGGCAAAAACCTAAAGTAGCTCCAGCACAAACAGCAAACGCTTACTCCGCCACTCTTGCCCAAGTGAGCCAACCAGTTAATTCACGTGTATCGTATGCCGATGCTGCTAAGACAAGCTCTATTCCCACACAAAATGTTTCACGGCCAAATACTTCAACAAATACAAACTCATGCTTTAATTTTAATCGCCTTGAAGCTACTATTGAAAACCTGGTGCAAACTATAAACAATTTTACAACAAATATGACTAGTATGATGCAAGAAATGCTGAGAATGCAGAATACTCTGCTTCAAGCATTAGTTAATAAGCCATGAACACGTTAAGAATATGTTTCTGGATCGCAAACGGCATTCGCCAACACAAAAACGAACTTTAGCACTTCCTCAGGGAAAACAATATTGATATAATGTTGGTCTCTGAGACTCATTTGACTTCGAGAAGCCTCTTTAAAATTAATGGCTACACCTTATATGATTCAAAGGACCCGAGAGGAAGATCATACGGTGGATCAGCAATTCTGATAAAGTCAAGACTCAAGCACTATATTCTGGACAACATTTGTGAAGAATATCTACAAGCAACAAATATTTGTGTCGAAAATTTTTGCTCAAATTTTGTCATATCATCAATTTACTCCCGTCCTAGGTTCGCAATTGCTGAAGACCAATACGAGGATTTCTACAAATCTCTTGACCCTTGCTTCGTAGCAGCTGGCGATTACAATGCAAAACATTCGTTCTGGGGTTCGCGTCTTATTACACCCAGTGGTCGGGCATTGTTCAACACAATTTCAAAAATGGGCTTGGACGTCATTTCGAGTGGGGAGCCCACTTACTGGCCTACGGACATACAAAAAATTCAGGATGTTATAGATTTTGGAGTCATGAAAAATATCTCTAGGGAATTACTTCATGTTGAAGCTTCTCAAGATCTATCCTCCGATCACTCTCCCACGATCGTTACAATTTGTAGCCCACTAAGAAGTGACTTACCTCACCCATATGTGAAAACGATCAACCGTATTAATTGGCTGAGATTCAGAAAATATCTTAGTAGTCATTGTACGGAAAACATTACGCTAAGAACATCCGAAGATATTGAATTTTACATTGGCAATCTTATCAAAAATATAAAACAGGCTGATGAACATGCCACTACCTCCCACCCGCAGACTGTATTTAATAGCATTTATTCTACGGATAGTGAACGTAAGTGAAGAAGAGCAAGAAGGGAATGGCAACAGCACAGATCGCTCCAACATTAAATCAGATTAAAAGAGTGCACTAAACGACTCCAAGACTTGCTTGCATTTGAAAAAACTGCTTCTCTTAAAAACTATCTGGAAGGTCTTGATGCCACACCAGCATCTAATTGCTCTTTGGGGCGCGCTCCTAGAAAGCTTAAAACACCTCTTGAGTTTAAACCACCTCTGCGTACATCTACCGGAGGTTGGGCAAGAAGCGATACTGAAAAAGGTAAAATATTTGCTGAGCATTTAAAATCAGTATTTACCCCTAACACATGTAATGGTGTTATTGATTTGCCGAATGTAGTTGCGCTACCCCCTCGACGCAAAAAATTTAGAACGCGTGATGTACAAAAACTAATTGCTGAACTTAACCCTAAGAAAGCTCCGGGTATTGATGGATTAGTAACCAGATGTTAATAAAGTTGCCTCGTATTGCAATTAGAATCCTGTTATTTATTTTTAACACCATTTTACGACTGGAGTATTATACACACAGCTGGAAGATTGCCAAGGTCAAAATAATTCCTAAGCCGGGCAAAGACCTTACCAAGGCTGAGTCATACAGGCCAATAAGTCTGCTATCAACAATGTCAAAACTTTTCGAAAAACTGCTTATGTCAAAATTTTCCCCAATTCTAGTTAGTAGTGGGTGCATACCGGACCGCCAATTTGGTTTTAGAAATCAGCATAGCACCATTGAACAAACCCATAGATTGGTTCAATTTATAAGAAGAACATTTGAAGAAAAGAAGTAGTCTTCTGCGCTGTTTATCGACGTTTCTCAGGCATTTGATAAAGTGTGGCATGAAGGTCTTATTTTAAAATTGAAATCATATTTACCAATAAATTTTCTGAAGCTATTAGAAAGTTATATTACTACCCGGAAGTTTACGGTTGTGGAAGCAGACTTCATGAGTGTGCCCGAATCGATATCATCCGGTGTGCCACAGGGGAGCATACTGGGTCCAGTTTTGTATTTGATTTACACTTGTCATATGCCTTTGAGCAGCAATATCTATACATCTACGTTTGCCGATGATACATCCTGCCTTAGTATGTACGAAAACCCTCACGAGGATTTCCGATATCTACAAGAACATATTAGACAACTGGAACTAGGGTTAAATTTATGGAGAATCAAAGTAAACGAGCAAAAGTGTGTCCAGACAACATTTACCCTGCGAAGATGTACTTGTTCCCCAATTCGAATCAACAATCAAGTTGTTCTTCAACTTTCACACGTAAAATACCTTGGTATACACCTTGATCGACGGCTTACATGGAAGCCCCATATTGACTCAAAGCTAACACAAATGAAACTGAAATTAACTCAGATACATTGCCTGATTGGTAGAAATTCAACACTCAGTCTAGATTGTAAACTTTTAATATACAAGTCGATTTTGAAACCAATATGGTGCTACGGAATACAGTTATGGGGCACTGCTTCAGCATCCAACATAGAGAGAATCCAACGAAGAAAAATAAGATTTTAAGACTAATAACATCGGATCCATGGTACATTAAAAATTCAAATATGCATCGTGATTTAAATATACCACTAGTGACTGAAGAAATCGCAAAATACGCAGGCAAATACATAACAAAACTCGAGACCCATCCTAATCCCTTTGCTCGTAATATGTTGAATTTTACTTGACACATCCGCTTAAAAAAGAGGGACACAAATGCTCTAATACTCAACACTCCAGAATAAACTGCTTGAATATACTTTTGTTTTTGCTTATCACGACTTATGTATTATTAATTATATTTAGATTTAAGATTTGAATAATTATTGTTAGTTCATATTTGAAGATTCAATAAATAACATATGTATTAAAAAAAAAATGAGTTACAATCGCATTATTTACACATAAGCATTTAACTAAAAGTCTTTAAATCTATACAATTGATTCAATTCGTAACACATTCTTCTAAGAGGAATAAAAAATAGAGGAATAAAATTGCGGAAAGTACGTGGAGGAATATTAAACGAAATTTCGTTGATCAAATGAATAGAACTGTGTATTAATTATCTAGCAACATGTTTGAGACAGTTCTGGCTATTTTTATTACACATATTTTATTGCTTTTGAAATAAAAAGGATGAGCAATAACAAAAAAAATAGGATGAAAGAAAACGAACCATGCATTTGCAGCTCGTAAATATATGTATGTGGTATATGGAAAAATCTTAACACATGTCAAACATCTGTATAGTATTTAGTACACTTAATATTTAAATCCTTTCTTATTTTGGATTTGAATTTTTATTTTATTTTTTGTTTAAAATTAAATTTTATGATCGTATGTCTCCTCTGTCTACCTGGCTATTTTTATTTCACATATTTTATAGCTTTTTAAATAAAAAGGATCAGTAATTTTTAAAAAAGGGTGAAAGAAAACGAATGTGCATTTGCAGCACGTAACTGCATGACAATTTTGTTTAATTATTTCGATATGTTAATTATTTTTACTTTTTTTATATGTTTAATTTTGGTAGTGTGGAAAGACATAAAAAAGGAAATTATTGGAGATTAGTGTGTGCAAAAATCGTTCAATTAGTGTTGTGAAACGCAGTGGCTAATTCTATATTTACATTGTCCATATTTATTATCTCGTAAGGAACATGATATGGTGATTCATATTTTCTTCTATTCCTCTTTTTTATTAAAACTAATTGCCTAATTTTGTAAAACAGAACGAAACGTTTCAAACAGAAATGTTTGGTTTGTTTTTAATTTTGAATTTTGTAAAACATTTGAAAACGAAAATTCTATCTTAAGTAAAATAAATGTATTTTATAAAGCCTAGATCCCACTATCGACTTAATGTGCCGATTTTCGTCGGCTCACTGAAATAAAGTCATAAGTAATAGGCTATATTGGCTTTATTTCTCAATTAATTGAAATATAACGGCATAACTGCACCACAATGCATTGGTAATAAAGCCATATAGACTTATTCCGGAATTAATTGAGAAATAAGGCCATTTTGGTTGATTACTCAGGACTTTATTGCAGTGAGCCGACGAAAGTCGGTACATTGTGCCGATAGTGGGATCTCGGCTTAAAACAGTTGCATACTATATACACTGATATAGTCATCAACTACGGAGCTATATTTTGTTACACAAGTACGCCTAGGTGAGTTATGAACAAGAAAATTTCGAAAGCATCGATTGTTAAACCAGGGAGACTGGGGCGTGGTCATAAAATTTAACGTGATGTTATACTATTATGTATCTCTCTTTAACCCATTATATTATTGAACTCTTTTAAACTGGCGCAGTGATCATTAATAGAAATATAACAGACTAGAAATCTTTAATTTAATTTAATCAAAGTTTCACAAACATCGAATAACGCCGCTGATTTAGAATTTCTTGTTTCGTTGGTGCATATTCCACAATTTAATTAAATTTGACTTTGAAAATATTTTTATATTCAGCTTTTTATAATGAATAATATATTTTTCAATTATAATATTTTGGCAAGAAACGAAAACAACGTAGCGTTTTACAAAATTTAAAATATTTTTGTTTTCGCTCCAACCAGAAACGAAAACGAAAATTCGTTTAGTTTTACAAAACTAGGCCATAAAAGTCTCCCATTCTAAGATCTATCTGTTAGTTTTGTTATATGATTAAAACTGTCTCTTTATTTTACTGCTTCTATAAGCTTTCTAGCATTTGCTAGTGAATTTTTAATTCTAACTCTTAATTCACATGGGTAATTGTCTAAATTATAAGTCCTATTGTCATTATTTTTTCACCTGGTAAGGTAGGTATTTTTGTAATGTGTATAATGGTGTGTAATTTGTGTCTACGTGAGACGTTATATTGTATGCAAAAGAATAATAAGGTATCCTGTCGTGCCAGTAGTCATCATTAACGAATGACATAAAGTATTCATTTAGAACTCTATGATTTTTTTTCTACAGTACCGAGTGTTTCATGATGTTACGGTGAGGATATTTTATGTTATATTTTTAGCAAAGTATATATTTCTTTCATTAATTCATTAACAAACTCTGTACCTCTGTCCGATTCCAGTTTTTTAAATATGCCATACTTCAATATAAAATTTTCTGTCAAAGATCTTGCGATTGATATTGGCTTCCTTTGCTTCCATTGGTGCAGCTATTGTGTATTTAGTTAGCTCTCATTACATTGTTAATATATATCGAAAGTTTCCAGAAGCTCGTAAAGGGCAAAGTGTATCTATAACTATAGTGGAAAAATAATAAAAAGGTTCCTTAGTGTGTTCTTACTTGTTTGTTTCTCGGACATAGATCACACTTTAAAACGTACTTTTTTTTACCATTTTGTACATATTTTTCCATATCTGTTTTTGTTTCAATTTGATTAAAGGTTTTTAACCTCCGAAATGTCCTCCGCATGGTGTGTTGTGATACAATTTAAATAATTAATTTTCCCTGTTTTCATCTGTTATTCTTTGAGGATTACTATATAACATTATTTTAACATCATTTTTTTTGCACGTGTCTAACTTTTCTTTAGTTATTTTCTTAAATATTTTGGCACCTTTTTCTATTACGGATCTTACATAAGGTCTGTTCCAGATGCATAACAAAACAGTCCGAACTAGTACAAAGTTATCAAAAAGCGTTCCAGATAGCAATTTTTGTGCAATTTTGAGAGCGAATGAGAGAGTAATTTTTTGCATTTCCTGTACAAACTAGTACGAACTTTTTCTTTTGGGTAAGTTCGGACAAGAATTGAATAATCAGCTGTTTTTGTTTACATATGAAACTGAAAAATCAATCAGAAAATTTGCAAATAAAGCAAACAAGTTTTTACATACAAATTTATTAAAAAGCATAATGGAATGTTTTTGAAATAAAGCTAAAGTTGTAAGTACATTTGTGCATATTCCTCCATTTCATTAATAAAAAAAAATATTTTTATATTTTTTTAAATAATTCACGTAGCTTCTACTTTTTGGAGATTTTTTCATTTGATTTCTACAGCTGTTGCCAATGATGCAAATTTTTTGTTTCTGTAATATTATGTGTTTTAAGCGACTAAAATCACTAATGTAATAAAAGTATTTTTTTAAATAAATATTTTATTTCTTTTTTTTTTTTTTTATTTATTTATTTTATTTTAAATAAAAGATAATTTCCTGAGCTCAGCTATGAGCTCTAGGAATGTTGTTTAATAATTAATTTTAAAATAAAAATACATTGTCTTATATACTAGTTATGAGAATAAAGCTTAACCTATCTTAACATAAGAGGGAAAAGAAAAGGTATATGCTTAATAAATGTGCCTATACACTACATGTTTTTTACATTGCTCCTGTCAAATTTTAGATAATTCGGTTAAAACATGTAGTTGGTGACCTCAAAAACTTTGCTTGTGTATTTTACACAAGCAAAAACATAAGACAAATTTTCAATTAGAGCATGTTCTATTTTCTTATGTTCAGACATGTGTTTTCAAATGTCTATGCCATGTGAAAACATTTATCGACGGTTGAATGTCTCCGATACATTAGCCGTCCGTTTAAAGTATTTGCATTAGTGATAAATTAATTATTTTTTATCTCATTTTAAAATTTTAATAACAATGATATAAAGTATATAACAAGTGTTGATACAAGCTCCATATTTTGCAGATTAAAAAGAATAAAACTTAAATAAACATTTGTGACACCGGCACTTCAATGGCGCCGGCGCTTCAGCAACGCTACCAAAGAAATTTCCAGCGGCTTTAATATTAAAATAAAAACAATCATGGCCGATGTCACGTGTAATTGTACATACAGTTGGTGACCAAAAATTAAAAACCTTATGTAAATTAATCAAGTTTGACAAACACAACAAAAAACATGTGAATTGTAAACTTGAAAAAACACAAGCAAAAACATATAGTGTATTGGTACCTTAAGCAAATTGTTCCTTTTAGTTTCCCACGGTAGGCGTGCGGCGTGTTTCTCATAAGAAATTTGGAAAACATGGATTTTGTATTGTTTATATTTATTATATAAACACATGTGGTTATTAATTATGATTCATTCAAATGCATTATGCTGCGGCCTTCGATCAGACTGGTGAGTGTCAAATAACATTTGTACAAAATACATATTTACGTTGCAGTCTGTCGAATGCATGAGTGTCAAATGTCCAGTGCAAAAATAATTTCAATGCCATTGGATGTTATGTATATTGCGGTCAAGTTGACTTTAAATGTTTACTATACAATCTTGATAGTAGTGATAGTTAGAACACGCTACACCTCCACCTTTTATAAGAATGTTCATATAACGTTAGTTCTATGGACATTCTTTTACACATAAAAAGTATTTTTGAAGTATAATTAATAATTTAAAATCTTATTGTAAAATATTAGGTTTTATTGGAAATGCGCATACCGTTTTAATTATTTAATATTATATAACTTAAGTCTATTCTTATGAACTATTTGTGTTTTATTTGTTTTCTTATCAAATATAGTTATATTATTTCTTAAGTCTATTTTCTTAATTTTGTAAGGTCCTCTATATTGTATTTCTAACTTATGACCTGCTTCATTTTTCAGTAAAACTAGATCTCCTATTTTAAAGTTATAATCAATTATATCCTTATCATTTTTTTTATCAATTTTTGCTTAATTTTATTTTTATCTAATAATTGTTGAGCTCTCTTATATGCTACTTCTAACCTAAATTTTGTTTCTTTGGCATAGTCCTCTATATTATATAGTGGTGCTACTTTATCTACATTAAAAATCTGAAAACTGTTAGGCGTTTTTGCAAAGACTAATTCATAGGGACAATAATTATGTATTGTTGAAGGTGTTGTATTAAAACAATCCCAATCATATTTGTCTATAGATATATAGGAACGTACGTATTCATTGAAAGTTCTATGACTTCTTTCTATTGTGCCTACTGTTTGGTGGTGATGAGTAGTAAGAGTAGTCCAACACCCAAGGTCTAAGTCGGAATGGACCGATATATAATTGTGGGAAAGCGCGGGCGAAGCCCAAATTCTACTAAAATTGTATCTGCTTCAAAAGTATCAAAAGATAACAGCGCATCCTCCACTAATCGTTTTCAAATATTGCAAGATGACAACGACATACCTGATATATACGCGAACAAAACCTCCAAGCCGCCACCAATCTATTTGAGAGAAAAAAATTCAAACGCTCTTATTAAGAAATTAATTTCGGTCATTGGTGAGAATAAATTTCACATCGTTCCAATAAAACGTGGCAATATCGATTAAACGAAAATTCAAATTTATGATGAAACAGATTTTCGCAAAATGGTTTTTGAAATTGAAAAAAATAAAACAAGTTTCTACACATACCAGCTTAAGAGTGCTAATGGCCTGCAGATCGTATTGAAGGGCATAGATTCTTATGTTGTTCCCGAAGAAATAAAAGATGCACTCGTCTTCCAGGGATTTAAGGTAAAAAATGTTTCCCATATAATAAATAGGGAGAAGATCCCCCAGCCTCTATTTCGTGTTAAACTTGAGCCAAATGATATAAAATTGAGAAAAAATGAGACGCACCGAATTTATAATTTAAAATATCTTTTATACCGAAAAATAACAGTTGAAGAACCACACAAGCGTTCTGTACCCGTGCAGTGCCATAATTGTCAAGAATATGGCCACACAAAAACTTACTGCAAATTACCTACAGTTTGTGTTATTTGCGGTAAATTGCACGGTACTGCTAGTTGTACTAAACCAAAAGATCAAGCAGAAAAAAATGCAGTAATTGTGGAGGTAATCACACAGCTAACTATAGAGGATGTCCTGTATATTCTTTCGTTAAAAAGACTATGGGGCAAAAACCTAAAGTAGCTCCAGCACAAACAGCAAACGCTTACTCCGCCACTCTTGCCCAAGTGAGCCAACCAGTTAATTCATGTGTATCGTATGCCGATGCTGCTAAGACAAGCTTTATTCCCACACAAAATGTTTCACGGCCAAATACTTCAACAAATACAAACTCAGGCTTTAATTTTAATCGCCTTGAAGCTACTATTGAAAACCTGGTGCAAACTATAAACAATTTTACAACAAATATGACTAGTATGATGCAAGAAATGCTGAGAATGCAGAATACTCTGCTTCAAACATTAGTTAACAAGCCATGAACACGTTAAGAATATGTTTCTGGAACGCAAACGGCATTCGCCAACACAAAAACGAACTTGAGCACTTCCTCAGGGAAAACAATATTGATATAATGTTGGTCTCTGAGACTCATTTGACTTCGAGAAGCCTCTTTAAAATTAATGGCTACATCTTATATGATTCAAAGGACCCGAGAGGAAGATCATACGGTGGATCAGCAATTCTGATAAAGTCAAGACTCAAGCACTATATTCTGGACAATATTTGTGAAGAATATCTACAAGCAACAAATATTTGAGTCGAAAATTTTTGCTCAAATTTTGTCATATCATCAATTTACTCCCGTCCTAGGTTCGCAATTGCTGAAGATCAATACGAGGATTTCTACAAATCTCTTGACCCTTGCTTCGTAGCAGCTGGCGATTACAATGCAAAACATTCGTTCTGGGGTTCGCGTCTTATTACACCCAGTGGTCGGGCATTGTTCAACACAATTTCAAAAATGGGCTTGGACGTCATTTCGAGTGGGGAGCCCACTTACTGGCCTACGGACATACAAAAAATTCAGGATGTTATAGATTTTGGAGTCATGAAAAATATCTCTAGGGAATTACTTCATGTTGAAGCTTCTCAAGATCTATCCTCCGATCACTCTCCCACGATCGTTACAATTTGTAGCCCACTAAGAAGTGACTTACCTCACCCATATGTGAAAACGATCAACCGTATTAATTGGCTGAGATTCAGAAAATATCTTAGTAGTCATTGTACGGAAAACATTACGCTAAGAACATCCGAAGATATTGAATTTTACATTGGCAATCTTATCAAAAATATAAAACAGGCTGATGAACATGCCACTACCTCCCACCCGCAGACTGTATTTAATAGCATTTATTCTACGGATAGTGAACGTAAGTGAAGAAGAGCAAGAAGGGAATGGCAACAGCACAGATCGCTCCAACATTAAATCAGATTAAAAGAGTGCACTAAACGACTCCAAGACTTGCTTGCATTTGAAAAAACTGCTTCTCTTAAAAACCATCTGGAAGGTCTTGATGCCACACCAGCATCTAATTGCTCTTTGGGGCGCGCTCCTAGAAAGCTTAAAACACCTCTTGAGTTTAAACCACCTCTGCGTACATCTACCGGAGGTTGGGCAAGAAGCGATACTGAAAAAGGTAAAATATTTGCTGAGCATTTAAAATCAGTATTTACCCCTAACACATGTAATGGTGTTATTGATTTGCCGAATGTAGTTGCGCTACCCCCTCGACGCAAAAAATTTAGAACGCGTGATGTACAAAAACTAATTGCTGAACTTAACCCTAAGAAAGCTCCGGGTATTGATGGATTAGTAACCAGATGTTAATAAAGTTGCCTCGTATTGCAATTAGAATCCTGTTATTTATTTTTAACACCATTTTACGACTGGAGTATTATACACACAGCTGGAAGATTGCCAAGGTCAAAATAATTCCTAAGCCGGGCAAAGACCTTACCAAGGCTGAGTCATACAGGCTAATAAGTCTGCTATCAACAATGTCAAAACTTTTCGAAAAACTGCTTATGTCAAAATTTTCCCCAATTCTAGTTAGTAGTGGGTGCATACCGGACCGCCAATTTGGTTTTAGAAATCAGCATAGCACCATTGAACAAACCCATAGATTGGTTCAATTTATAAGAAGAACATTTGAAGAAAAGAAGTATTCTTCTGCGCTGTTTATCGACGTTTCTCAGGCATTTGATAAAGTGTGGCATAAAGGTCTTATTTTAAAATTGAAATCATATTTACCAATAAATTTTCTGAAGCTATTAGAAAGTTATATTACTACCCGGAAGTTTACGGTTGTGGAAGCAGACTTCATGAGTGTGCCCGAATCGATATCATCCGGTGTGCCACAGGGGAGCATACTGGGTCCAGTTTTGTATTTGATTTACACTTGTGATATGCCTTTGAGCAGCAATATCCATATATCTACGTTTGCCGATGATACATCCTGCCTTAGTATGTACGAAAACCCTCACGAGGATTTCCGATATCTACAAGAACATATTAGACAACTGGAACTAGGGTTAAATTTATGGAGAATCAAAGTAAACGAGCAAAAGTGTGTCCAGACAACATTTACCCTGCGAAGATGTACTTGTTCCCCAATTCGAATCAACAATCAAGTTGTTCTTCAACTTTCACACGTAAAATACCTTGGTATACACCTTGATTGACGGCTTACATGGAAGCCCCATATTGACTCAAAGCTAACACAAATGAAACTGAAATTAACTCAGATACATTGCCTGATTGGTAGAAATTCAACACTCAGTCTAGATTGTAAACTTTTAATATACAAGTCGATTTTGAAACCAATATGGTGCTACGGAATACAGTTATGGGGCACTGCTTCAGCATCCAACATAGAGAGAATCCAACGAAGAAAAATAAGATTTTAAGACTAATAACATCGGATCCATGGTACATTAAAAATTCAAATATGCATCGTGATTTAAATATACCACTAGTGACTGAAGAAATCGCAAAATACGCAGGCAAATACATAACAAAACTCGAGACCCATCCTAATCCCTTTGCTCGTAATATGTTGAATTTTACTTGACACATCCGCTTAAAAAAGAGGGACACAAATGCTCTAATACTCAACACTCCAGAATAAACTGCTTGAATATACTTTTGTTTTTGCTTATCACGACTTATGTATTATTAATTATATTTAGATTTAAGATTTGAATAATTATTGTTAGTTCATATTTGAAGATTCAATAAATAACATATGTATTAAAAAAAAATGAGTTACAATCGCATTATTTACACATAAGCATTTAACTAAAAGTCTTTAAATCTATACAATTGATTCAATTCGTAACACATTCTTCTAAGAGGAATAAAAAATAGAGGAATAAAATTGCGGAAAGTACGTGGAGGAATATTAAACGAAATTTCGTTGATCAAATGAATAGAACTGTGTATTAATTATCTAGCAACATGTTTGAGACAGTTCTGGCTATTTTTATTACACATATTTTATTGCTTTTGAAATAAAAAGGATGAGCAATAACAAAAAAAATAGGATGAAAGAAAACGAACCATGCATTTGCAGCTCGTAAATATATGTATGTGGTATATGGAAAAATCTTAACACATGTCAAACATCTGTATAGTATTTAGTACACTTAATATTTAAATCCTTTCTTATTTTGGATTTGAATTTTTATTTTATTTTTTGTTTAAAATTAAATTTTATGATCGTATGTCTCCTCTGTCTACCTGGCTATTTTTATTTCACATATTTTATAGCTTTTTAAATAAAAAGGATCAGTAATTTTAAAAAAAGGGTGAAAGAAAACGAATGTGCATTTGCAGCACGTGACTGCATGACAATTTTGTTTAATTATTTCGATATGTTAATTATTTTTACTTTTTTTATATGTTTAATTTTGGTAGTGTGGAAAGACATAAAAAAGGAAATGATTGGAGATTAGTGTGTGCAAAAATCGTTCAATTAGTGTTGTGAAACGCAGTGGCTAATTCTATATTTACATTGTCCATATTTATTATCTCGTAAGGAACATGATATGGTGATTCATATTTTCTTCTATTCCTCTTTTTTATTAAAACTAATTGCCTAATTTTGTAAAACAGAACGAAACGTTTCAAACAGAAATGTTTGGTTTGTTTTTAATTTTGAATTTTGTAAAACATTTGAAAACGAAAATTCTATCTTAAGTAAAATAAATGTATTTTATAAAGCCTAGATCCCACTATCGACTTAATGTGCCGATTTTCGTCGGCTCACTGAAATAAAGTCATAAGTAATAGGCTATATTGGCTTTATTTCTCAATTAATTGAAAAATAACGGCATAACTGCACCACAATGCATTGGTAATAAAGCCATATAGACTTATTCCGGAATTAATTGAGAAATAAGGCCATTTTGGTTGATTACTCAGGACTTTATTGCAGTGAGCCGACGAAAGTTGGTACATTGTGCCGATAGTGGGATCTCGGCTTAAAACAGTTGCATATGTTTTCAAACGAATTAAATGTCATATGAAAACGTGTAAATTGTATTCGTTTTAAAAGTTTTAACTACATTATTGCATTAGTTTTTCTGCAATAATGAATAAATTAGTACCTAGGTCAAACATAAGCAAAATGCAGCCCGTGTGTACATCGTTATGATATTTTTTACACGCACATTCGTACAAACACGCATTTTACTCTCTTTTTTTATATATGTATGCGTTTGCCTGACTTTGATCAAGGTGCACGATAGAGCTCCAGGCCAGCTCGGCCTATGGACGTAGTGCTATATTTACACATGCATTCGCTTTAACACCCTCATAACTACTTTGTTCCTGTCAGTGGTAAAATTATAAAATTTAATGCGAAGTTTGAAAGTGTGTAATGAAAGTTTCCTGATAAATGGAGATGCAAAAAGTTCATTTCTTAAGACATACTCACTGACACTGGACATTGATATAGTCATCAAATTGATGAAGCACTTGAGCTCTAACTACGGAGCTATATTTTGTTACACAAGTACGCCTAGGTGAGTTATGAACAAGAAAATTTCGAAAGCATCGATTGTTAAACCAGGGAGACTGGGGCGTGGTCATAAAATTTAACGTGATGTTATACTATTATGTATCTCTCTTTAACCCATTATATTATTGAACTCTTTTAAACTGGCGCAGTGATCATTAATAGAAATATAACAGACTAGAAATCTTTAATTTAGTTTAATCAAAGTTTCACAAACATCGAATAACGCCGCTGATTTAGAATTTCTTGTTTCGTTGGTGCATATTCCACAATTTAATTAAATTTGACTTTGAAAATATTTTTATATTCAGCTTTTTATAATGAATAATATATTTTGCAATTATAATATTTTGGCAAGAAACGAAAACAACGTAGCGTTTTACAAAATTTAAAATATTTTTGTTTTCGCTCCAACCAGAAACGAAAACGAAAATTCGTTTAGTTTTACAAAACTAGGCCATAAAAGTCTCCTATTCTAAGATCTATTCTGTTAGTTTTGTTATATGATTAAAACTGTCTCTTTTTTTTACTGCTTCTATAAGCTTTCTAGCATTTGCTAGTGAATTTTTAATTCTAACTCTTAATTCACATGGGTAATTGTCTAAATTATAATTTAGACAATTATAATTTAATAATATAATATAATATAATATAATAATTATATTTTTGTAATGTGTATAATGGTGTGTAATTTGTGTCTACGTGAGACGTTATATTGTATGCAAAAGAATAATAAGGTATCCTGTCGTGCCAGTAGTCATCATTAACGAATGACATAAAGTATTCATTTAGAACTCTATGATTTTTTTCTACAGTACCGAGTGTTTCATGATGTTACGGTGAGGATATTTTATGTTATATTTTTAGCAAAGTATATATTTCTTTCATTAATTCATTAACAAACTCTGTACCTCTGTCCGATTCCAGTTTTTTAAATATGCCATACTTCAATATAAAATTTTCTGTCAAAGATCTTGCGATTGATATTGGCTTCCTTTGCTTCCATTGGTGCAGCTATTATGTATTTAGTTAGCTCTCATTACATTGTTAATATATATCGAAAGTTTCCAGAAGCTCGTAAAGGGCAAAGTGTATCTATAACTATAGTGGAAAAATAATAAAAAGGTTCCTTAGTGTGTTCTTACTTGTTTGTTTCTCGGACATAGATCACACTTTAAAACGTACTTTTTTTTACCATTTTGTACATATTTTTCCATATCTGTTTTTGTTTCAATTTGATTAAAGGTTTTTAACCTCCGAAATGTCCTCCGCATGGTGTGTTGTGATACAATTTAAATAATTAATTTTCCCTGTTTTCATCTGTTATTCTTTGAGGATTACTATATAACATTATTTTAACATCATTTTTTTTGCACGTGTCTAACTTTTCTTTAGTTATTTTCTTAAATATTTTGGCACCTTTTTCTATTACGAATCTTACATAAGGTCTGTTCCAGATGCATAACAAAACAGTCCGAACTAGTACAAAGTTATCCAAAGCGTTCCAGATAGCAATTTTTGTGCAATTTTGAGAGCGAATGAGAGAGTAATTTTTTGCATTTGCTGTACAAACTAGTACGAACTTTTTCTTTTGGGTAAGTTCGGACAAGAATTGAATAATCATCTGTTTTTTGTTTACATATGAAACTGAAAAATTAATCAGAAAATTTGCAAATAAAGCAAACAAGTTTTTACATACAAATTTATTAAAAAGCATAATGGAATGTTTTTGAAATAAAGCTAAAGTTGTAAGTACATTTGTGCATATTCCTCCATTTCATTAATAAAAAAAAATATTTTTATATATTTTTAAATAATTCACGTAGCTTCTACTTTTTGGAGATTATTTCATTTGATTTTTACAGCTGTTGCCAATGATGCAAATTTTTTGTTTCTGTAATATTATGTGTTTTAAGCGACTAAAATCACTAATGTAATAAAAGTATTTTTTTAAATAAATATTTTATTTGTTTTATTTTATTTATTTATTTATTTTATTTTAAATAAAAGATAATTTCCTGAGCTCAGCTAGGAGCTCTAGGAATGTTGTTTAATAATTAATTTTAAAATAAAAATACATTGTCTTATATACTAGTTATGAGAATGAAGTTTAACCTATCTTAACATAAGAGGGAAAAGAAAAGGTATATGCTTAATAAGCAAATTGTTCCTTTTAGTTTCCCACGGTAGGCGTGCGGCGTGTTTCTCATAAGAAATTTGGAAAACATGGATTTTGTATTGTTTATATTTATTATATAAACACATGTGGTTATTAATTATGATTCATTCAAATGCATTATGCTGCGGCCTTCGATCAGACTGGTGAGTGTCAAATAACATTTGTACAAAATACATATTTACGTTGCAGTCTGTCGAATGCATGAGTGTCAAATGTCCAGTGCAAAAATAATTTCAATGCCATTGGATGTTATGTATATTGCGGTCAAGTTGACTTTAAATGTTTACTATACAATCTTGATAGTAGTGATAGTTAGAACACGCTACACCTCCACCTTTTATAAGAATGTTCATATAACGTTAGTTCTATGGACATTCTTTTACACATAAAAAGTATTTCTGAAGTATAATTAATAATTTAAAATCTTATTGTAAAATATTAGGTTTTATTGGAAATGCGCATACCGTTTTAATTATTTAATATTATATAACTTAAGTCTATTCTTATGAACTATTTGTGTTTTATTTGTTTTCTTATCAAATATAGTTACATTATTTCTTAAGTCTATTTTCTTAATTTTGTAAGGTCCTCTATATTGTATTTCGAACTTATGACCTGCTTCATTTTTCAGTAAAACTAGATCTCCTATTTTAAAGTTATAATCAATTATATCCTTATCATAGTTTAATTTTTGCTTAAGTTTATTTTTATCTAATAATTGTTGAGCTCTCTTATATGCTACTTCTAACCTAAATTTTGTTTCTTTGGCATAGTCCTCTATATTATATAGTGGTGCTACTTTATCTACATTAAAAATCTGAAAACTGTTAGGCGTTTTTGCAAAGACTAACTCATAGGGACAATAATTATGTATTGTTGAAGGTGTTGTATTAAAACAATAAGTAAAATATTTTAACCATTCGTCCCAATCATATTTGTCTATAGATATATAGGAACGTACGTATTCATTGAAAGTTCTATGACTTCTTTCTATTGTGCCTACTGTTTGGTGGTGATGAGCTGTCGAAGCTAATTTTTCAATTTTTAGTAGATTACAAAGTTCTGTTAATATTGAATTTTTATATTCTGTTCCCATGTCCGAAATGAACGTCTTCATTGGACCATAAGTAAGTATAAAATTTTCAAATATTGCCTTAGCGATTGTTTTAGCGCTTTTGTCTTGTATTGGTATAGTTACTAAATATTTAGTTAAATCACATATTATTGTGATTGCGTATTCATTTCCAAATAATGATTTTGGGAATGGTCCTATTGTGTCTACCACTACCGTATCTAATGGTTTTGTTGGCGTTGGTGTCACAGTCATAGGACTTTTGTTATGTTTTAGGGTTTTAGCAGTTTGACATTTGTGACATGTTTTTACGTATTTAGATATGTCCTTGGACATATTTTTCCAATAGTAATATCTTTTTATTTTTTCTAATGTTCTATATATTCTACAATGCCCGCCTTCTATGGGATCATAGTGATATTTCAGCATAATTTCAAGAATTGCCTTGGCATTCTTATTATTGATTTGGGTCACCTTATTTAGTAGCGCTACTCTAATTTTATTTAATATTTTATTGCCCATAATTTTAAATTCATTTATAGAGATGAATTCGAAAGTTTTTTCACTAGGTGCCACTTGTAAATTATATATATTATGTTTACCGGCCACTTTTTCGAGCCTAGAGAAAAATTGTCTTAAATCAAAATTCTCTTTAGTAAACAAATCATTAATATATAGATATGTTACTATAGATTTTCCACGTTTGATATAACATCTTCCGGGGGAAATCTTTAGTTTATAGTATTTTCTGACGTCAGTGTTTGTTAAAGGTACATATATACTGGTCTTATCATTATTTTTATTTTTATCAAATTTATGCTGTTTATTTCGTGTATTACTATTCTTGTGTTTTGTATTGGTCATCGATCTAGTCGTGACTTTTAATATAGAACAAATTTTATTATTCATGTCTTTTAGGTCTTTTATTGTAATTTGCGATAAAGCGTCGGCAACATAGTTATCTTTTCCTATTCTATTTCTATTTCTATTTCTTCAGTTGCTAAATTTTTGTCTCATTCCATTGTTACAATTGCTATTGTTAGTATATCTATTATAGTTATAGTTATTACTGTTATTATTATTATTAAAAAAGTTTTAATAACTTTTTTTTTTCTTTTCTTTTTAATTTTCTTCATTTTCTTGTCTTGTTAAAACGTAATTGATAAAAAGGTACTATTAAATTTCTTTTTCTATGCGTTCTGACCACCTTATTGCACGAATTGTCATTTCTTCTACATGAGTATTGTTTAAAATATCGTCCTCATTTGGGACACCTGGCATTCCTATTATTCCCCAAATCTTTGCTAAATATTCTATTTCTTGTTCTAAGGAAATTCCTTCTTCTTCAAAAATAACATTAATATTTTTTTGTTTTGTTTTCTATTTATGTTATCCATTATAATTGCCTTACAAAATTAATTACATTAAAAAAAAATAATTACAAAAGTACTATTTAACTTAAAATTTATTTATGTTAATATAGTGTTATAGTATTGAGGATAAGTAAAAAAAAAAAATATGTAGTTATAATGTTTGTCAACGGCGGTTAACGCCTACTGACCTAAGAGTGCACTGCAGTTAGTGCACTTCTTTATTAGTTTTTTAGTGTTTTTGTTATACTTATTTGTTGTTAAATTTTGCTGGCATCTTCCTTGGTTGATTTATATTGCTGTCTTCCCCTTATGGTGGTGGCTTTTTATATTTGTTGGTGGTTATTTAGGTTGTAGTAAGTAATCTAATAACACAAGCTATGGGTATTGTTGTTGTTGCTCTCTTGTTGCTTTCGCTGCTGCTGGTAATCTAACTGATTTGTTGCGTAGTTGTTTTTACTTCTTTTGATCTATTCTGCCTTTTGGCCAGGCGGACATCTTCCACTGGCAGATCGTTTCTTGGCTGATCTGCCAGGACCCAAAAAAAAATTATTTCCGGGTGCTAAAAGTAGCACTCTCAGGAATTGGCAGGATCGCCATGTAATAAAAGTATTTTTTTAAATAAATATTTTATTTGTTTTTTTTTATTTATTTATTTATTTTATTTTAAATAAAAGACAATTTCCTGAGCTCAGCTAGGAGCTCTAGGAATGTTATTTAATAAGTAATTTTAAAATAAAAATACATTGTCTTATATACTAGTTATTAAAGAAAAGACGATTTTATTAAGAAAGAAAAATTTATTAGAATTTAACTTCAAAATTTAATTTTTATCGTTTTGGCTTTTCTGTACTCAATGAATATTTTCAAAAACCAGGAAATTGATTTCTTTATAAATCAATGAAACATAGACCAATATAAATTTAAAATGGAAAGTGTAGTTATTTAAAGTAGAAATATTTTTAACATTTCTCCCCCTCGTTAAAAAAGAATATATATATTTTTTAACAATCTATTTTCGTGAGTGTCTAACATCTAATATCACTAGTTTCGTTACAGGTCGGGTGTAAACTCCATTTTTAGTTTTGACCGCTGCACTTCGGACATTTCCATCTTTGCCTTGATATACTTCTATTATTTTCCCAAGTGGCCAATTGTTTCGAGAAAGATTCGGATCGATTACAATTACCACGTCATCAATAGATATACTTGTTTGTTTTTTACACCACTTTGTTCTTTTCGTAAGCGTTGAAAGGTATTCTTGCACCCAACGTTTCCAAAATAAGTTTGCAAAATATTGCAATTTTCTCCAATTTTTGCGTAGATGACAATCAGATTCTGTGATGAACCATTAGATGAACCAAGCAGGAAATGATTTGGTGTCAAAGCTTCTTTTGAAGAAGTCTCAAGTTCAACATAAGTTAATGGTCTCGAGTTTATTACCCGTTCACATTCAAATAAGTGCGTTACTTATCAGCGTATCATCACGGAAAGAAAACTGTGGACTTATTTTGCCGAGCATTTTCTTCACAGATCTAACAAGTCTCTCCCAGCAGCCACCCATGTGAGGTGAAGCTGGTGGATTAAATTCCCATGTTTTTTTTTTTTTTTTTTTTAAGAGAAGTAACACTCAGGCAATTAATGCCTACTAGTATTACTAGGTGTTACCTTCTTTAGGAAAGGAATAGTGTGAGAGAAGGCAGGCGGTGAAGGAAGGGATAGAGGAAAGCTTCATTCTTTTACAACTCTGCTTTTTCGCACATTTTTTTTTTTTTTAATAATGCAGTGTTGCAGCGCCTCTCTGATGTTAAATGAGGCGTATTAATTTTTTGAAGCTGTGTCTCTTGTAGTCATTTTATTGATTATTTTACTTCGCCGATGATTTTGCTACACAACGAAGGAGGGCGCTCCGATGTTACATTAGGACTAGTATCTGCTGAAGTCGGTATAGTTCAGTGACCAGTGACTATGCCTTCATCACTTGAACTTCCCTACAACAACTGACACAAAGGGACACTAATGAACATCAGAAAAATGCGTGGTGTTGTTATTTTTTTTAATGACTGTCGGATACAGGGATTGAACCCAGGACCTTCGGTTTTGTAGTCAACGTGCTAACTACTTCAGCCAACGCCACCCTTGTTGTTGTAGATGATGAAAACTGTTTATCAATTTGGTCGAAGTCAACTTCTTTAAGAGCTTTTTTAAGCTCAGCTTCTGCTCCTCTTAAATTTGTTCCATTATCACAGTATACTTCCAATGGTGTTCCACGTCTGGCTATGAAATTTTGTATCACGATAATGCATCAGTCGGTGGTTAAGTCCTTTGCTACTTCAATATGGATAGCCCTTATTGTCATGCATGTAAATATAACACCCCAACGTTTTTCCTTATGACGTCCTACTGTATGTTATAGTGGACCAAAGTAGTCAATACCAAGATAGGAAAATTGTCTTTCAGAGAACGATAGCCGAGCATTTGGCAGCATAGCCATTTCAGGAACTATTGGCACAGCGTTGAGGTTTTTGCAATGTTGACACTTGTTACGAACTTTTTTCAACTCTGTTCTCAATCGTGGAATAAAGAATTTCTGTCGAATTTCATTGATGCAAGTTTCATGTTGAACGTGATGGTATTGCTCGTGATAATGTTGAATAATTAGGCTAGTTCCGTAATGCTCTCGGGGTAGAATTATAGGCCTCTTGGTTTCCTCTCTTACATTAGCCAAGTCAATGCGCCCACGCAAACGTATTACATTATTCTCATCCAAGTATGGAGAACACATATAAAGGCAACTTGATTTGTTTATATCTTCACCTGTTCGCAATAAACATATTTTATCTTTAAATATATAATTTTGTATGAATTTATAAATAATGGTTTCTGATTTAAGTATGATTTTGGAACGAGGTACATTTTGTCGTTTTAGTAAGTAGTAAAACTTGAAAAGACTGTAAACAGTTTCTAATAGCTTTTTCCAAGTTAAAAATCTTGTTATATCCAGGCAATGTCTATTACACATATCAGGCTCGCCTGCATGTATCATTATCATATGAGGTCTCAACTCTTCTTTTGCATTTTCGAACTTTTGTTTTTGGGGCCAGTAGTATTCCTCCTTTTTTAAAAATGAAGGTCCTTGATACCACCTGTTTTCAAGATCAAATATAATTTCACCTTTCCATTTGGTAGCATCATCAGCTACGTTTAATTTGGTTGGAATATATCTCCATTCATACGCTTCACTTGCTTCAAGAATTTCACCTGTGCAAACCATAACGAACTGCTTATAATTTCTTGCTTCGGAGTTTATCCAAGACAGAACTGTATTAGAGTCACTCCAAAAAAAACGCTTTTCAAATTGCAGTTCATGCATTTTAAATAATGTATTTGCTAATCGTACACCTTGTACTGTTGCTAATAGCTCCATTCGAGGAATTGACAGTGGCTGCTTTGGGCCGACCTTTGATTTTGAACCAACCAGCTTACATAAAACCGTTTCATTGCATTGAATTCTAAAGTATGCAACCGCTGCATACGCTTGCTCACTGGCATCAACGACAACGTGAAGTTGTACGTTATAATTTGATGTAAAACCATACCATCTAGATATTTTAATTTTTCTATTTTATTTAGAAACTTTATCCAAATAAGCCATTTTTGAAATAGCCTATCATTTATACATGAATTCCAATCATGGGTTGTTCTCCATACTTCTTGTAGTAAGATTTTTAGGTACATCACGAATGGTGAAAGAAATCCTAATGGATCGAAAATATACATAAGTGTCCGAAGAACATCAAGCTTGGTGGGTTTCTTTTCTCCCAGAAGTAATGATCTCTCTAACCGATTTATTTTAAATAAAAAAGTAAATTCATCGGTCTGAGTTAGCCACCACATTCCGAGCACTTTTTCCGTTGATAATTCAATATTGAGACTTTCCTTCAAAGTATTATCTTCTTCTAGGTCTTTAAGGCTACAAAGTACTTCCGGTGAATTTGACTTAAGGTTTCGTATGAAGAAACCACCTTCTCTATGGATATTTGCAACATCTCTAGCAAGTGGAATAGCATCTTCAGGGGAATCAGCACAGTCTAGCATGTCGTCCACATAATGATGATGAATAATAGAATTAACTGCTCTTGGATGACTTTCTTTAAACTCTAAGGCATTCTTGTTTTTTACGAATTGAGCCGAGCTTGGGGGGCATGCAGCTCCAAATGTCATAACTCGCATAATATATACGTCTGGATCTTCTGAAGTGTTATTTCTCCAAAGAAAGCGTTGGGCATTTTGATCTTCTTTACGTATTCTCACTTGGTGGAACATTTCCTTAATATCGGCTGATATTGCTACTCGCTTCATTCGCAAAAAATAAAGTACGTTAAGTAAAGGAGACATCAGATCTGGACCTTTTAACAACATTGAGTTCAATGAAATTCCTTTAACTTTGGCGGCAGCGTCCCAAACTAGACGTATTTTATTAGGTTTGTTTGGGTTTTTCACTGTAAATATTGGCAAATACCATACTCTGTCGTGCGGTTCTAACACCTCGTCTGCAGTTAGTTTTCTGGCAAATCCATTAGCTATAAGATTTAGTATTTGTTCGTTCATGTTCTTCTTATCGAGCATATTCATTCTTTGTTCTAAGCAGGTAAGTCTTCTCAGCGCCATTTGATAACTATTTGGAACGTCACATTTATCATTTTTCCACAACAGACGAGTTTCAAATCTCTGTCCAATACGTTTTGTTGTAGATTCTAGAAGAGAAATCGCTCTTTCTTCTTCCGCTGACTTCAGTTCATATGGTTTTCCTATAATTTCCAAAGAAATATGTTCCGACATAAGTGTCTGCAGCTTATCTAGCTCACAATTACATTCACAGGTGTTAACGTGAAACACATTATATTCACTATTTGAAGACTCTCCACCACCATGAATGACCCAGCCAAGGCGTGTTTTGGATGCACAAGGTTCATTATAATTACCTTCAGCCATTTTTAAAGTATTAATAAGATGACTGTTGTTGAGACCAATTAAAACCTTTGGTATAGCATTGGCATATGTTGTAATAGGAAGATTTTTTAAATGTCTATGATATTTAGCTTGTTTATCTTCAAAGGTTTGAGTAGGCAAACATAGCTGTTTTACGGTCCGGACGTTGGATAAATAATATTTTTTGGCATCTTGAGCATAACCCGAAATCTGCATATTTACTCTTACTGAATCTTCTTACTTACGCGTAGTTCCTTATGTCCACCTAAGACACAATGTATCTGCTTCACCCTGAAGTCCCAGATAATCACAAACATCTTGATCCATTAAAGTGACATCTGATCCATCATCAAGCATAGCAAATATTTCAATCCAACGATCATTGTGATATAAAATGACTGGCAAAATTTTAAAAAATGTTTGACTTCTATTTGGTACGTCTGAGCAATTTGAATGAGCTGTTACTGTTGCACAATTTGAAGAAAATTTGTGTAATAACTTATGGTGTCGATATTCACATCCTTGAACAGAACATTTTTTATCAGAGCAACGAAAGTTTCCATGTTTCTTCAAACAGATGCGGCACAATTTCTTTGCTTTAATTATATCCCACCTTTCATGTAGTTTTAATGACTCGAACTTCTTACATTCTTGTAACGTATGAATTTTCTCACATGCATAACACACATTTTTTTATCAGTTTTCTTTTCAGATTCACTTGTATGTACATTAATACTTCTGTTGCGTTTACAACTGTTTGTAAAAGGTTGAGCACCAAAGGTTTCCTTTGGACCTCAGAGTGTGTGATTTTTTGTTTTGTTTTTATTTGTTTTTAGCCCAGGCAGAATCACCATGTGCTAATATGAATTGAAGTTAAGTCTTAGTAGAAGCACTAAGACTAGTCTAGCAATCAAGAAAGTTAATTTTTGTTTGCCATAATTTCTTTATTTTTCCCAGTCTTTTATACAATTTTAATTTCATACGTCTATATTAAAATTACTAGCAATGTACATTTTCAGCACTTGTCATAAAGCCTGACTTTGCATTTTATGAATTATTGTAATACTACTCTTAAAGGTAAATGACTGAATTAATTGTATGAGTATAAGAATCTCTAAAGGTAAATGACTGATTGCAATATGAAACTTATTAATTTGTAAATAAACTTGGTTAATGAACTTAGAATACAACATAAGCAGAAATTACATTAAATATTAATTTATAACAAACCATTGGTTAAATGAACTTAAAATACTACATAAACAAAATTTTATATTTATAATAAAAAAAAGGGAAGGTATTCCTTTAAAAATACATACAACTTCTAATAATAATAAAAGTAATTATGTATGTATTAACATTCTCCGCCGCGTTGAGCAGTCAGCGAAACCCTGTACTGTTAAACTTCAGAAATAGGATGACGTCGTGTTGGCCTTGGAGGTGCCGGTGTTAGGTTGACTGAGGCAGTTTTGTTGCATTTGATTCGAAGTTGCCAGACAGTAAGTGTTAGGATTATGAGTAGCGATGAATTGCTGGCTGATATATTTCAAGTGAAGAATTCTTAATGTGCCTTAGTTGTTTGGCATCCAAGACGAGGTTTGGTTCTAATATTTTCTTAACTTCAGAGGGTTTTCCTATTGAGGTGATATTACCAAATGTTGCATAGGAGTTGCGTAAAGTAGTGACACTAGTTTCGTGTCCACGAATGGTAAGAAATGTTCCTTTTATTATACAAGCTGAGTTCATGGTCATTATACCAGAAGTCTTGACCTGTATATGTATGATATCATTGCCGCAGACTGCAGTTAGTTCTATAGGTGTTGTTGTTGCATACAGCCATTGGTTTACGTTGTGCAATGGAATAAAAGAGATATTGTTCTGGATATAGCCAAAATTACAATCAGGGGATGTTTTGTTGTTGAAAAGAGCAATTTCACAAGAATAACTGCCGGAATCTTTGGCCATTTGTATTTGCAATGCTGAACAAATGTATATGTCGACTATGACTGCAGTACAGTTATTGAATTGAAGTATGTTTAGTGCCAGGTATTCATCGCGGTGGTTATTAACAGCAAGATATTTAATGTCAGTTGTTATGACAATGGTCATAGTGTTTATTTGTGTGGGTATTGCAATGACCTTGTAAAGTTCAAATTTTCCTTGGTCCACCAATGGTAACTCAATAACGAAAATTACATTTGTGTTAGTTACTGTGCCTTTAACATTCATAATTTTGTATAGTTCTAGCAAGTCGGTGTCTTCAACTGGTAATGTACTGCCTATGGGAAGGTGTCCTTTAATTTTAGCAATCTCTGATCTTAACTGTTTTGGTGTAACGATAAGTGGGCTCATATTGCCATGGTTCGTATGCGTGAGGGCAGCGACCAGCTCTGTTTCAATTCGATGTAAATCTGAGGCAAGTGTATTTAATTGAATTGCCAGAGACATTAGACTTTGGACTTGTCGTAGATTTGAATTCTCATTTTGAACCTTATTTAGATCTTGATAGATGGTTTTCTTAAGTTCTGAAAAGTGCACTTTAGTATTGTTCTCGCCTTGCTTAAGAATGTTAATGGTAGAATCTATTACTGAAGTTTGATTTTTTAGTAACAGATGTAGATACTCTTCATTTTGCTTTACGTTAGTTATAGTTTGAGCCATTTGCTGCATCTGCATAATCTGAGTCCAGGACTCCAAATAGAGCATGGGCCATATTTCCAACGATATCGAGTGCAGCTCTCCGGTTTCTTTTTGAAATTAAAAGGTCTGATTCTTGAATAAGATTGTCCCAAGTATGTTGAAGTTGAATGGAAAGCATCTCACATGATTCAAAAGCTACCGATTGCTTGCAGAGCCTTGAAAATGATGTTATACCTACTTCAAGAACCTTATTCCTATCCCAAATTGGTGTTAAATCGTAGTATATAATGAATTTCCAGGTAGCTGTCATCAACTTTGTCGAGCCCATGCCTTCGAAATATAATCCTGGATTGGAAGAAAATTCTGTAACATTGATTGGAGAGGCTAATATTATCGGCAGCAGAAGGAGTGAAACAAAAAGCATATTGAAAACTCCCAGTGAGGCATATGACACTACCTTTCGTTTTGGCTGTATAATGTTAACTTCCGCTGAGCCTTACCTCTTTTGTGACCTTGAGCTGTCATACCCGGAATGTTCTGTGAGGGAGTCGTTGAACAACGGTGCAAGTCTGTGTATTGGCCTCTTGAAAATTCCCTTTGCTGTTTTGACGTCGCATACCCTGATAAGTCCATCATCTCCTTTGTAAATGCGGTTGATTCTACCCAGTGGCCATTGGAGCACTGGAGTATTATCTTCCTTGAGGATAACAAGCATGCCTTCAATGACGTTCGGTGAAGGAGACTTCCATTTCCCTCTTTGCTGTAGCTCATGTAAATAGTTTTGAGTCCACTCCTTCCAGAATTTACGTTTGATTTCTGAAGTTATTTTCCATCTTGCATCTAATGATATGCTTGGGGATTGCGCATTTACATCTACTGCTGATTTCAAGGGTTCCCCTACTAAAAAGTGGCCTGGAGTAATAGCTTCAAGATCATCGTAGCTTGATGAGAGAGGGATCAGTGGCCGTGAATTTAAGATTGCTTCTATTTCAACCACTATTGTTTCCAATTCTTCATATGTAAGTGATGCAGCTGTGGTTATGAAAGGACGTGGTGGGGTTACTCTATCTGCCGGAAGGTTTCCCATTAATTGTTTGAAAAGCACCGGCCTAGCTTTAGTGCATCGTATGCATTTAAGGACGGTACTTCGTGCCAGTGATTTCCCGTTTGTAATCGAGAATTGTGACCTGGATGCTGCCAACAATGACTGTGGGCCACAATGACGATTCTCTTCGTGTAGCTTGTGCATCAATAACTTTGTCATAGGGTGATTATGAGTTAAAATCGCAGGATGTTTTGCCTAGAACGATAATGTTGACTGCTCCAAACGACCACCCACGCGCATTATCTGATGCTCATCTATGAATGGGTTTAAGGAGGCCAAGGGACTTGATTTATGTACAGGTGTTTGATGGGATAGCCTTTCTAGTTCTTCCCCAAACTCTGCGGCTTGGATGCTCTTGATGATAATGTTTAGAACTTCTTCTAATTCGAATGCATGAAGCTCCCTTTTGGTTGACCGATAAATATTTGTAGTTTTGGAATTTCTAATAAATCTCAACACATAACCGATCGTGTGTTGAAGAGTTTTCAATGAGTTCCGGTGGTTTATCTGATTTATAATGTCTGCATAATTTTGCTGCAAGGCGGTTATTGTTAGAGCATGCTTCGTCACCTTACGTTCTTCGTCGCAAGGTGTCTCAATTGCTTGTGAAGTTGAGGTTGTCCATTCACTCCGTTGTCCCGAAAGAAATAGAGGGCCATAAACCACATTGAATGTTGTGATAGGTTTTCGGGTGCTATTCCTCGAGATATTGCGTCGGCTGGATTTTCTTTAGAACTAACGTGTCGCCATTGATGTGAATCGCTTAGACCTTGAATTTTTGTTATCCTGTTTGCTACAAAGGTGTGAAAGGATGCTGCTGACGAGTTTATCCAAGCAAGAACAATTTTTGAGTCCGACCAAAAAAAGTTTGCTATATTTTGCAGACGAATATCTTCTTTTACCCTACTTGTTAGTTCAACACCTAATACCGCGGCGCATAGTTCCAAGCGAGGCAACGTTTGCCTTTTTATGGGTGCTACTCGGGACTTGGCACATAGCAGTCTGGTTAAAACAGTTTTGTCTTTATATGTTGAACGAATGTAGATTACTGTACCATAGGCTCGTTCAGATGCATCGACAAATGTATGAATTTCTGTAGAGACTGGGTTTCCGTGTTTTAATATGAATCTCTCTATTTTTATTTTGTTTAGGGTTTCTATATTTGTGCGAAATTTATTCCATTCATTCTGAAGATTCATGGGTAACTCGTCATCCCATGAAAGCGGTAATTGCCACAGCTCTTGCAAAAATATCTTGGCTCGTACAACTACCGGCCCAAAAATCCCTAGAGGATCAAAGATTTTGGCTAGTTCTGAACTGACTATTCTTTTTGTTACCCTTGTGGCCGTTGGCTTTTGTGACCGTCCACATAATTGATCAGACTTTGGGAGCCATATTAATCCGAGTGTTTTTATTGAACAATCTGAATTCTCGTCTAAGTCCAAGTTGATTTCTTGGTCTTCAGGTGCAATTCCATTTAATAACTGAGGATGATTTGAACACCACTTCCGCAGCTTAAACCCAGCTTTTCTTAGGATTAAGCTTAGTTGTCGTTGTGACTCTAATGCTGTGTTAATAGAATCAGCTCCGGTGAGGCAATCATCCACATAAAAATCATCACGTAATATTGAAGCACCTTGTGGATATTTTGTAGCGTTTTGAATAGCTAAATGTTGAAGGCATTTTGTTGCTAGGTATGGTGCAGAGGACGTGCCATATGTTACAGTTTTAAGACGATAATATTTTATGTCTTGATGCTTGTTGTATCTCCATATGATGAGCTGGAACATCTGGTCCATGTCATTGATTTGAATTTGCCGATACATTTTTTCTATGTCTGCAGTGAAGACAATTCTGTGCATCCTAAATCGCAACAGTACCGAAAACAGCTCACTTTGTACGGTTGGTCCGGCATGTATTATATCATTTAAAGAAGAACCGCTGGATGTTTTAGCTGATGCGTCAAAAACTACTCTTAGCTTTGTGGTTGAGCTGTCAGGTTTCAGTACGCAGTGGTGCGGCATAACGTAATGTAAATTAGGAATGTCGTCTTCTTGTATTTCTTCCATGTGCCCCAAGTCTTCGTACTCCTGCATGAATTTGTTGTATCCTGTTCTAAGATCAGGATTAAGGTTCAATCGTTTTTCCAATGCTAAAAATTGATTGAATGCCATTGTTTTGGAACTTCCGAGAACGGATGGATTTTCTGCGAATGGTAGGCGCACAATGAATCTTCCATTCTCGTTTCTTTTTACGTTTTGTGTAAAATGATCCTCACATCGTTTCTCAGCCAAAGATAGTGCTCGTTCTGTATTATTCGTGTCTTCAAGCTTCCAGAATTTTTCAATTAGCTAGTTTGTTGTTTGCTCTTCTGGGGTAAACATTGCACAAGTTACCAAGTTGCCGTTTCTTTCTTGTAATTTACCCGTGACGATCCAACCCAAAGCTGTGTTTTGCAGAATTGGCAGTTTTTTATTGATTTTTATTTGTTGTGGGCGCATCAATTCATGGTAAAATTCTGCTCCGAGCAATATGTCAATTTTATCCATTTGATTGAAACATGGATCAGCTAATTTAATATTTTCAGGAAGATTTCAATCTGACGTGTCGAAAGAATTTGTAGGCTGAGGTGGTACAATGGTTGGAAGAACAAATGCTTCGATTCTGGTGGCATAGCTGCCTGAATATGCATGTAGTTCTATATTGATTCGTTGGGATACGTTTTGAACTTTACGGCCAATTCCTTCAATGCGCAATGAAAAGTTTGAGGAATTCAAGGACAGTTTGTTCAATACGTGGGTTGTAACCAAATTGACTTATGATCCAGAATCTAATAAAGCTCGGAATGTGCATGTGTGACCATTGGCTCCAACTGCCTTTACTCTTGCAGTGGCTAGTAATATGTAAGTGTTGTCGATGACCTGTTTGTTTGTTGTAGCGACGATTGGCTTATTTTCATTCGATACAGACGCTAGTTTTTGTGTTCCTTCTGCCGAAATTCCTCTTGCTAATTCTAAGTGCAACAATGTGTTGTGTCTTTTTGTGCACTTTGAGCAAGACCGTGACGTGCATGCTTTGGCAGCATGATCTGACTTAAAGCAGTTGACGCAAAGCTTCTTTTTTTGTGTCCATTGTAGTCTCCCAGATGGGGACATTTTTAGGAAATTTTCACAGTAATATATGGGATGCCCAGGCATTCCACATACTTTACAGTTTGGGGTTGATGTAGCTGCAGTTATAAGTTTGGCTCTATCCTTTCCCCCACCAGATTCGTGAGACCTTCCGCGTGTTTCCAATGTTTGGAAACGGTGCTCTATAAATCTAAGAAGATCTTTTAGACTTACGAGGTTTTTGTTGTTTTCTAGTGATTGCTCAAATAAAGTTTGAGTTGATTGATCGAGTTTTTTCAATCAAATGTGAACAATTATGGCGTCCCAACTGTTCACTGGCAGTCCTTGCGCGCTTAAACCATGGATGCATTCTTTAGTGACATCATGTATATTTTTTAGCGCTTGTACCGTTTCGGTTTTTATTTGCGGATGAGAAAGCAAGTTGTTTAGTAGTGTTGTCACAATGAGCCTTTTGTTATCGTACCTATCAACCAAAATGTTCCATGCAATTTCGTAATTTGCTGTTGTAATTGGCAAATGTTTTACTAGTGCTTTTGGTTCGTCTGCTAGATGTGTAGTTAAGTAAAACATTTTCTCAACTTTGCTCATTGATGCGTTGTGGATTAGCTGGGTAGCCTTTAACCCATTGTAGGTAACTGCCGCTAAATTTCGGAATCTGAATTTTTGGAAGATGGGGTTGACAATGCTCAGTGCTGCGTGGATTATTTTCGCTGATATTATTCACATGCCGCTCTAGCTCACATTGAATGTCGTGCACCTCAGCTTGCAGTTCGTAAAAGTCATCCAAGGTGTAGCCGTCTATTTGTTCTTCATTAGTCAATTGCCATAATGTATCGTTGTTTGTAGAGAACTCGTGCATATATTTATTAATGAGCGATAATTTGCCTTGATAATATGCTATCTGTTGATTTCCCTATGTTCTGACTTCATCAATAGTTCGTCTTAATGCTCTCGTCCATGCCCGCTGATTGCGAAGAACTTTGCTTGTGATATCATCAGGTAGTGTCTTTTCCTGCATACCTCTGCTTGCACCTTCTTCTATTTGTCTTATCGATGGTGTTGGTTTCTTCACTTTTTTACTTTCGGACTCAAATAGTTCTTTGTATTTGAGTGTATCGTCCGAAATACGTAAGTATTGGTCTGTAAAATAATTGTGTTGTAATGGTAGATTTGAGAGGCACCTTATTTTGTTGTCAGTGGTCTCAAATTCTTGCCATGCCTTGTCAAGTCGCTGTAGACGCTCCAAGAAGTACTCTGAAGTTTTTCTTGTAGAAGAGTCTTTTTTAAAATTGCGAATTACTGCCTCTATTTGCTCCGCCATCTTCTGTTGGGCTGCTACCAGGTCTTCAAACGATTCCATTGCTTATGTACAAGGAACGATATTTTCTACGATTGCTTTGTGTTTTGATGTTATCCTGTACCTCGTGACAGGACTGTCGTGTTGAAATATGTCTTCTGTTGATGGAATCCTGTACCTTGCTACAGGACCATCGGGGTCACCAAATGTTGCGTTTACAACTGTTTGTAAAAGGTTGAGCACCAAAGGTTTCCTTTGGAGCTCAGAGTGTGTGATTTTTTATTTTGTTTTTATTTGTTTTTAGCCCAGGTAGAATCACCATGTGCTAATATGAATTGAAGTTAAGTCTTAGTAGAAGCACTAAGACTAGTCTAGCAATCAAGAA
Source organism: Tachina lurida (assembly GCA_944452675.1). NCBI lineage: Eukaryota > Metazoa > Arthropoda > Insecta > Diptera > Tachinidae > Tachina > Tachina lurida. The sequence goes on along the minus strand of OX101753.1, from coordinate 95,735,192 downwards.
AGTTAATTTTACTTAATAAGTAAAATAATAATTTGGGATTATTAGTGCGTTTAAAAATTTTAAACTTAAATTTTAACAATTCCCATAAAAACACTAATTATTAACTTGACTGCACTCGGTCACAAAAAATACTTGTGTGGCAACACTCTATTCTTTAATAGCTGTTGTTGTTATTTACATTTATTTTCTTTTACATACTCTTACAACTACAATTTGAAGCTGAAAAAAAGTCAGCCAATGTAGCAATGGTAAAGTAAGAAAATAAAAAAACATGTTGATTATTGAGTTCTTGTTTCAACTTTGTTATTTGTTGTTAGGCTTCTCATTTGTTTAAATGAAAGTTTATAACATAATAACTCTAGTTGTTCTAAGAAATTTGGGTAAAGGTTCCCTGATGATCTGCATTAGCAACAGTGAAATGCGCATAGGATCCAGCTAAACCCCTCAATAATCAATTTCAATGTATTTTTAATAAAAAAATATTTTACTTAATAAGTAAAATAATAATTTGGGATTATTAGTGCGTTTAAAAATTTTAAACTTAAATTTTAACAATTCCCATAAAAACACTAAAGTTAATTTTTGTTTGCCATAATTTCTTTATTTTTCCCAGTCTTTTATACAATTTTAATTTCATACGTCTATATTAAAATTACTAGCAATGTACATTTTCAGCACTTGTCATAAAGCCTGACTTTGCATTTTATGAATTATTGTAATACTACTCTTAAAGGTAAATGACTGAATTAATTGTATGAGTATAAGAATGTCTAAAGGTAAATGACTGATTGTAATATGAAACTTATTAATTTGTAAATAAACTTGGTTAATGAACTTAGAATACAACATAAGCAGAAATTACATTAAATATTAATTTATAACAAACCATTGGTTAAATGAACTTAAAATACTACATAAACAAAATTTTATATTTATAATAAAAAAAAGGGAAGGTATTCCTTTAAAAATACATACAACTTCTAATAATAATAAAAGTAATTATGTATGTATTAACAACTTCCTTTGCTAGTCGGAAAAGAATAACTTACTCTTGTAGCAGCTTCTGCTAAGCCGAAAAGCCAGCTTGAAAACTTTGAAATGTCAGACACATTTTCGCCTATATACAATGACCAATTTAGTTTAGTTTGTGCAGGCAGTTTACTTACAAGTTCTTGCATTAAAAGTGGATTCATAAGATGATTTGACATTCCTGAAGCTTCCAATGAAGAACATAAATTTCTTACGGATATTGCATATGAAGTGAGACCTTCGAGGTTGTCTGCTTTCAGAGCCGGTTCGGAGCGTATTTTTTCAATTAAACTGTTAATTATTACTTCAGGTCGCCCGAACATCATTTTTAGAGTTCTTATTATTTCGTGTATATTTTTAGGTAATAGTAACTGACTACATACTAAGTCATAAGCCTTTCCCTTCAGAGCTTTTTGTAGCCTTAAAAGGTTTTCTGATTCCGAAAATCCACAGATTTTTGTACTTTCCTCACATGAGCTCAAAAATACAGGCCATTCTTCTGGCTTACCTGAAATAAGAGGCAAGTCTTTTGATAGGACTTGTCTAGCAGCAATTTTCGAACGCGTTAGGTATACATCATCGGGCAATTCTTCACGATGACTATGAATTAGCCTTTCTGGATTATTTATTTCAGGTAATTCTGAAACCCACCGACGAGTTCTAGCACTACGTTCGCTACATTTGCTATACGCACTTTGCGGACTGTTATCAGAATTTGCCATAATTTCAAATTTTTTGTTCAAAAACTTCTGCTCTAGGGCCTTTTCTTCCTCCAATCTCAAAAGCTCGAGGTTAATTCTTGAATGACGGGAGGATTCTACAGATGTCTTCGTTGAACCGTTTAGTGTTTTCTCCGATAGTAATTTATTCTGTAGACCAGAAATCTTAGGCGCCTTGACTGAAACGGTTTTTGTTTTAACAGGCTTCTTGCTTACATCTTCCTTCGTCTGGCTGTTCCGGTTTCCGCATTTGGCACATACCCAAGCATGGTTCTCAATAGATTGGATGACTCCTACGCATGTGAAATGATACCAATCGTCACAGCTATCGCATTGGACCATATCCATTGTATCCCCACAATCGCATTTACCACAGCTTACGACCTTCTTAGGAATTGGCGATGTTTTAAACATTTGTTTTTATTAAATTGTTGTAAATTTTGAAGAATATTAAAGAAAAGACGATTTTATTAAGAAAGAAAAATTTATTAGAATTTAACTTCAAAATTTAGTTTTTATCGTTTTGGCTTTTCTTTACTCAATGAATATTTTCAAAAACCAGGAAATTGATTTCTTTATAAATCAATGAAACAAAGACCAATATAAATTTAAAATGGAAAGTATAGTTATTTAAAGTAGAAATATTTTTAACACTAGTTATGAGAATAAAGCTTAACCTATCTTAACATAAGAGGGAAAAGAAAAGGTATATGCTTAATAAGCAAATTGTTCCTTTTAGTTTCCCACGGTAGGCGTGCGGCGTGTGTCTCATAAGAAATTTGGAAAACATGGATTTTGTATTGTTTATATTTATTATATAAACACATGTGGTTATTAATTATGATTCATTCAAATGCATTATGCTGCGGCCTTCGATCAGACTGGTGAGTGTCAAATAACATTTGTACAAAATACATATTTACGTTGCAGTCTGTCGAATGCATGAGTGTCAAATGTCCAGTGCAAAAATAATTTCAATGCCATTGGATGTTATGTATATTGCGGTCAAGTTGACTTTAAATGTTTACTATACAATCTTGATAGTAGTGATAGTTAGAACACGCTACATTGGTAATGAAATGCTTTTAATTTTTCCCATCTCTTAATAAGGGAAATATTTTCGAAGTTTTGTTCGGGGAAGGCTAGTAGGAGCGCCCCTATTAAGAAGTAACCAGGAGTTAAGGTAAAAACATTAAAAATTTAAAACAAGTATGTTGTTTTATTATTGCAGAAATTTTTTTATATTTTGCAGCTCTCGACCGCAGTAATTTGCAGATTAAAATTAAATTGATATATCTTATATACTACTTATGAGAATAAATCTTAACCCTACATATTTACATACTTATGTTGAAACATATGAACATGCATGCACAAAAATAAAGTGAAATTATATATACTATTTACTTAAAATTAGTGCACATATTTTCGTGTGGAATCTGGCCGTAATATGATTCTTGTTTAAAATACAAATTCATTCCTACGATCGCGAGTGTTTTGGTGCAGTAGGTATATGTGGCTGTTCAGGTCCCAACAACAAAAAACTCTTTCTTAAGTTTGCCGTCGATGCACATTTGGACTTGGCCTGGAATAGTTGTAACTAGTACGACTTCAAGGTTAGTGAAATATTTGAATCTTTTAATTGTACGTGCAGGCATTAAATTAGATACTGCTACAAAGGCCGTTAAATCTGACGGATAGGGGCGAGAATTGAGAACGCCTTCTATTCTAGCTAATATTGTTGAGAACTTTTCAAAACACACGGACACAAACTTAGTAATAGTAATTAATAATACATAAATTTCGTATTATATTTTTAAACTGTGTTAAAATGTTAAGACATTATGACACTTAGGACACTTAAGACACTGTTGTGAATACCCCAATTGTATATGTTATATATTTATGAAAATTAAACGAAATTCTTTTTAATACGACCACATGATGTTCATGTACATGTTTTCAATAAACACACACAAGTGCAATAACATATGGTATGCTCGTAAAACTTAAGTGGGATTTAAGTCCACAAGGTTGGGCATTTAAATGTCTCTCAACTTTGTACTGAAAGAATGAATTCGGTACTTAAGTGGATTTTAAAAATAAATGACATATGTATAATTGAGAGGTCAATTATTGGGCCTATGAGTGGTTTTAATGAGTAATTTTAAAATTTAAATGTATTAATTTTATGGTTGTTAAAGAGAGAAATACCCTGACTGATTTGATGTTTACGAGGGTAGGTAAATGAATTTTCTTTATAGAAATTTATATGGAGAATTATTATACATATGTACATATACATATGTATGTATGTAAATGCAGATTCTAAAATATTTTTGTTTTCTGCATACATGTGTTTAGGGAAGAATTTGTTTAGCGGCTTTAATATGTATTATATGTATACACTTGTCTGTATGTATGTATGTATGTTTATGGATGTAAGTTAGGGGTTTTCATTCACATAGGTAGTGTGCATTTACATTGATGAACCGCAATCTTAATAATTTATTGTGAAATTTTCCATACCTTTTAAGTGAAAGCGCATCCCATAAATCCGATTTATTGTTTGGGCCCAACGCAATTGCATTTTTATGTTCAACAGTTGTGTTTAATTATTTATTTTTTCGCGTTTCACTTACATACATACATACACAGGTAAACCGTGTACGGTTTTATATACTTAGTACATACAGTTTGTGAAGAAAATCTTTTGACATAGTTAAAATCGTTATAAATTTTGATTTTTATCATAATTATTTTTATTTTTCTTTGCATTATGAAATTTTTGGTTATGGATTTCATTTTATTTACATTTAAGTGAACAAATAGTAGTAAGTTATACGCAAAATTAAAAAGTAAGAGCATAAAAATTACATGAAAGCTAAAAAAACTCAAAAATTTCTCTGTCAAGAAAATGTTTTTACATCCTTGTATTATATAGTAAGAAAATATGAAAGATTTTAAGGTGTACAAAAATAATTTTTTTTTGCTCCATTGGTATTAAATCGGCTTGTAAGACGACTTCTCATGGAAAAACATTTTCTTTTCCAAATATTCCGCCGAAATTTCTCATATTCCCCTCGTATTACTGTTTTAAACTCCATTTACTTCTTGAAATACCCTTTGGAAATACTATTTTTCAAATAAACCCAAAAATTTTGAATAGGGTATAGATCTGGACCTTGAGTGGAGTATCCACAACCTTACTGCAATTGAAAGGACACCATGTTCTTAAAAGTGCCTCATGTTTGAGGTCAATACATTAATAGTACAAAATCCCGATATGTAGTACAAAATCTTGTAATTCTTCTATAGTTTTAGAAATTACCAGAATTTAAAAAAATCGATTTTTTTGAAGAAACTTATGAACTAATTTTGGTCTAAAATTTTGAAGTTATTTGCTTAAATTTACATGAAAATACTGTTTCGCGTTTAAATTCCTATAAAAAGAAACTAATTGTTAAAATAGGTAATTATTAACCATTTTTTCTAGATGAAAATATTATCATAGAACACAAAAAGGGAATTTTTTTTAAATCGTTTCCAATTCGGTGACCAGGCATCGAAAAAGAGAACTTCTTGCAATGACAACCCTTTGTAAAAATGATTAGATCGGATCGAAATTTGCACTACTTCCAGATCGCAAACTTTACATTTTCATGACTTTTTTGGAGTGTCTTCTTTTACTGGGATATTTATTGTTAACACTTTTATACATACACCGTTTCTTGTTTTTTTTCGTTAATTATTTCGAGACATACATACATACATATTATGTATGTATGTATATGACTTTTATTTGTACTTTTCTTTACTATCTACATACATACATATCGATGGCTTAATATAGAAAGGACGTATCTCAAATGTTGGATATTTTATAGGAGAAGCAAAAAACTGAAGAAAACGTAAAGCATTTACATGCAGGAATAATTTTTTAAGTGGCCATAAGTCCTTGAGTTTTAACAGTAACGTACTAAGATCTTCAAGGAGGATGCAATTATAAGTTATTTCCCAGAAAACGTTAAAAACGCGATTTCGAAAAAAATTGAGATACGTCCTTTCCATATTAAGCCATCGATATACATTAATATGTACATAAATAAGTACTTATTTTATGTTTTATTAATTTAAGCACACAACATACAAACACGGGGATTTTATTAAAGCGAATTTTAGTTTTTTTTCTTTTCCTTTATGCTTATTACGTGTGTAGGGATCGCTTAAATAAATTTTTCGTACTCACTTCTCGCAGGTTACTTTCATACTGCTGAGCTTTTTACGCTCTTATGTAGGTTGGCATGTTAAGGTAGAATTAGTAAAATCGTATCGTTCTACTTTACAGCTTGCCGTATCGTTCAGCTTTGTGTACAAATTATAGAAAATGTAACAGTTTGCACAGCACATTTTTTTTGTCTGGCCTTGATTGCGGCTTTTTTGACATTCGCTACAGAAAAATCTGTTTTCTGTAGATTTCTACGTCAACAGTGCTACCACTACATATTTTATAATTAGTAACATGCATTGCATATGGTACGGCTTTTGTCAGCTGACACGCAACTTCACGATACGATTTCACTAATTCTACCTTTACATGAATCAATCAAACAAGATATTGACGTACATGCGCAGTAGAAAATTTTATTGTACGGCTGAGAGCGCAATCTTGTTTTCTTGATTCATGGGCCTGTTAAGATAATTTACCTTTTTCGTGGTGAACTTTACTTCTCTGATTCCTTGTTTCTTTTGATGGTTTAATGCTTACATGCACTGATCCGGTTTGAAGGACCATGACCATTTGATGTTATATTATGGGCACCAAAGTTACTAAATAGTCTCCACTTAAATTAGGATCGACTATATGACAACTGGAAATATTTAACGAACATGGCAAGGCAAGTGCTGGCAACATTAAACGTCTATACATGAGCTAGTACAAATTCAATAATATTTATGTTAAGGTTTAGATTATGTTATGTTTACAATGTTGTTTCTTATTCATTTCAACAGATTAAAGGTGAGTATTTTTAAATGATTTCAGATTAATACATTCAATTATAATAAGTTTAATTATAATAAATTTAAGAAATCATGTATATAAATATGTATTTGGCTTAAAAAGCGTTACGAACTTTAGCCTATTCAATTCATAAGAATATAGAAACAAATACAGTTCGAAAAATAATAATTAAATTAACTAATTAATAGTCATTGGCTTGTGGCAAAAATTAAAAATAAAAATATACTTAATAGTAACAAACCAAAAAAGTTTGTCTTAAGTAGAACAAAAATAAGCAAATTAACAAACATGTGTATAGTTAGTAAGGAACAAAACGACAATGGTAAGACTGTTGTAATATATATAGAAGATGGTAATATATATAGAAGATGGTATATATATATAGATGGTAACTTGCGTATACATTACGAAACACATTAGCAAATTGAAATGCAATGAATCAAACCAATTCACATATTCCATTTGCAATAAAGTTACGTATATAAGGCAGACATCTACATCAACTGACACCACACACAGTGGACCAAAACACAGAAGAACGCTGATGAGGAAGGTTTAGTGGCCTTCGAAAACGGCTGGCTGTTCCGTTCAACTATGTGTTGTTGTCAGAATATTTACAACTAACTTTAATGTTATTTGTTCATTAATAATTATCACATGTAATTTGGCTTAAAAAGCGTTACGAACTTTAGCCTATTCAATTCATAAGAATATATGTATAAACGTTGTTTGTACAGTTACTAACAGATCAAATTAAATTAGTTTACTAAGCTATAAATATAAATTAACATTATGTTAAAACAGACTCAATTTGAAAAGCAAAATATTATTTCCAAATAAGTAGAATTTGTATGAAAACCCGAAACGAAAATATGTATTTAGTTAAATATCTCAATTAGTAGTTCACAAGAGGTCAAGTTTTATATACCATTAGATGCTGCTTCAAAAACTCCTTTCGATAATACCAAGAAAGAATTATTTTACTACCGAAAATCAGAAGAAATTTAAAAAAATAACTAAATTCTTTTAGAGTGGCTACACTACGCAGTGTAAACTCATTATACCCTTTACCAACAAAAATGGTAAAAGGGTATATATAGGTTTGTCATTCCGTTTGTAATTTCTATAATATGAATAAGCGACCCATAAAATATATATATTCTGGATCCTTATGCATAGGGAAGACGAATAAGCGATGTCCGTCTGTCTGTACGTGAAATCGGTTTTCCGAAGCTCCCAGAAAAGCTAAAGACTTCGTTCTTGGACTGGTGTGTCAGAAATTTTCCAAAATAGATTGGTATTGAAATTCAGCAAAAGCTGCAGAGCTGGAAAACTTAAACTTTATTTTGCCATATAAAAGTAACTACCGAAAACAAATTTTTATTTTTTTTTAATAAAAATAAATTAACTTATTTTACATTTAAGTACGACTAAAATTGGAATTTTAAATTAAAAATATATAAAAAATTAAAAAGACGTTTCCACGGTTGGAAAACTTTAACTTTTTGTGTTATGTAAAATTAACTATGTCTAAAATTATGCAGGGTATTTTCTCGAGAACCGTAAGAGCTAGAGACCTGAAATTTGGACACAATGTGTAGACCTTTGGCCGCTACAACAACAAATACATGAAAATTGGAAATTAAAGGGTGTTCCAAAACTACCAACGAAAAATGTTAAAATCCCATGTAATATACACACAATTGTATGTATGTATGTATGTATATACACTTGAAATTTGTAAAGTTAGTGTATTTTTATACAGACTACAAAAATTAACACTAAAATTTAAAAAAATTTAACTTAAAGGGTGTACCATCAGGTAATGCAATTTTGACAACTTGCTGTATCTTGGAAACCTTAAGAGCAAAACTCTTGAAATTTTCAAAATCGGTAAAACTAAAAAATCAAAAAATTATAAAATCGCCAAACCGAAAAAAATCGCCAAAAGCAAAAAAAAATCGCCAAAACGAAAAAAAAGCACCAAATTACAAAAAAAAATGTCTAAGACTAAAATAAATCGCGAACAACCGGAAAAATCGCCAAAATGAAAAAAAAATCGCCAAAATGAAAAAAAATCGCCAAAATGAAAAAAATCTCCAAAATGAAAAAAAGCCCCAAAAACAGAAAAAAATCGCCAAAATGAAAAAAAATCGCCAAAACGAAAAAAACCCCAAAAAACAGAACAAAATCTCTAAAATGAAAAAATACCATAAACAGGAAAAAAATCGCCAAAATGAAAAAAAAGTCGCCAAAATGAAAAAAAATCGCCAAAACGAAAAAAAAACCAAAAAACGGAAAAAAATGTCCAAAATAAAAATAAAAAGCCCCAAAACAGAAAAATATCACCAAAATGAAAAAAAAATTGCCAAAATGAAAAAAATATCGCCAAAACGAAAAAACCCCAAAAAACAGAAAAAATCGCTAAAATGAAAAAAAGTAAAAAAACAGGAAAAAATCGCGAAAATGAAAAAACCCCAAAAAAAGAAAAAAATTGCCAAAATGGAAAAAGAATCGCAAAAATTAAAAAAATCTTCAAAATGAAATTTTTTTTTTTAATACATATATTTTATTTATTGTATCTTCAAATATGAACTAACAATAAGTATTCAAATCTTAAATCTAAAAAATATAATTATTAGGCCCGACCACTGTCGGACATAAATTTTGAGATAATTATAAATAATACATAAGTAGTGATAATCAAAAGGAAGAAAAAATAAATAAAAAATAAAAATTATTTTCAAGCAGTCCCATCTGGAGTGTTGAGTATAAGAGCCCTTGTATCCCTCTTTTTTAGGCGGGTGTGTCCAGTAAAGTTCAAAATATTACGAGCAAGCGGATTACGATGTGACTCGAGGTTTGTTAAATATTTGCCTGCATATTTTGCAATTTCTTCAACCACTAGTAGCATGTTTAAATCACGATGTATATTTGAGTTTTTTATATACCATGGAGCCGATGTTATTAACTGCAAAATTTTATTTTGCCTTCGTTGGATTCTCTCGACATTGGAAGCTGAAGCAGTGCCCCATAGTTGAATTCCGTAGCACCATATCGGTTTCAAAAGTGACTTGTATATCAAAAGTTTGCAATCTAGACTGAGGGTTGTATTTCTACCAATCAGCCAATGTACCTGAGTTAATTTTAGTTTCATTTGGGTTAACTTAGAGTCAATGTGGTGTTTCCAAGTAAGCCGTCGATCAAGGTGTATACCAAGATATTTCACATGAGTATGTTGAGGGACAACTTGATTGTTAATCCGAATGGGTGAACAATAGAGTTTTTCTTTTCCCGGACTTTTTAATTTCCCGGGAAAGCGGGAAAGATTTTTCGGTTTCCCGGGAAATCCCGGGAATTCGCTTTATACACACATTATTCAAAAAATAATACCGTTTCCGTTCTTTATATAATAATACATAGACACCAATATTGTAAAAAAGAAATTATACGAGTATTATTATAAAAAAAATATTACAAAATATCCCCCTTTTAAAAAATCATTGTTAAACTTAAAATTGGTTTAACAAACGAATTGTGTATGGCAAAACCAGTTTTAACGCATGCCTTAACTTTAACAATCGTTTTTGCATAAGGGCATATTTCTTTAGAAATAGGACTTTAGTACAGAATAAGCTGTTAATGCTTTTAACCGTACTATTTACCAAAGAGAATCTGTAATTATTTGTAATTTTCTTTTATTTCCTTGCTCATTTCTGTTTTTACTTTTGTGAATTGTTGTAGAATTAAATTTTGATCGTCGCGTTCTGCTTTTTCCAAATAAAGGCATCTAAGTCTCAGAATGCATGTGTACCAGATCTAAACTCGGCCTTAGTTGTTGTAAAGCTTTAGCTATTGTGATATTGCCATCACCTTATTATTGCACCATCGCATTAATAAAGTGAATAACGACAGTCATCTAGGAATGTGCACATACAAATTAAGTTGGCATAACAAAATCAAAAAATCCCGGGAATTCCCGCACAAATTTCCCGGGATTTCTTTCCCGGAAAATGTGCGGGATCCCGGGAATTTTTTCCCGGGAAATCCCGTATGAAAAACACTAGTGAACAAGTATCTCTTCGTAATGTATATGTTACTTGAACACACTTTTGTTCGTTTACCTTAATTCTCCATAAGTTTAACCATAGTTCCAGCTGGGTAATGTGTTCTTGAAGATATCGGGATGCCTCGTAAGGATTTTCATGCATACTAAGGCAGGCTGTATCATCAGCAAATGTGGAAGTGTGGATATTGCTGCTCAGAGGCATATCACAAGTATAAATCAAATACAAAACTGGCCCCAGTATACTCCCCTGTGGCACACCGGATGAGATAGTTTCAGGCATGCTCATAAAGTCTCCTTCCACAACAGTGAACTTCCGGGCAGTAATGTAACTTTTCAAAAGACTTACAACGTTTATTGGCAGGTATGTTTTTAATTTTAAAATTAGGCCTTCATGCCACACTTTATCAAATGCCTGAGAAACGTCGATAAACAGCGCAGAACAATACTTCTTTTCTTCAAATGTTCTTCTTATAAATTGGACCAATCTATGAGTTTGTTCAATGGTGCTATGCTGACTTCTAAAACCAAATTGATGGTCAGGTATGCACCCACTACTAACTAGAATTGGGGACAATTTTGTCATGAACAGTTTTTTGAATAGCTTTGACATTGTTGATAGGAGACTTATTGGCCTATATGACTCAGCCTTGGTAAGATCTTTGCCCGGCTTTGGAATCATTTTAACTTTGGCAAGTTTCCAGCTGTGTGGATAATACTCCAGTCGTAAAATAGCATTAAAAATAAATAACAGTATTCTAATTGCAATACGAGGCAACTTCATCAGCATCTGGTTACTAATTCCATCAAAACCCGGAGCTTTCTTCGGGTTGAGTTCAGCAATTAGTTTTTGCACATCACGCGTCTTAAACTTTATTTGTTGAGGGGGTAGAGCGACTACATTTGGCAAATCAATTACACCAGTACATGTGTTTGGGGTAAATACGTAATTTAAATGGTCAGCAAATATGTTACCTTTTTCAGTATCGCTTCTTGCCCAACCTCCGGTAGATGTGCGCAGAGGTGGTTTAAGCTCAACAGGTGTTTTAAGCTTTCTAGCAGCGCGCCATAAAGAGTAATTAGATGCTGGTGTGACATCAAGATTTTCCAGATAGTTTTTAAGAGATGCAGTTTTTTCATGTGCAAGCAGCTCTTGGAGTCGTTTAGTGCACTCTTTAAATCTAATTTTATTCTGGGGTGATCTGTGCTGTTGCCATTCCCTTTTAGTTCTTCTTTTTTTCACATACGAGACGTTCAATATCTGTAGAATATAGTCTAATAAACCCAGTCTGCGGATGGGAGATATTGGCATGTTTAGCAGCCTGCTTAATATTTTCGTTAAGATTGGCAATGTTAGATTCAACATCATCAGGTGTTCTTAGCGTAATATTTTCCGTGCAATGACTACTAAGATATTTTTTGAATCGCAGCCAATTTACACGACTGGCCAACTTCACATATGAGTAAGGTAGACCACTTCTCAGTGCGCTACAGCTTGTAACGATCGTGGGAGAGAAATAGAAATATTTTTTATGACGCCAAAATCCGGAATTTTATGTATGTCAGTAGGCCAATAAGTGGGCTCCCCACTCGAAATGGCATCCAAGCCCATTTTGGAAATTGTATTGAACAACGCTCGACCTCTGGGTGTAATAAGACGCGAACCCCAGAACGTATGTTTAGCATTATAGTCGCCAGCTGCTATAAAACAAGGGCCCAGAGATTTGTAAAAATCCTCATATTAATCCTCAGTAATTGCGAATGTAGGAGGGGAGTAAATTGAAGATATGACAAAATTAGTGCAAAAATTTTCGACACAAATATTCGTTGCTTGTAAATGTTCTTCACAAATGTTATCAATAATATAATGCTTGAGTCTTGATTTTATTAAAATTGCTGATCCACCGCATGCTCTTCCTCTCGGGTCCTTTGAATCATATAAGGTGTAGCCATAAATTTTAAAAAGGCTTCTCGAAGTCAAATGAGTCTCAAAAACCAACATTATATCAATATTTTTTTCCGTGAGGAAGTGCTCAAGTTGCCTCAAAATGAAAATAAGCTCCAAAAACAGAAAATGTAAATGTAATGTAAAATTAAATAGTTCTAAAAATGTTTCTCTTTTCCTTTATAAATTGAATATATTTTATGCTTCTGAAAGAAAAGTTTGGCGTATAAAATTTGAAAAATGAAAATTACAGCTCCAAAGATGGAAACTTTGATTTTTTTAATATTAAAGTATAAAATTAATTTTTTTTATTTCTTTGTTCACTTAACACTTAAAAGGTTGATTCCAGGATTGCTAAATTTATTGTTTTTTTTACAAAAGTAACTAGGTCAAGTTAGTTTTTTCTTTTTGTTTACAAGTTTTATATACTTTATGACTTATGCTATGTACAGACGGTTGTCAGATCTTACAATATTGCCAGTAAAATGTGCTCAAAATTTCTTACAACCGTGTGAACTGGCAATTTTTGTCAGATGTCGTTGTCAGAAAAATCATTGTCAGTCCATTGCAAGACTAGCAGCTGACAACAAATTGTCAGACATCTTACAATCGTGTGAACACATTGTAAAATTATTGCCAGCTATTTGTCAGACATTTTAATATTGTCAGATGCACGAAGTTCGTGCAGTTGCTTCTTTATGGTCCATAATAATTAATATTTTCACTTTTTACATTTAACACCACCACAAACGATTGATATTTAACAATTTCTAACAAGCGCTTTGAGTCTGGCAACGCATAATAATGTCTGGCAATTTTTGCATATGACAACCGTGAGAACTTACAATTTTTTTGCTGACGATTTTGTCAGCTGATTTTATTGTCATACAATCATCTAGCAATAAATTGTAAGATTTCCTGACAAATTTGATACAACCGTGTGAACTGTCAATCTGCCATACACTTGCAATTTTTGATTGTCAGTACAATGTCAGCACATGTCCAGATCTAACAATATTGTAAGATCTGACAACCATGTGTACATAGCTTTAGAATGAAATAGTTTGGCGTAGAAATTAGAAAAATAAAAGACATAGCTCCAGAGCTGGAAAACTTAAATTTTTTATGGTATATAAAATTAATTATTACTTTGGTAATTACATATATTCTATATTTTAAAAAGAAACTCAGAAAAATGGTTCCAGGGTTGGAGCTTAAAAAAAGTTTCGGTAAAAAAATAACCAAAAATATTTTTTTTCAGTTAAACAGATTTTATGTTTTAGAAAAATCATTACTCAAGATTTTTTATACTTGGTTAATTAATTAATTGGTTAATTTTTTATGGATATCTAAACTAATTGAAGTATAAACGAAGGTTTGTGCTTATTATTATTAGTAAATGGAGATAAAACTAAAATTTATCGCTAAAGACATAAAGGACATGTTCCGTTTCATTTTCCTGATACCTTTCCTTTCTGCTGAACAAATTTCAAACAAATCCTGTAGGAATAAAACGTTTACATAATACCACGATGTATACCATTTGCAATGGGAAATTTAAATCAAGACACTAAGCAGTCTTGCAACATCAATAATTATTAAATACGGGAAAATATAAAACAAGTTAGTTTACTTGGTATGGAGGTGCAATACTAAGACTATTTTAGAGTTATTAAATAGCACCACGGTTTTTGAACATCTCGAGAGCGAGTAAACAAGCCCAATATTTTGGTAATGTATTGACGTGACTTCGATGTTGACTGAAATAAGAGTGAATGTAAAATATATCTTAACCACAGAGTGTAGAGTAAAATATTCAACTATTGCTAATATCGAAAATAAAATAATTGAATCAAATTCTTTAATCGAAAAATACTGAAAGGTCACTTACTATTAATTGTTTTAGAGAAAAAAATTATAAATTTTTTCACAAAACAAATAAGTTTGTATGTGTCTGTATACTATATATATGTACGCACGTTGATAAAGTGTATATAAGATGCGGAACAGCCGAATATAGCACTCTTACTTGTTTTTATTTAAATTCTTATACAGTAATAAAACTCTTAACACTTCTACTTTAGGTGAATAAGTTTTCATTTATTTACCTCTAATAGTTTACATGTTTCAAAATAAAAATAAAATATTTCAATAAATATGTGTCGCTTACGATAAATTTATTTTTTTTATATGTAAACATCTACTTACGATAAAATCTCAACCACCGTGTTTCTGAAACTACAAGCAATTTTGATATTTTGACAATTTCGAATTTTGATCTATGCACTATAGGTAAAAACACCACTTTTTCTGTGCGAAATTAAAACCGCCTATCAAAGCATAGTATTCAAACCAAATTCTGAAAAAATTTCTTCAAAATTTTATTTAACCCATTATCGACCAAAAATTAACCCTTAATTAAACCTAACTTAACCCTAAATTAAAAAAAATCCTCTTCATTTTAATTAATTCCATCAACAGTTCAGTTGTTTTCATACAAATGTTGCCTACTAAAAAGAGGCATTACTTGCAAAACGCAAAAAATCGCACTTTGAAATAAATTGCAAATAACTCATTAGTTATTACTTAATTTATACTTTAAATTTGAAAGGGGGTCAAATGGGGTCAACATTTTTGATCGCCTACATAAAGTCAATGCTTATGATAAATTATACCGTTTAAGTTATAGCTCATTATAATAAGTTATTTTAAAGCAGAGCGATATAACATGAAAAACAGCAAAACTTACTTGTCGCTTTATTTTCCATTTCACAGCAATCAGTTAATACCAACGTGATTCGAGAAAAACGCACAATCGGTCAACTTGACCGATTTCTACTGAACTAACAAGCTTATTTTCAGGAAAAATTAAATCCATTGACCTTGATGCAGAAATAATGCTGCAGTGCTTAATAGTTTTCGAAATCTAAAATAACGTGTCCTTTTTTTAAATGTTGACAATTGAAAAGAACGACAAAAAAGTAAAAGGTCACTTTTGTTTTTATCACTTTTGCACACTTGTGCTGTCATGAAATCTTAATCTCTCGAATAAAAAATTTTTTACCGGATGTCGCTTACGTTAATGTTGTGCTCAATGCTCGATATGCATACATGTATATATATATTGCAACTAAAAATCATAATTTGCAAAATTAAAAATCATCACTCGAGAAAAAAAATTATAAAATCATATTTTGGTCCAAAAATCATCAAATATATGATAAAATCATCATTCTAAAGCCGTAAATGCAACAAAGAATGCAAAAAATCAACTTGATGAAGCAACTAGACATAATAGAGCGATGGAATATATAGCAGTTGGAAAAGGACTTTACTTAAAACCATATAATAGGGCTATGGTTTCGTTTAAAAAGAGGAATCAATAAACTCTAAGAGATGCTACCCAACAGACCACTATCTGATGTGGAACAAAACCGTTTGTTTCTCGATAAATATTACATAATTTAGAGGAGTTTTCATGTTGAATACTCTACCAGAACGAACAAAGATAATAGAATGTGGAACAATCAATTTAGATGTATCAACAGGACCTGATACACACTGGGTAGCATATTATAATAACAACAATGAAAACGAATATTTCGACAGCCAATTCTGGGGCAATAAAAATTTGAAATTTAGGTAGTTAAAATTTTAAATTCTTTCAAATTCTTGGAAGTTTGTCTGAAATATGAGAATTGTGTTTTCGGTGCACTTTGATGTTTTTTGTTTACATTAGCAGTTTTCTTTTTACATTAATTTTATGTGATCCGGTGATTTTTTTGAGGTTTTTTATGAGTGTATATGCCGACGGGAAAATCATGAAAATTATTTTTCCTAATGCTGACGGGAAAATCATGAAAATGATTTTTCCTAATATCAACGGGAAAATTGGGAAAATTAATTTTTCCTAAAGCCGACGGCAAAACATGATTATTTTTTGTGTTTTATATTTGGGAATTGTTACAGTTTAAGTTTAACATTTATTAACGCACTAATAATCCCAAATTATTACTTAACTTATTAGTAAAATAATTTTTTATTAAAAATACATTGAAATTGATTATTGAGGGGTTTAGCTGGATCCTATGCGCATTTCACTGTTGCTAATGCAGATCATCAGGGAACCTTTACCTAAAAATCTTAGAACAACTAGAGTTATTATATTATAAACTTTCATTTAAACAAACGAGAAGCTCAACAAATAACAAAGTTGAAACAAGAATTCAATAATCAACATGTTTTTTATTTTCTTACTTGACTACATTGGGTGACTTTTTTCCAGCTCAAATTGTAGTTGCAAAAATATGTAAAGAAAATAAATGTAAATAACAGCAACATCTATTCAAGAATAGAGTGTTGCCACACAAGTATTTTTTACCTGGTGCAGTAAAGTAATAGTTATTGATTTATTTTTGGGAATTGTTACAATTTAAGTTTAACATTTCTGTGGCAATAAAGAAAAACTGCTTAAATCATATTTTACTGTTTTGCAGGAGAACACTTTTAAGCGTTCAAATTGATTTTCAGAAATTTATTTCTTTTACAGTTAAATTGGGAAATTATCTGTTAACCTTTATTTTGTTATGCAAACATCGTTCTACACACTGTAAATAATACATTTAAGTTGAAATATACCAAAGTATAACCTTAATTAAGCTATTATTCCAAATGAGATTAGAAGTCTAAAAAAGATAAGTCGCAAGTAATTTTGCTATAACTTCCTGAAAAATCAGACAAATTAATTAAGATTTTGACCAGGGGAACTTTCAAATATGCAGATTACAGAGGTACCATTAACTCAAAATCTGCTTATCTCGACTTAAGCACTTTTTCCTTTTTGCCACAAATTTATTAACACACCAATAATACCAAATTATTACTTTACTTATTTAGTAAAATAATTTTTTATTAAAAATAGTTGTTCTAAGATTTTTGGGTAAAGGTTCCCTGATGATATGCATTAGCAACAGTGAAATGCGCATAGGATCCCGCTAAGCCCCTCAGTAATCAATTACAATGTATTTTTAATAAAAAAAATGATTTACTAAATAAGTAAAGTAATAATTTGGGATTATTAGTGCGTTAATATATGTTAAACTTAAATTGTAACAATTCCCAAAAATAAAACACTAATTATTAACTTGACTGCACCAGGTCAAAAATATTTGTGTGGCAACACTCTATTCTTGAATAGCCTTTATTGTTATTTACATTTATTTTCTTTACATATTTTTGCAACTACAATTTGAGCTGAAAAAAAATCAGCCAATGTAGTCAAGTAAGAAAATAAAACACATGTTGATTATTGAGTTCTTGTTTCAACTTTGTTGAGTTGTTGAGCTTCTCATTTGTTTAAATTAAAGTTTATAATAACTATAAACGTAGATACATATTAAAAATGTTACATATAATCAATACACCAATTACAAAAAGAATTAATTTTAAAACGGGTACAGCAAATGTAGCACAAAATTGCAGGCATTTAGGTAATAAGAGATAGAATATTTAATATGTGAATATATATGTATATATGTATGTATGAATTAGTATTTTTTAAATAGATATCATAATAATTTGAGAAAAGCAACAATGAACAAGTTAATAAGAGATAGAAATAGAATTTATATTTATGTATATGTATATGTATGTTTGAATACTTAAAAAATTTTTACTTTATGTTTTTGTTTAAATGTGTTTGTAATTTTTGAATTTTGTTGACAAATTATTTTTTCATTATATTGTTGTTTCATAATTTTTATAAAAAATAATCAAACCAAAACAATTTCCTGACGAAGCCACACAAAGGAGTGGCGAAATATCGAAAAATACATCAAAAATTAAATTAAAAAAACCAAGAGGTCTTAAGCTTAATAAAATCAGAGAAAATTATGATTTCTTACAGTGTAAAACTTAGTGACCTAGCTCAACTTAACATTTGCCAATTTTGTTTAATTTTAATTAAGTATTGTAGTGACGGTTAATTCAACTAGCTTTGTATGTTCAATTATTTTCTCTCCCCACCTTTCCTTCCCTTAAATTTTAAGACACATTTGTTTTAATTAAAATGTTAAAAAAAAAGAAAAGCAAAAAAGATATATTCAAGTTTAAGTGGGAAATGATGAAAGTTTAATGCTCCCTACTTTGAACAGTATAAAGTAAATATTTATAAATTAAAAACTTCAAATAACTTAAATAAAGGTTTAATAGAATTCAAGGTATCATCTCTTAGGCCCAGCTGTTATAGGCATAGAAATAATCTAGGCATTAATGCATTTCTTCTGCCTTTACAACAGCCCTATGCTAGTCTTTCCCGATCTACCCACTATAAATCTAAAGGTCTTCTTACCTATCTCTAGGTCTTTTTTCAACCACCTTCCCCTCCTCCAATTGGATTTCATGTCCTGCAATACTCTTGTCACCTCGTTCCTTTCTACCTCTGTGGAATTCTGGCTGTTGTTGCTTCTTTTTGACCAACGTTCCAGAATTTTTTTCAAGAGGACCCTTGTAATGCGGCAATTCCCCATGGCTATTCTTTCTGGTGGCAACTGTACAGACAACCCTTTGCTAAATCTTTTAATGTAATAGTCCGCATACCTAATCGTGTATACCCCACAGTCTATCATGTTATTTTGCTGAGGGCAATTCGCATATATTAAAGTTGCATTTTCCAGATATAGATATGTATAATTTCTTTAAAAAGGGGATACGTGGGGGAATTGTACAATGTAGTAAAAGGTATTCAAAAGCAAACAATAAATATCTAGAGGATTTCGATGAAGAGAAACCCTCAGAATTTCTAATGTACCTAAATGCCAATAACCTTTACGGTTGGGCTATGTCCGAATATCTTCCATACGGAGGATTCAGATGGTTATCAAGTGATGAGCTAAATCTGGATCCAAATCGGATAGATAATAATTCAAATGATGGTTATGTGTATGAAGTTACTTTAGAATATCCCTCCAACTTGCACGAATCACACAATGACCTACCTTTTTGTGCGGAAAATAAAAAACCTTATGGAAAGAATCAAACTAAATTAATTGCTGACTTTTCTACTAAACATTCAAATATTATTCACTATAGAATTCTTAAGCAATGTTTAGACTATGGTTTGATTCTAAAGAAAATACATCGGATTCTCACTTTCAAACAATCTCCATGGTTAAAATCATATATAGACTTAAATACCAAGCATAGAGCTAACGCTAAAAATACGTTTGAGAAAAACTTCTTCAAATTGCTCAATAATGCGGTATATGGTAAGACTATGGAAAATGTAGATAAGAGAAAAGATGTTAGAATTGTAACAAACTGGAACAGAACGAATTGCAATCATTTGGGAGCCCAAGATTGGATATCTAAACCCAATTTCCATAGTTTGTCTATATTTTCAGAAGACATGGTGGCGATTCAAATGAATAGGCTCCAGACATATTATAATAAGCCTACTTACTTAGGATTTTGTGTGTTAGAACTTTCCAAATGGAAAATGTATAATTTCCATTATGGTTACATGCAGCCTAAATTTAAATAAAAATTGTCATTAAACTATATGGATACTGATTCATTCATATATACAATACGGACTGATGACTTCTATGCTGATATTAAAATGGACATACAGGATGAATTTGACACATCTGATTATCCTGCAGATAACATATATGGTATTCCTCGTTTAAACAAAAAGGTGCTGGGTATGATGAAAGACGAAAATTTTGGAAAAATAATGAAAGAGTTTGTTGGGTTGCGATCTAAAATGTATTCATTTAGTGTTCAAGATCAAAATGATGTAAAAAAATCGAAGGGGGTCAAGAAAACCATTTTAGATAAGTATAGCCTAAGTTCATATAGAGATTGTCTGTTTAATAAATCAAATGTATTTGATAATATGCTTACCTTTAAGTCGAGTTTGCATCAATTATATACTATGCAACTACATAAACTAATACTAAGTTATCAAGATGATAAAAGGAAAATCAAAAGTGATGGTATAAGCACATATGCATGGTATCATTCAGCAATATAGGAAAAAAATCCTGATTATGAGCTTGACATGCTATTAATGGAAATTGATAGACTTCAAGAAGAAGAAGAAAGTTAAAATAAATGTAAATTATTGTAAATTTTTATTGTTAAAATAAATGCAAATATTAATTATTAAGAAAAATGTTTATGAAAAAACAAAGAAAATATAACCAATAAAAAACAATAAAAACATATATTTTTGTCTACATTTTGTTTTTTATTTATTATCCATCCTTAGATATAATTTATGAATTTTTACATCTGTTAGAATCTTGTGTTGCATTTTTTATCCAATCCCATAACAAAGTCGTGTTAATTCAATCTTTACATCCCTTTCGTGTATTCCTTGTATTTCATTGATTTGAAGTTTTGTTTTGTTTAAAGCGGAGCAGGTTGGTATATAATATTCATGATAGAAATGAAGGATTTGTTTTCTCAGAATGTTGTTCCAACATAAAATTGATGTAAAAAATACTCGAATTTGAGTTAGTGATCTCCAAGTGTCAGAATCGATTTTTATTTTAAAGTTTCCTTGTATGATAACTAAAAAACAAACACTCTCTCTCACTTTCATTATCAATTATATTTATAGAATTTAAAAAATCCCGACGATTAAGCATATCATAAATATACTCCTTTTAGCACATGAGATGTAACCACTCTTCTCGATCCAGCCCAATGTATTGCTTATTTTTATAATTCAACCATATCATTGGCTTAAAACCAAAAACTGTAGAAAATCCACATGAAGTCTTCAATTTCCAATTGAGCAAGTATTCAAACCCAAAACCCAGATCATATATTTGAGGTTTTCGTTCTTGATTGTTGTGAAATATATTCTTTAAAGTACGTTTATCCATCCTCAATGAAAATAACATTTAAACTAATAGCTTTTTCGGTCTATTAATCTCTATATATACAGAAATATGTATGTATATTAAAATAAATAAGAAATCAAAAGCATACACACACATACATATATATTTTATATTTATTCATTGATTTTTTACATAAATTTTTATAAGTATCTATAATTTTAAAAATTATTTTTTTCCTAATGTGAAACATGGTACACCGACATGTGTCTGGGCCTTCTTCACATCCTTCACTATACCAGGGGCAGCTGGCAAAATGTCCACTATCAGAGTCCTCCTGCTCTATAATTCCATAGTCCTCATTTTCAGTGAGCATGGATACGAAAAAATTTATGACTTCCTTATGCTCATAGAGCAATAAGTCCTCAAAAGAATTAAGAAATTCAAATAACCGCTCACGTACTTGGCTCATTTTTTTAATTTTTATTTTAACTTTCTTTTTTTTAAAGAATACTTTTTTCTTGAATGCTACTTTTATATTAGTACTCTTGAATGGTTTACGTTCCTATTTATAGTAAAAAATATACTTGTAAAATTAAAATTTTACAAAAAATTCTGAGTTCTTTTGAAATTTTTTTGTTTCAGTTACACTTTAGCACATTAATATAACTATCTCTCTAATCTAATTTGAAATTTTTTTGTTTCAGTTACACTTTAGCACATGAATATAACTATCTCTCTGATCTTTTGTTTTTGAAATTTTTTTGTTTTCAGTTACGTCTTAGAACGTCAAAACATAATTACAATATGAGAAAAAGAGATAGCTACGATACTGATCTTTCTTTTAAGAACTATTTTTTACCTATTTAAAGATTGGTAGAAATATTTAATACATCATTTTACAAAAGCAGATTGAGCTATCTGTCAGAGAAGAAAAAAAATACATATAAAAATTAAATTTAATTAATTAATATTGTGATAATGAATCCTCCAGATTTGATTACGAAATTCAACACATTGAATAAAAGAAAAATTAATACATATAAAAGAGCTCCAGGACTCAACTAAGTATGCAGTTAAAAATGCTAAGCGTGTGACGAGTAAATACAGCACCACAATACAAATTGAACTAGAAAACAACATAATGTTTTTACCAAATCGGTACAACACGCTATTGGATGATGACATAATAGAACTGGCATCCGGGATATATTGCATATGTAAGCAAGGAGACAGTGGCTTAAAATTGGATACTGCTGCTGAAATAAATATCTTTTTAACAAATGCTCAATACCCACAGTAAGAATAATATGTAGAAACAATTATTTTATAAACATTCTTATTAATAAAACAGAAAAAATTTTAAAAATTGTTCGTGTGTTGTATTTATTTATTTTTTAAACTTATTTTGTAAAGAAATTGAAGACATAAATGTCCACATTTAAATGAATTATAATCTTGATATTGATTGTAATTATATTTTATATTCTTGCCTAGATATTTAACTAGTTCTAATGGAGGTTGTAAATTTCCAAAACTGTCGAAATATTCGTTATGTTCATTGTTTTTATAATATGCTACCCAATGGGTTCCAGGTCCTCTTGATAAATCCAAATTAATGATTCCGCATTCTCTTTTTCTCGATCGTTTTGGCAGTGTATCCAACATGAAAATTCCTCTAAAGTATGGAATGTTTGTTAAAAAGTTTCTCAGATCAACATCAGATAGGGGTTTATTGGGCAGCTTTACGAAAAATTTGGTTTTTGTCTCTCTTGACAAATCAATCCATATCCTTTCTTATATGGTTTAAGGTAAAAACCTTTCCCCATTGCTACTGCTTCCATTGTTTTATTACGTCTAGTTGCTTCATCAAGTTGTTGTTTGGCATTCTTTGCTGCATTTATTGCTTTTGCTATAGCTGGTCCGCCAGTAGAAAGACTACCAATTGCACTCAGAGCAGTAAGAATAGGTACCAAAGGTAAGAAGCCACCAATCTTTGGAACATTAATTACGCGTGGTATTACAACTTGCGATTTCTTCCCCCTTAACGACTTGTTGATAATCTTACGTGCAATCCTAATGGCAGAGTTAATGTCTTGAGGTTTTTCCTTCTTCAGTATTTTTGTTGCAGTTTTAGTTGATGTACTGAACAGCTTTTCTCCATTTTGTTCACTTTTTTTTGCAACCTTCTTCTTCAATCCTATACCAAAGTTTCTTTTGACTTTCATTGCGTTAGTAACCATATATGCAAACGATTTTTCTGCAAGACTGCTATCTTTTGAAATAACTCGTTCCCAAGCTTTATTTTCAAGAATTTTATCAGCTTGATATCTACTATTTAAATCATTTGTTTTGGAATAAGCAATGTCCTGATTTTTACATGCAGCGTCTAATAAATTAATTCCTTTGTCACCGCGATCTAAACGTTTTTGTAATTTTGTTCCGGGTCCACAAAACTGATATCCAGGAAGGTGCAATTCAACAGCCAAAGAGTTTGTTACTCTATTCACTAAACCTTTTCCAACGGCTGGTTTTTTATAACTAAACGTTTTGTTATAATGTATAAGCATCTTATTTTATTTTTTCTTCTATAATAAAAGTAACATTTATGAAATGCAATTAGTTATAAGAATGCAATTAGTAAAACAACATAAAAATATTTTGATTCGCAATATTGATGCTTCAACGAACATCAGATCTAAAATAAAACATAGTTCTCTCTTACCAAATTCTATTCGTGCTCTAATAGTTGGACCATCAAATTGTGGAAAGGCTAATGTTATGATTAGCTTGCTAGAAAGTCCTAATGGACTCAAGTTTGAAAACACCTATTTATACTCAAAATCCCTTTATCAACCAAAATATGAATACTTAAAGCGATTAATTTCACCAATTAAAGGGATGGGATATTACACATTTACAGATAATGAAAAAGTTATTCCTCCTGACGAAGCGAAAACTAATTCTATTATGATCTTTGATGATATTGCATGCGAGAAGCAAAATAATATACGAACATATTTTTGTATGGGGCGACATAAGGATGTTGATTCATTCTACTTGTGCCAAACTTATACGAGAATTCCCAAACACTTAATAAGAGACAATGCAAATGTGATTATAATGTTTAAACAAGATGAGACAAACATGAAGCACGTTTATAGTGATCATGTTGCCAGCGATATGAGTTATGAAAAGTTTCATGAAATTTGTCGAGAGTGTTGGAAGGATAAATATGGATTTTTGATGATAAGCAAAGATAATGACTTAAACAATGGTCGCTATAGAAAGCAATTCGACTATTTTATAACGATATAAATTACTATACATAAAAGTAAAACATTAGTACTAAATTTGGCCTTGCACATAGTACATCTACTTATTTCCTAAAGTATTTACCGTACCTGATCTGAAAGCTGATTTATTACATGATCTAATAGCTGATACCTGATCTTATACCTGATCTGATAGCTGATCTAATAACTGATCTGATAAGTGATACCTGATCGGATAGCTGATCTGATACCTGATACCTGATCTGATACCTGATCTGATAGCTGATCTAATACCTGATACCTGATCTGATAGCTGATCTAATACCTGATCTGATAAGTGATATCTGATCTGATAGCTGATACCTGATCTGGTGTCTAATAGTTGAAAATGGATTAAAAAGTTTTAAAATAGCTAATAGAGACAAAAAATGTTTTAAAGAAAAAGTTTTGTAGTATAAAAGTTGATGAAGCAGATACACATGAGCAATTCAAAGATACATTTAAACCAATAATAGAGCCATTAACAGAATTTTTGAACAGTTCTAATAATAATAAAAGAAGTATTAAAGCAGAAAGAGATGAATTTAAAACGAAAGTTTATAAAAATTCAAATTTTCCATTCAACGAACAATCAGTTAAGTTAGAGACAAGTACTCCAAAGAAACTTGCTGAAGAAACGTTATGCAATAAAAATATCTCACTTAGTAATCGAAACGCAAACAAGGTTGATAATGTTGATACTGATGATGATGATGATAACGGTGATTTTTACTCTCAATCGGAAACTCTAGACAATTCAGATAATAATAAAAGTTATACTGACCTAGCACTCTTGGAAAGCAGAAACGAATTAGATACTCTATACGGCCCACATAAAGATTTTAATAATGAATGGAAGTTTGGCAATAGTAGCATTAAACTTACTGAAGATAAAATAGTGATTGGAAATCAAATATGGGCTTTTACACCAGGTTTATTTTCTTTACTGTTTCACAAAACACCAAAATATTATGATAAAAATGAATTAGATATATATAAGAAAATTTTAGTGAGCACAAATGCATACAAAAGAGATTATAGACCTGATGGACAAATCAAAGGAACGAGAGCATATTATCAGTAAATTGTTTAAGAAAGAAATAGAAAAGAACTCATCAACTTCGTCATCACTACGTGCAATAAAAAGTCCTTACAAGGGTGAGGGTTTGATGAAACTAAACCCATACAAAGCTAACTATATATACTGGGATGATCCTAATGAGTTAGTAGATTGCCTTAGGCTATTGCTAGCATCACAAGCTGCAGGTCATACTAATCACAATAACGAAATTGTCTCAATTATCGAAGAATTATATGAAGCAAAAATTATAGAATAATATTTATCTACATAAATCATGTCCATCGATAAGTTTGGACACTATCTTTATGATACAAGTGGTACAGTTTTTGTGAAAAATGTTCCTAAGCTGCTGGGCTTCGTTATGGATACAAATAATAACATTGACGTTCAAAACAAAAGAATTAAAAATGTGGGAAAAGCTTTGGAGGAAAACGACGTTGTTAATAAATTGTTTCTGCAAAGCCAAATTGAAGAGGTACTAGATGAAATGAACATAAGTTTAAGTCAGAAACTCAACGAAATTCAGGAAACAATCTCAAGTATGAAATTATTCTTTGAAAAAGAAATTAAAAAGATAAATGAGTTAATTTATGGTTATGTAAGAACTATGATGGTTGACAGTATTTAAATGAACTCACACTGAACTCAACTTATCCCATCAAATTCTAAATACGTTAAATAATGACTTCAAAAAGAAATTTAATAAATGAACTACATAAGCAAGCACGAAAACATTTTCCACGTCGAAGAGTTGTTATGAAAGGAATAGATGATCTTTGGTAAGCTGATTTAGTTGAAATGGGGAACTATTCTATAGACAATAGAGATTATCGATTTTTGCTGACTGTAATTGATACATTTTAAAAATTTGCTTGGGCAGTACCCTTGAAAAGAAACACTGCATTGGAAACAAGCCAGGCTATGCAGAATATTTCTCAACTGGGACGAATACCAAAAAACTTGCAAAGAGACGATGGTAAAGAGTTTTTCAATAAACACTTTGGAAAATTGATGAATAAATACAACATTAATCACTACTCAACATATAGCAGAATGAAAGCATCAATAGTAGAACGATTTAACAGAACATTAAAAGGAATGATGTGGAAAGAGTTTACCTTTAATGGGTCTTATAACTGGCTCGAAATTTACAAAGACTGGATTAATACATATAATAAAAAAATGCATCGCACCATCAAAATGCCACCGATTCAAGTTAACTATAAAAATGAGAAAAAATTATTAAACACGGTATATAACCGCTTAAAACTATTCAAATTATCAAAGTTCAATGTGGGAGATCATGTGCGCATAAGTAAATATAAACATGTTTTTGAAAAAGGATATACACCAAATTGGACCACAGAAATTTTTACGATTAAAAGAGTTCAAAATACATATCCAGCTATATACATATTAGAAGACTATCGTGGTAACCCTATTAAAGTTGCAGTCTATCATACCTAGTTGAAAAAGTTCTTAAAACTAAAGGCGAGAAGGCATATGTTAAATGGTTAGGATTTACCAATCAACATAATTCTTGGATCAATAAAAATGAAATATTGTAGATAAGTGTATATATAAGTCTATATTTGTATCTAATATATTTAAATAAAATATAATTATATATAAACTTCCTTTTTATACAAAGTGTTGTGTTTAATTTCACTTATTTGTAATCAGACAATCATAATGTCAATAACACTTACTCTTAGCTCAAACTCTGAGTTATCTGCTAATTACTTTCCTCCTATTCGTTTGAATGGTGAATATGAATGTGCTCTAACTGAGTTTCATTCATATAATAGCATTCCCAATGTAGATGATTATAACAATATATTTCATATTGGTGAACATGTAATTAAAATACCAACAGGATCTTATGAATTGAATGATATAGTTGATTATACTAAACATCACTATAAGCAGTATTGTCCGGAAAATAAAACTGATATAGAAGCTAATAACAATACAATGCAAGTTAGAGTTAATAGCTCTAAGGATCCCATATACTTTAACAAAGATAACACAATTGGAAAACTTTTTGGATTCAATAAGAAAATTCTAGCTCCTAACCAAGACCATTACTCATATCTACCAGTCAATATTTTCATCGTGAATATCTTGCGTGTTGAATGTAGTATAGTGGTTAACACATATACGAATAACTCACAAGCACACACATTACATGAATTTGCGATCAATGTCCCCCCAGGGTATAAAATTGTTGAGATTCCTCGAAATCTTATCTATTTGCCAGTTAACTGCCGAGAGATAAGTTCTCTTACTCTACGCATAGTTGATCAGAACGGTGATTTAATTAATTTCCGAGGAGAGGAAATTACAAGAAGAATACATTTGAGATCTAGCAAATAATGATAATATACAACGTCAAGCAATCTAAGGATAAAATTGGATACACTCATAAAACGCTATTGCAAACCAAACCACAATTAAAGACATCATTACACAAAAAACATTTGACGCAAGAAAATAAAAAATTTTTGAAGTCTCTCAATTTAAAGCTGACAAAGAAATGAGTTACATACTAGATGTTCTAGAAAAACCTCAATCAGACAATAATGATGAGATTCGAATTTCAATACAAAATCAAGACTTATATGTGCTACCCAGCGAAAGCTACATATATGTTGAGGGAAGTATTGTAGATGAGAATAACAGCAAAATATCTTCGTTTTTAAATCTAAAATTAAAAAATAAATTTGTGGCACATCTCTATGACGAAATTCGATATGAACTTAATGGCATAGAAATTGATCATACAAGACATTTAGCGATCACAATCAGCCTAAAAAATTTTGTTTCTTTATCACCAACAAAAAGTGTTGGCTTGTACAACGCAGGATGGAACAAACTCGATGATTTGGATATTTCAAATGGACACTTTAATTTCTATGTACCACTGAAACTATTTTTAGGTTTTGCTGAAGACTATAATAAAATTATACTCAGTGGTGAACATGAATTGGTTCTCTTACATAGTAAGAACGATGAAAAACTCGTATACTCAACTGTTGCTACTGACAAACCAAAAATTAGTATATCAAACATCTCATGGAGAATTCCACATGTACAATTATCCGATCTGAGTAAAATGGAATATGATTAAAATTATTAACAGTGGTGCTTCTATACCGATGGCATTTCGCAGTTGGGATTGTCACATTAATCCTAAACTAAATACAGGAACTAGCTATATATGGAATGTTAAACTGGCTGCAAATAGAGAACGACCCCGTTTTGTGTTGATTGCTTTTCAACAAGAAAATAAGTTTGTTCACTGTAATCTTAACAATTTAAAAGTGCATTTAAATTCAGAATCGTACCCATATGATGATCTAAATATAAAATTTAAAAATGGTCGGATTGCCATATTATACGGTTTCAACAAAGCTACTACATGAGGGAATCACAACCGCTTCTAACTGCTCAAGAATTTAAAAATAGTGTGCCGATAGTGGTAGTAGATGTTAGTCATCAAAACGAAGCCCTCTCTAACGGTCCTGTTGATATAAAAATTGAAATTGAAACGGACTCCAACATTCCTACTGATACATCTGCTTTTTGCATTCTCATCCATGATCGCATAATAGAATACATACCCTTAAAAGGTCAAGTTCGTAAAATAATGTAAATAAAAACTAAGATGATTGGGGATAAAGTTTTCATCGATATGCAAGGATTTAAATCCAATTCAAACATCTTCATTGCAAAAGAAATATCAATTGTTTTTAACAATAAGGAGCACATAAATTTTATTATTAAACCACCGTTTAACTTCAAAAGATTATCAATAGCAAAACAAAGAGAAGCAAATTGGCTAACAAGAAACTTTCATCATCTGAATTGGAATGACGGATCAATATCATTTAAGAGTGTTGTAAAATTTTTAAAATCCAATTTAAAACATTCTTCAATCTATGTTAAGGGTGTGGAAAAGAAGAAACGGCTTGAGAAACTACTTCAACTTAGAGTTTTCAACTTCGAGGATATTGGCTGCATCAACTTAAAGCAAATACAACTTAAATATCCGGAATATTTTTACTGCAGCTTTCATAGTTATGGAGTCTGTGCCTTAACCCTTTTGGATTTTCTATGCCATATGGCATAGTCACTTTTTAGAGCCTGTTTTAAGGGAAACAACTTGGGAATACATACTTTTTTTAATATTATATATTTTATTGAAGTGTTTGCTACGAAAAAATTAAAAAAAAATTTATCAGTAGATAATACAAACTGTTATGGTTCAGATAGCGAGGGTTCCTCATGAGATTCGCAATTTGCAAAAAAATACCATTTTGTAATTTTACATAATTCAATATCAAAAATAACTTATTTTGTGACTATGTAATTAATTTAATAGATAATCATTGTCTTAGTAATCGAAAAAAAGTCAGCACCGAAACAGCCTCCAATAGACCTTCCCAAATTTTTCATAATATTCCCTATTTCATACCATGCCATATGGCATAGATTTTTCTTAACGGAATTTTTTAGTTTGCTGTGTACGCTTGTAGTGATTACACGAATTGACAATGGCTAATAAACTAAACACCAAAGAAATTGAAAATATTTTAGTAAGTTTTGATATCTCAGATTTATCTGATTTTGACGATGAGGTAGAAGAAGAAAATGACGTTTTGGACTCACTCTTGGAAACTTTAAATGACAATAACAACAATGAGTTTTAATCGAGGAGTTAACTAATCCGGATGGGAATACCGATCTGTTTGAAAAAAGTTTAGATGCGGGATTTAATAAATCTGGATGAAGTATCAGATCCACCTTTTCAAAAAATATCTACATTTCGATGGATCAAGGGAGCATGGAGCTCTCCAAGCTCTGGTTTTTCTGAAACTTATCCAAAACAGGATGTTAAAACTCCTGTTGCGTATTTTTTAAAATATTTTCCAAACGATTTTATTGACACTATTGTTCAGGCAACAAATCAAGCCTCACTTATGAGATCCGGAACTGCTATTAATGTTGTAAAAGAAGAGATTCTTACACTGATGGAACTAGAAATTATTATTGGAACGATTGGATATCCTCGATTAGCAATGTACTGGACTAATGCTACGGAAATACCAGCCTTTCGTAAGCACATGACTAAAAATAGGTTTCACGCGATACGCACTAGTCTAAAATTTAGCGTAGAAGAGAACTCAAACTCCACTTATAAATACATTCTTGAAAAGGACTTATTCTATTCCAAAAGATGAAAACTGCTGCTGTGATGAAATGATGATTCCTTGCAAGTCAAAAACTGGGTTGAAGCAGTATATGCCTAAAAAGTATATCAAATGGGGAATAAAAGTATTTTGCCTTTGTAGTTCAAATGGAATTGTATATGATCTGGAAATATACCAAGGAAAAAATACAATTGTTGGAGAATCAAACTTAGGTTTTTGCTCCGATATTGTTATTCATCTATGTAAAACTATTCCGGAAAATAAAAACCACAAATTATTTTTTGATAAATACTTTACTACAATTAATTTATTAATATATTTGCGAAACAATGGAATATGGTCGACTGGCACCATACGAGGAAACAGAACCGGTAAAGGTCCCCTTAAATCTGAAAAAGATTTAAAAAAGCTAGGAAGAGGTACATAGCTATGACTACTGCATTGAAAGGAATCAAAACATTATTATTTTGAAATGGCTTGATGGAGGTTGTGTTCAAATGGCTTCGCCCATTTATGGTGATAAAGATACAAAAGATATCACCAGATTTTGTGCTGAGCAAAAGAAGAAGATCGTTGTATCACAACCTAACGTTGTAGCTGTATATAATAAATATATGGGAGGAGTCGACAAGATGGACTTTTTGCTATTGTTACCGAATTTCTATTCGGACAAGAAAGTGGCCACTCAGAGTTTTCGACCATTTTGTCGATTTAGCAGTATGCAATTCTTGGTTGGAATATCGCAATGACGGCGAAAGTAATAGCATAAGAAAATAAGATCAAATGGATTTATTAGCATTCCGAAATGATGTTGCTGATGGATTGCTTGCTTTATCATCAGTACAAAACCTCTCTCGAAAACGGGGAAGACCCAAGCTATCTGAAGAAGTAGTAGACTTATCTAACACTCCAACAACTTCGAAGCAAAAGGTCTCATATGAAAGGGCTCCTTCAGGTTCGATTCGTTTCGACGGTATTGAACATTGGCCGGAGTATACACCTGTAAAACGTGTATGTAAAGTACCCGGATGCAAAGGATATTCCAGATACTTGTGCTCAAAATGCAATGTTCATCTCTTCATTCCAAATGGGACCAGAAATTGCTTCAAATTATACCATGAAAAATAGTAGGTAGGTTATAGGGTTATTTTTATATTTGAATCAGTTTTATATTATTTCTATTTTCAGGCTAATATACAGATGAAGACCAACTCTTGGACCGGAACTCATATATTTTATGTTTTTAGTGTTTGAACAACAAAACTTTTATTTTTAAGTTTATCGTGCATTACACACAGATATAAGTTCCTAAAAAATAGTATTAATCCAATACAATATGTAAAAAGTAATATTATATATCATAGAATTCCTGAACGAGTGCATGTATCCCATAGTCCTTAATATGTATTACAAAATTAAAACATGTGAATTTATTATTTTTATTCTATACATATTTTTAAATAAAAAAAAATTAAAATTGAATTAAAAATTTATATTTGCATATATTTTATTTTTTTCCTTTAAACACAGACTATGCCATATGGCATGATGCTCAATAACCACTTTTGGAAACAAAATATTAAAAGATTACTTTTGATTATCCATAAAATAGGCTTAAGCATATACAAAATTGAAAATAAATATTTTTAAAATCAAAAACAAAAAAGAAGTACCGAAAGGGTTAAGAAATGCATATTTACTTTATCAGGAAAATAACTAAAAAAATTATTTTAGTTTTCTATTTTTACATTGCTACAACATATATTTACGATATTTTTTTAAATAAATATGTAGATTAAAAATATAAAAAATTTTGTTCAATAATTTATTTATATGTATATGGTATGTACAAGAGACAGAGACAAATGTCAGCAAGCAGTGAAAATAACAACCAATCTTTGACAATCCTCAATATCACAAACTTCAATTTGTTTACAAAATAAGTGAAAAGAATGAATAAATACAACACGCATAAATTGTATATTTTATTCATTTCTTCAAATTCTTTACACATAAAAAAATTAAAAATCAGACAACAACAAAAACAGATACATTGATATCTCACCAGCATACATAATTACTTTCTATAAATACCCTTCCATGTCCTAAACGAAATACTACAAACAAAAAAAGTAATGCCGCATGCATATGATATTTTGTGTAATCGCAACAGTGTGCACTAGTGGTAACGTGTATGATTTCCGATTTTTATTTATTTTTTGTTGTGTGGTGTTGCCTTCCCTATAAAAAACATAATGTGAAAGGCGTTGCACACATTTTAAAAAATAATTAGAACACAACAAATGCCAGATGTGTACTCGGCATTACACACTCGCTTTTTTTATACATATATACGACTACTTACCTATCTGCCAACGCTCAAGTTATTGTAAAAAACATACGTAAATACACATGCATGAGCATAACGTTGGCTCCCATGATCACGCATCTCAAATTCCCTTTGACAATCCTAAATATCGTACACTTCAATTTCTTTAACCTTCAAGTAAGGTCATTGCTCATAAATTACATATTATATTCATCTCTTCAAACTCTTTAAACATAGGAAATAGGAAAATCAAACTAAATAAAACCAACAACAAAAAACATTCATAGATTTCCCACAAGCATACATAATGCCTTTCTAAAATAACCAAGGCAAATTCATAACAGGTAAAGTTAATACTACAACAAATTACAAACAATAAAAACAATATGGCATTTTGTTGTTGCTTTGGAATCATTAATTTGGATTTATCAAGAGGACCTGGAACCCATTGGGTAGCATATTATAAAAACAATGAACATAAAGAATATTTTGACAGTTTTGGAAATTTACAACCTCCATTAGAACTAGTTAAATATCTAGGTAAAAATATAAAATATAATTACAATCAATATCAAGATTATAATTCATTTAAATGTGGACATTTATGTCTTCAATTTCTTTACAAAATAAGTTTAAAAAATAAATAAATACAACACACGAACAATTTTTTTAACTTTTTTCTGTTTTATTAATAAAAATGTTTATAAAATAATAGTTTCTACATATTATTCCCACTGTGGGTATTGAGCATTTGTTAAAAAGATATTTATTTCAGCAGCAGTATCCAATTTTAAGCCACTGTCTCCTTGCTTACATATGCAATATATCCCGGATGCCAGTTCTATTATGTCATCATCCGATAGCGTGTTGTACCGATTTGGTAAAAACATTATGTTGTTTTCTAGTTCAATTTGAATTGTGGTGCCGTATTTACTCGTCACACGCTTAGCGTTTTTAACTGCATACTTAGTTGAGTCCTGGAGCTCTTTTATATGAATTAATTTTTTTTATTCAATGTTTTGAATTTCGTGATCAAATCTGGAGGATTCATTATCACAATATTAATTAATTAAATTTAATTTTTATATGTATTTTTTTCTTCTTTGACAGATAGCTCAATCTGCTTTTGTAAACTGATGTATTAAATATTTCTACCAATCTTTAAATAGGTAAAAAATAGTTCTTAAAAGAAAGATCAGTATCGTAGCTATCTCTTTTTCTCATATTGTAATCATGTTTTACGTAAATTTTTTGTTTTGTCACTGATAGAATTGTAGTGAAAGAGATAGTTCCATATTTTGACGTTCTAAGGCGTAACTGAAAACAAAAAAATTTCAAAACAAAAGGTCAGAGAGAGAGATATTCATGTGGTAAAGTGTAACTGAAACAAAAAATTTCAAAACAAAAGATTAGAGAGATAGTTATATTAATGTGCTAAAGTGTAACTGAAACAAAAAAAATTCAAAAGAAATCAGAATTTTTTGTAAAATTTTAATTTCACAAGAACATTTTTTACTATAAATAAGAATGTAAGCCTTTCAAGAGTATTAATATAAAAATAGCATTCAAGAAAAAAGTATTCTTTAAAAAAAAAGAAAATTAAAATAAAAATTAAAAAAATGAGCCAAGTACGTGAGCGGTTATTTGAATTCCTCCATTCCTTTGAGGACTCATTACTATATGAGCATAAGGAAAGCATAAATTTTTTCGTATCCATGCTCACTGAAAATGAGGAGTATGGAGTTGTGGAGCAGGAGGACTCCGACGAGAATGGACATTTTGCCAGCTGTCCCTGGTATAGTGAAGGATGTGAAGAAGGCCCAGACACATGTCGGTGTACCATGTTTCACATTAGGAAAAAAATTATTTTTAAAATTATAGATACCTATAAAAATTTATGTAAAAAAATCAATTAATAAATATAAAATATATATGTATGTGTGTGTATGCTTTTGATTTCTTATTTATTTTAATATACATATTTCTGTATATATAGAGATTAATAGACCGAAAAAGCTATTAGTTTAAATGTTATTTTCATTGAGGATGGATAAACGTACTTTAAAGAATATATTTCACAACAATCAAGAACGAAAACCTCAAATATATAATTTGGTTTTTGGGTTTGAATACTTGCTCAATTGGAAATTGAAGATTTCATGTGGATTTTCTACAGCTTTTGGTTTTAAGCCAATGATATGGTTGAATTATAAAAATAAGCAATACATTGGACTGGATCGAGAAGAGTGGTTACATCTCATGTGCTATAAGGAGTATATTCATGATATGCTTAATCGCCGAGATTTTTTAAATTCTATAAATATAATTGATAATGAAAGTGAGAGAGACGTTGAATATAAGTTTCAATATAAAAGAGGTGTTTGCTATTTAGTTATCATACAAGGAAACTTTAAAATAAAAATCGATTCTGACACTTGGAGATCACTAACTCAAATTCGAGTATTTTTTACATCAATTTTATGTTGGAACAACATTCTGAGAAAACAAATCCTTCATTTCTATCATGAATATTATATACCAACCTGCTCCGCTTTAAACAAAACAAAACTTCAAATCAATGAAATACGAGAAATACACGAAAGGGATGTAAAGATTGAACTGACACGACTTTGTTATGAGATTGGGGAAAAAATGCAGCACAAGATTCTAACAGATGTGAAAACTCATAAATTATATTTAAGGATGGATAATAAATAAAAAACAAAATGTAGCATATTATCAAATACATTTGATTTATTAAACAGACAATCTCTATATGAACTTAGGCTATACTTATCTAAAATGGTTTTCATGACCCCCTTCGATTTTTTTACATCATTTTGATCTTGAACACTAAATGAATACATTTTAGATCGCAACCCAACAAACTCTTTCATTATTTTTCCACAATTTTCGTCTTTCATCATACCCAGCACCTTTTTGTTTAAACGAGGAATACCATATATGTTATCTGCAGGATAATCAGATGTGTCAAATTCATCCTGTATGTCCATTTTTAGAATTGCATAGAAGTCATCAGTCCGTATTGTATATATGAATGAATCAGTATCCATATAGTTTAATGACAATTTTTATTTAAATTTAGGCTGCATGTAACCATAATGGAAATTATACATTTTCCATTTGGAAAGTTCTAACACACAAAATCCTAAGTAAGTAGGCTTATTATAATATGTCTGGAGCCTATTCATTTGAATCGCCACCATGTCTTCTGAAAATATAGACAAACTATGGAAATTGGGTTTAGATATCCAATCTTGGGCTCCCAAATGATTGCAATTCGTTCTGTTCCAGTTTGTTACAATTCTAACATCTTTTCTCTTATCTACATTTTCCATAGTCTTACCATATACCGCATTATTGAGCAATTTGAAGAAGTTTTTCTCAAACGTATTTTTAGCGTTAGCTCTATGCTTGGTATTTAAGTCTATATATGATTTTAACCATGGAGATTGTTTGAAAGTGAGAATCCGATGTATTTTCTTTAGAATCAAACCATAGTCTAAACATTGCTTAAGAATTCTATAGTGAATAATATTTGAATGTTTAGTAGAAAAGTCAGCAATTAATTTAGTTTGATTCTTTCCATAAGGTTTTTTATTTTCCGCACAAAAAGGTAGGTCATTGTGTGATTCGTGCAAGTTGGAGGGATATTCTAAAGTAACTTCATACACATAACCATCATTTGAATTATTATCTATCCGATTTGGATCCAGATTTAGCTCATCACTTGATAACCATCTGAATCCTCCGTATGGAAGATATTCGGACATAGCCCAACCGTAAAGGTTATTGGCATTTAGGTACATTAGAAATTCTGAGGGTTTCTCTTCATCGAAATCCTCTAGATATTTATTGTTTGCTTTTGAATACCTTTTACTACATTGTACAATTCCCCTACGTATCCCCTTTTTAAAGAAATTATACATATCTATATCTGGAAAATGCAACTTTAATATATGCGAATTGCCCTCAGCAAAATAACATGATAGACTGTGGGGTATACACGATTAGGTATGCGGACTATTACATTAAAAGATTTAGCAAAGGGTTGTCTGTACAGTTGCCACCAGAAAGAATAGCCATGGGGAATTGCCGCATTACAAGGGTCCTCTTGAAAAAAATTCTGGAACGTTGGTCAAAAAGAAGCAACAACAGCCAGAATTCCACAGAGGTAGAAAGGAACGAGGTGACAAGAGTATTGCAGGACATGAAATCCAATTGGAGGAGGGGAAGGTGGTTGAAAAAAGACCTAGAGATAGGTAAGAAGACCTTTAGATTTATAGTGGGTAGATCGGGAAAGACTAGCATAGGGCTGTTGTAAAGGCAGAAGAAATGCATTAATGCCTAGATTTTTTCTATGCCTATAACAGCTGGGCCTAAGAGATGATACCTTGAATTCTATTAAACCTTTATTTAAGTTATTTGAAGTTTTTAATTTATAAATATTTACTTTATACTGTTCAAAGTAGGGAGCATTAAACTTTCATCATTTCCCACTTAAACTTGAATATATCTTTTTTGCTTTTCTTTTTTTTTAACATTTTAATTAAAACAAATGTGTCTTAAAATTTAAGGGAAGGAAAGGTGGGGGAGAGAAAATAATTGAACATACAAAGCTAGTTGAATTAACCGTCACTACAATACTTAATTAAAATTAAACAAAATTGGCAAATGTTAAGTTGAGCTAGGTCACTAAGTTTTACACTGTAAGAAATCATAATTTTCTCTGATTTTATTAAGCTTAAGACCTCTTGGTTTTTTTAATTTAATTTTTGATGTATTTTTCGATATTTCGCCACTCCTTTGTGTGGCTTCGTCAGGAAATTGTTTTGGTTTGATTATTTTTTATAAAAATTATGAAACAACAATATAATGAAAAAATAATTTGTCAACAAAATTCAAAAATTACAAACACATTTAAACAAAAACATAAAGTAAAAATTTTTTAAGTATTCAAACATACATATACATATACATAAATATAAATTCTATTTCTATCTCTTATTAACTTGTTCATTGTTGCTTTTCTCAAATTATTATGATATCTATTTAAAAAATACTAATTCATACATACATATATACATATATATTCACATATTAAATATTCTATCTCTTATTACCTAAATGCCTGCAATTTTGTGCTACATTTGCTGTACCCGTTTTAAAATTAATTCTTTTTGTAATTGGTGTATTGATTATATGTAACATTTCTAATATGTATCTACGTTTATAGTTATTATAAACTTTAATTTAAACAAATGAGAAGCTCAACAACTCAACAAAGTTGAAACAAGAACTCAATAATCAACATGTGTTTTATTTTCTTACTTGACTACATTGGCTGATTTTTTTTCAGCTCAAATTGTAGTTGCAAAAATATGTAAAGAAAATAAATGTAAATAACAATAAAGG
Organism: Tachina lurida; assembly: GCA_944452675.1. Taxonomy (NCBI): domain Eukaryota; kingdom Metazoa; phylum Arthropoda; class Insecta; order Diptera; family Tachinidae; genus Tachina; species Tachina lurida. Next base: position 95,696,188 of record OX101753.1, on the reverse strand, counting down.
CTATTCAAGAATAGAGTGTTGCCACACAAATATTTTTGACCTGGTGCAGTCAAGTTAATAATTAGTGTTTTATTTTTGGGAATTGTTACAATTTAAGTTTAACATATATTAACGCACTAATAATCCCAAATTATTACTTTACTTATTTAGTAAATCATTTTTTTTATTAAAAATACATTGTAATTGATTACTGAGGGGCTTAGCTGGATCCTATGCGCATTTCACTGTTGCTAATGCAGATCATCAGGGAACCTTTACCCAAAAATCTTAGAACAACTATTTTTAATAAAAAATTATTTTACTAAATAAGTAAAGTAATAATTTGGTATTATTGGTGTGTTAATAAATTTGTGGCAAAAAGGAAAAAGTGCTTAAGTCGAGATAAGCAGATTTTGAGTTAATGGTACCTCTGTAATCTGCATATTTGAAAGTTCCCCTGGTCAAAATCTTAATTAATTTGTCTGATTTTTCAGGAAGTTATAGCAACATTACTTGCGACTTATCTTTTTTAGACTTCTAATCTCATTTGGAATAATAGCTTAATTAAGGTTATACTTTGGTATATTTCAACTTAAATGTATTATTTACAGTGTGTAGAACGATGTTTGCATAACAAAATAAAGGTTAACAGATAATTTCCCAATTTAACTGTAAAAGAAATAAATTTCTGAAAATCAATTTGAACGCTTAAAAGTGTTCTCCTGCAAAACAGTAAAATATGACTTAAGCAGTTTTTCTTTATTGCCACAGAAATGTTAAACTTAAATTGTAACAATTCCCAAAAATAAATCAATAACTATTACTTTACTGCACCAGGTAAAAAATACTTGTGTGGCAACACTCTATTCTTGAATAGATGTTGCTGTTATTTACATTTATTTTCTTTACATATTTTTGCAACTACAATTTGAGCTGGAAAAAAGTCACCCAATGTAGTCAAGTAAGAAAATAAAAAACATGTTGATTATTGAATTCTTGTTTCAACTTTGTTATTTGTTGAGCTTCTCGTTTGTTTAAATGAAAGTTTATAATATAATAACTCTAGTTGTTCTAAGATTTTTAGGTAAAGGTTCCCTGATGATCTGCATTAGCAACAGTGAAATGCGCATAGGATCCAGCTAAACCCCTCAATAATCAATTTCAATGTATTTTTAATAAAAAATTATTTTACTAAATAAGTTAAGTAATAATTTGGGATTATTAGTGCGTTAATAAATGTTAAACTTAAACTGTAACAATTCCCAAATATAAAACACAAAAAATAATCATGTTTTGCCGTCGGCTTTAGGAAAAATTAATTTTCCCAATTTTCCCGTTGATATTAGGAAAAATCATTTTCATGATTTTCCCGTCAGCATTAGGAAAAATAATTTTCATGATTTTCCCGTCGGCATATACACTCATAAAAAACCTCAAAAAAATCACCGGATCACATAAAATTAATGTAAAAAGAAAACTGCTAATGTAAACAAAAAACATCAAAGTGCACCGAAAACACAATTCTCATATTTCAGACAAACTTCCAAGAATTTGAAAGAATTTAAAATTTTAACTACCTAAATTTCAAATTTTTATTGCCCCAGAATTGGCTGTCGAAATATTCGTTTTCATTGTTGTTATTATAATATGCTACCCAGTGTGTATCAGGTCCTGTTGATACATCTAAATTGATTGTTCCACATTCTATTATCTTTGTTCGTTCTGGTAGAGTATTCAACATGAAAACTCCTCTAAATTATGTAATATTTATCGAGAAACAAACGGTTTTGTTCCACATCAGATAGTGGTCTGTTGGGTAGCATCTCTTAGAGTTTATTGATTCCTCTTTTTAAACGAAACCATAGCCCTATTATATGGTTTTAAGTAAAGTCCTTTTCCAACTGCTATATATTCCATCGCTCTATTATGTCTAGTTGCTTCATCAAGTTGATTTTTTGCATTCTTTGTTGCATTTACGGCTTTAGAATGATGATTTTATCATATATTTGATGATTTTTGGACCAAAATATGATTTTATAATTTTTTTTCTCGAGTGATGATTTTTAATTTTGCAAATTATGATTTTTAGTTGCAATATATATATACATGTATGCATATCGAGCCTTGAGCACAACATTAACGTAAGCGACATCCGGTAAAAAATTTTTTATTCGAGAGATTAAGATTTCATGACAGCACAAGTGTGCAAAAGTGATAAAAACAAAAGTGACCTTTTACTTTTTTGTCGTTCTTTTCAATTGTCAACATTTAAAAAAAGGACACGTTATTTTAGATTTCGAAAACTATTAAGCACTGCAGCATTATTTCTGCATCAAGGTCAATGGATTTAATTTTTCCTGAAAATAAGCTTGTTAGTTCAGTAGAAATCGGTCAAGTTGACCGATTGTGCGTTTTTCTCGAATCACGTTGGTATTAACTGATTGCTGTGAAATGGAAAATAAAGCGACAAGTAAGTTTTGCTGTTTTTCATGTTATATCGCTCTGCTTTAAAATAACTTATTATAATGAGCTATAACTTAAACGGTATAATTTATCATAAGCATTGACTTTATGTAGGCGATCAAAAATGTTGACCCCATTTGACCCCCTTTCAAATTTAAAGTATAAATTAAGTAATAACTAATGAGTTATTTGCAATTTATTTCAAAGTGCGATTTTTTGCGTTTTGCAAGTAATGCCTCTTTTTAGTAGGCAACATTTGTATGAAAACAACTGAACTGTTGATGGAATTAATTAAAATGAAGAGGATTTTTTTTAATTTAGGGTTAAGTTAGGTTTAATTAAGGGTTAATTTTTGGTCGATAATGGGTTAAATAAAATTTTGAAGAAATTTTTTCAGAATTTGGTTTGAATACTATGCTTTGATAGGCGGTTTTAATTTCGCACAGAAAAAGTGGTGTTTTTACCTATAGTGCATAGATCAAAATTCGAAATTGTCAAAATATCAAAATTGCTTGTAGTTTCAGAAACACGGTGGTTGAGATTTTATCGTAAGTAGATGTTTACATATAAAAAAAATAAATTTATCGTAAGCGACACATATTTATTGAAATATTTTATTTTTATTTTGAAACATGTAAACTATTAGAGGTAAATAAATGAAAACTTATTCACCTAAAGTAGAAGTGTTAAGAGTTTTATTACTGTATAAGAATTTAAATAAAAACAAGTAAGAGTGCTATATTCGGCTGTTCCGCATCTTATATACACTTTATCAACGTGCGTACATATATATAGTATACAGACACATACAAACTTATTTGTTTTGTGAAAAAATTTATAATTTTTTTCTCTAAAACAATTAATAGTAAGTGACTTTTCAGTATTTTTCGATTAAAGAATTTGATTCAATTATTTTATTTTCAATATTATTGATTGTTGTGAAATATATTCTTTAAAGTACGTTTATCCATCCTCAATGAAAATAACATTTAAACTAATAGCTTTTTCGGTCTATTAATCTCTATATATACAGAAATATGTATATTAAAATAAATAAGAAATCAAAAGCATACACACACATACATATATATTTTATATTTATTAATTGATTTTTTTACATAAATTTTTATAGGTATCTATAATTTTAAAAATAATTTTTTTCCTAATGTGAAACATGGTACACCGACATGTGTCTGGGCCTTCTTCACATCCTTCACTATACCAGGGACAGCTGGCAAAATGTCCATTCTCGTCGGAGTCCTCCTGCTCCACAACTCCATACTCCTCATTTTCAGTGAGCATGGATACGAAAAAATTTATGCTTTCCTTATGCTCATATAGTAATGAGTCCTCAAAGGAATGGAGGAATTCAAATAACCGCTCACGTACTTGGCTCATTTTTTTAATTTTTATTTTAATTTTCTTTTTTTTTAAAGAATACTTTTTTCTTGAATGCTATTTTTATATTAATACTCTTGAAAGGCTTACATTCTTATTTATAGTAAAAAATATTCTTGTGAAATTAAAATTTTACAAAAAATTCTGATTTCTTTTGAATTTTTTTTGTTTCAGTTACACTTTAGCACATTAATATAACTATCTCTCTAATCTTTTGTTTTGAAATTTTTTGTTTCAGTTACACTTTACCACATGAATATCTCTCTCTCTGACCTTTTGTTTTGAAATTTTTTTGTTTTCAGTTACGCGTTAGAACGTCAAAATATGGAACTATCTCTTTCACTACAATTCTATCAGTGACAAAACAAAAAATTTACGTAAAACATGATTACAATATGAGAAAAAGAGATAGCTACGATACTGATCTTTCTTTTAAGAACTATTTTTTACCTATTTAAAGATTGGTAGAAATATTTAATACATCAGTTTACAAAAGCAGATTGAGCTATCTGTCAAAGAAGAAAAAAATACATATAAAAATTAAATTTAATTAATTAATATTGTGATAATGAATCCTCCAGATTTGATCACGAAATTCAAAACATTGAATAAAAAAAATTAATTCATATAAAAGAGCTCCAGGACTCAACTAAGTATGCAGTTAAAAACGCTAAGCGTGTGACGAGTAAATACGGCACCACAATTCAAACTGAACTAGAAAACAACATAATGTTTTTACCAAATCGGTACAACACGCTATCGGATGATGACATAATAGAACTGGCATCCGGGATATATTGCATATGTAAGCAAGGAGACAGTGGCTTAAAATTGGATACTGCTGCTGAAATAAATATCTTTTTAACAAATGCTCAATACCCACAGTGGGAATAATATGTAGAAACTATTATTTTATAAACGTTTTTATTAATAAAACAGAAAAAAGTTAAAAAAATTGTTCGTGTGTTGTATTTATTTATTTTTTAAACTTATTTTGTAAAGAAATTGAAGACATAAATGTCCACATTTAAATGAATTATAATCTTGATATTGATTGTAATTATATTTTATATTTTTACCTAGATATTTAACTAGTTCTAATGGAGGTTGTAAATTTCCAAAACTGTCAAAATATTCTTTATGTTCATTGTTTTTATAATATGCTACCCAATGGGTTCCAGGTCCTCTTGATAAATCCAAATTAATGATTCCAAAGCAACAACAAAATGCCATATTGTTTTTATTGTTTGTAATTTGTTGTAGTATTAACTTTACCTGTTATGAATTTGCCTTGGTTATTTTAGAAAGGCATTATGTATGCTTGTGGGAAATCTATGAATGTTTTTTGTTGTTGGTTTTATTTAGTTTGATTTTCCTATTTCCTATGTTTAAAGAGTTTGAAGAGATGAATATAATATGTAATTTATGAGCAATGACCTTACTTGAAGGTTAAAGAAATTGAAGTGTACGATATTTAGGATTGTCAAAGGGAATTTGAGATGCGTGATCATGGGAGCCAACGTTATGCTCATGCATGTGTATTTACGTATGTTTTTTACAATAACTTGAGCGTTGGCAGATAGGTAAGTAGTCGTATATATGTATAAAAAAAGCGAGTGTGTAATGCCGAGTACACATCTGGCATTTGTTGTGTTCTAATTATTTTTTAAAATGTGTGCAACGCCTTTCACATTATGTTTTTTATAGGGAAGGCAACACCACACAACAAAAAATAAATAAAAATCGGAAATCATAAACGTTACCACTAGTGCACACTGTTGCGATTACACAAAATATCATATGCATGCGGCATTACTTTTTTTGTTTGTAGTATTTCGTTTAGGACATGGAAGGGTATTTATAGAAAGTAATTATGTATGCTGGTGAGATATCAATGTATCTGTTTTTGTTGTTGTCTGATTTTTAATTTTTTTATGTGTAAAGAATTTGAAGAAATGAATAAAATATACAATTTATGCGTGTTGTATTTATTCATTCTTTTCACTTATTTTGTAAACAAATTGAAGTTTGTGATATTGAGGATTGTCAAAGATTGGTTGTTATTTTCACTGCTTGCTGACATTTGTCTCTGTCTCTTGTACATACCATATACATATAAATAAATTATTGAACAAAATTTTTTATATTTTTAATCTACATATTTATTTAAAAAAATATCGTAAATATATGTTGTAGCAATGTAAAAATAGAAAACTAAAATAATTTTTTTAGTTATTTTCCTGATAAAGTAAATATGCATTTCTTAACCCTTTCGGTACTTCTTTTTTGTTTTTGATTTTAAAAATATTTATTTTCAATTTTGTATATGCTTAAGCCTATTTTATGGATAATCAAAAGTAATCTTTTAATATTTTGTTTCCAAAAGTGGTTATTGAGCATCATGCCATATGGCATAGTCTGTGTTTAAAGGAAAAAAATAAAATATATGCAAATATAAATTTTTAATTCAATTTTAATTTTTTTTTTATTTAAAAATATGTATAGAATAAAAATAATAAATTCACATGTTTTAATTTTGTAATACATATTAAGGACTATGGGATACATGCACTCGTTCAGGAATTCTATGATATATAATATTACTTTTTACATATTGTATTGGATTAATACTATTTTTTAGGAACTTATATCTGTGTGTAATGCACGATAAATTAAAAATAAAAGTTTTGTTGTTCAAACACTAAAAATATAAAATATATGAGTTCCGGTCCAAGAGTTGGTCTTCATCTGTATATTAGCCTGAAAATAGAAATAATATAAAACTGATTCAAATATAAAAATAACCCTATAACCTACCTACTATTTTTCATGGTATAATTTGAAGCAATTTCTGGTCCCATTTGGAATGAAGAGATGAACATTGCATTTTGAGCACAAGTATCTGGAATATCCTTTGCATCCGGGTACTTTACATACACGTTTTACAGGTGTATACTCCGGCCAATGTTCAATACCGTCGAAACGAATCGAACCTGAAGGAGCCCTTTCATATGAGACCTTTTGCTTCGAAGTTGTTGGAGTGTTAGATAAGTCTACTACTTCTTCAGATAGCTTGGGTCTTCCCCGTTTTCGAGAGAGGTTTTGTACTGATGATAAAGCAAACAATCCATCAGCAACATCATTTCGGAATGCTAATAAATCCATTTGATCTTATTTTCTTATGCTATTACTTTCGCAGTCATTGCGATATTCCAACCAAGAATTGCATACTGCTAAATCGACAAAATGGTCGAAAACTCTGAGTGGCCACTTTCTTGTCCGAATAGAAATTCGGTAACAATAGCAAAAAGTCCATCTTGTCGACTCCTCCCATATATTTATTATATACAGCTACAACGTTAGGTTGTGATACAACGATCTTCTTCTTTTGCTCAGCACAAAATCTGGTGATATCTTTTGTATCTTTATCACCATAAATGGGCGAAGCCATTTGAACACAACCTCCATCAAGCCATTTCAAAATAATAATGTTTTGATTCCTTTCAATGCAGTAGTCATAGCTATGTACCTCTTCCTAGCTTTTTTAAATCTTTTTCAGATTTAAGGGGACCTTTACCGGTTCTGTTTCCTCGTATGGTGCCAGTCGACCATATTCCATTGTTTCGCAAATATATTAATAAATTAATTGTAGTAAAGTATTTATCAAAAAATAATTTGTGGTTTTTATTTTCCGGAATAGTTTTACATAGATGAATAACAATATCGGAGCAAAAACCTAAGTTTGATTCTCCAACAATTGTATTTTTTCCTTGGTATATTTCCAGATCATATACAATTCCATTTGAACTACAAAGGCAAAATACTTTTATTCCCCATTTGATATACTTTTTAGGCATATACTGCTTCAACCCAGTTTTTGACTTGCAAGGAATCATCATTTCATCACAGCAGCAGTTTTCATCTTTTGGAATAGAATAAGTCCTTTTCAAGAATGTATTTATAAGTGGAGTTTGAGTTCTCTTCTACGCTAAATTTTAGACTAGTGCGTATCGCGTGAAACCTATTTTTAGTCATGTGCTTACGAAAGGCTGGTATTTCCGTAGCATTAGTCCAGTACATTGCTAATCGAGGATATCCAATCGTTCCAATAATAATTTCTAGTTCCATCAGTGTAAGAATCTCTTCTTTTACAACATTAATAGCAGTTCCGGATCTCATAAGTGAGGCTTGATTTGTTGCCTGAACAATAGTGTCAATAAAATCGTTTGGAAAATATTTTAAAAAATACGCAACAGGAGTTTTAACATCCTGTTTTGGATAAGTTTCAGAAAAACCAGAGCTTGGAGAGCTCCATGCTCCCTTGATCCATCGAAATGTAGATATTTTTTGAAAAGGTGGATCTGATACTTCATCCAGATTTATTAAATCCCGCATCTAAACTTTTTTCAAACAGATCGGTATTCCCATCCGGATTAGTTAACTCCTCGATTAAAACTCATTGTTGTTATTGTCATTTAAAGTTTCCAAGAGTGAGTCCAAAACGTCATTTTCTTCTTCTACCTCATCGTCAAAATCAGATAAATCTGAGATATCAAAACTTACTAAAATATTTTCAATTTCTTTGGTGTTTAGTTTATTAGCCATTGTCAATTCGTGTAATCACTACAAGCGTACACAGCAAACTAAAAAATTCCGTTAAGAAAAATCTATGCCATATGGCATGGTATGAAATAGGGAATATTATGAAAAATTTGGGAAGGTCTATTGGAGGCTGTTTCGGTGCTGACTTTTTTTCGATTACTAAGACAATGATTATCTATTAAATTAATTACATAGTCACAAAATAAGTTATTTTTGATATTGAATTATGTAAAATTACAAAATGGTATTTTTTTGCAAATTGCAAATCTCATGAGGAACCCTCGCTATCTGAACCATAACAGTTTGTATTATCTACTGATAAATTTTTTTTTTAATTTTTTCGTAGCAAACACTTCAATAAAATATATAATATTAAAAAAAAGTATGTATTCCCAAGTTGTTTCCCTTAAAACAGGCTCTAAAAAGTGACTATGCCATATGGCATAGAAAATCCAAAAGGGTTAAGGCACAGACTCCATAACTATGAAAGCTGCAGTAAAAATATTCCGGATATTTAAGTTGTATTTGCTTTAAGTTGATGCAGCCAATATCCTCGAAGTTGAAAACTCTAAGTTGAAGTAGTTTCTCAAGCCGTTTCTTCTTTTCCACACCCTTAACATAGATTGAAGAATGTTTTAAATTGGATTTTAAAAATTTTACAACACTCTTAAATGATATTGATCCGTCATTCCAATTCAGATGATGAAAGTTTCTTGTTAGCCAATTTGCTTCTCTTTGTTTTGCTATTGATAATCTTTTGAAGTTAAACGGTGGTTTAATAATAAAATTTATGTGCTCCTTATTGTTAAAAACAATTGATATTTCTTTTGCAATGAAGATGTTTGAATTGGATTTAAATCCTTGCATATCGATGAAAACTTTATCCCCAATCATCTTAGTTTTTATTTACATTATTTTACGAACTTGACCTTTTAAGGGTATGTATTCTATTATGCGATCATGGATGAGAATGCAAAAAGCAGATGTATCAGTAGGAATGTTGGAGTCCGTTTCAATTTCAATTTTTATATCAACAGGACCGTTAGAGAGGGCTTCGTTTTGATGACTAACATCTACTACCACTATCGGCACACTATTTTTAAATTCTTGAGCAGTTAGAAGCGGTTGTGATTCCCTCATGTAGTAGCTTTGTTGAAACCGTATAATATGGCAATCCGACCATTTTTAAATTTTATATTTAGATCATCATATGGGTACGATTCTGAATTTAAATGCACTTTTAAATTGTTAAGATTACAGTGAACAAACTTATTTTCTTGTTGAAAAGCAATCAACACAAAACGGGGTCGTTCTCTATTTGCAGCCAGTTTAACATTCCATATATAGCTAGTTCCTGTATTTAGTTTAGGATTAATGTGACAATCCCAACTGCGAAATGCCATCGGTATAGAAGCACCACTGTTAATAATTTTAATCATATTCCATTTTACTCAGATCGGATAATTGTACATGTGGAATTCTCCATGAGATGTTTGATATACTAATTTTTGGTTTGTCAGTAGCAACAGTTGAGTATACGAGTTTTTCATCGTTCTTACTATGTAAGAGAACCAATTCATGTTCACCACTGAGTATAATTTTATTATAGTCTTCAGCAAAACCTAAAAATAGTTTCAGTGGTACATAGAAATTAAAGTGTCCATTTGAAATATCCAAATCATCGAGTTTGTTCCATCCTGCGTTGTACAAGCCAACACTTTTTGTTGGTGATAAAGAAACAAAATTTTTTAGGCTGATTGTGATCGCTAAATGTCTTGTATGATCAATTTCTATGCCATTAAGTTCATATCGAATTTCGTCATAGAGATGTGCCACAAATTTATTTTTTAATTTTAGATTTAAAAACGAAGATATTTTGCTGTTATTCTCATCTACAATACTTCCCTCAACATATATGTAGCTTTCGCTGGGTAGCACATATAAGTCTTGATTTTGTATTGAAATTCGAATCTCATCATTATTGTCTGATTGAGGTTTTTCTAGAACATCTAGTATGTAACTCATTTCTTTGTCAGCTTTAAATTGAGAGACTTCAAAAATTTTTTATTTTCTTGCGTCAAATGTTTTTTGTGTAATGATGTCTTTAATTGTGGTTTGGTTTGCAATAGCGTTTTATGAGTGTATCCAATTTTATCCTTAGATTGCTTGACGTTGTATATTATCATTATTTGCTAGATCTCAAATGTATTCTTCTTGTAATTTCCTGTCCTCGGAAATTAATTAAATCACCGTTCTGATCAACTATGCGTAGAGTAAGAGAACTTATCTCTGGGCAGTTAACTGGCAAATAGATAAGATTTCGAGGAATCTCAACAATTTTATACCCTGGGGGGACATTGATCGCAAATTCATGTAATGTGTGTGCTTGTGAGTTATTCGTATATGTGTTAACCACTATACTACATTCAACACGCAAGATATTCACGATGAAAATATTGACTGGTAGATATGAGTAATGGTCTTGGTTAGGAGCTAGAATTTTCTTATTGAATCCAAAAAGTTTTCCAATTATGTTATCTTTGTTAAAGTATATGGGATCCTTAGAGCTATTAACTCTAACTTGCATTGTATTGTTATTAGCTTCTATATCAGTTTTATTTTCCGGACAATACTCCTTATAGTGATGTTTAATATAATCAACTATATCATTCAATTCATAAGATCCTGTTGGTATTTTAATTACATGTTCACCAATATGAAATATATTGTTATAATCATCTACATTGGGAATGCTATTATATGAATGAAACTCAGTTAGAGCACATTCATATTCACCATTCAAACGAATAGGAGGAAAGTAATTAGCAGATAACTCAGATGAGTTTGAGCTAAGAGTAAGTGTTATTGACATTATGATTGTCTGATTACAAATAAGTGAAATTAAACACAACACTTTGTATAAAAAGGAAGTTTATATATATAATTATATTTTATTTAAATATATTAGATACAAATATAGACTTATATATACACTTATCTACAATATTTCATTTTTATTGATCCAAGAATTATGTTGATTGGTAAATCCTAACCATTTAACATATGCCTTCTCGCCTTTAGTTTTAAGAACTTTTTCAACTAGGTATGATAGACTGCAACTTTAATAGGGTTACCACGATAGTCTTCTAATATGTATATAGCTGGATATGTATTTTGAACTCTTTTAATCGTAAAAATTTCTGTGGTCCAATTTGGTGTATATCCTTTTTCAAAAACATGTTTATATTTACTTATGCGCACATGATCTCCCACATTGAACTTTGATAATTTGAATAGTTTTAAGCGGTTATATACCGTGTTTAATAATTTTTTCTCATTTTTATAGTTAACTTGAATCGGTGGCATTTTGATGGTGCGATGCATTTTTTTATTATATGTATTAATCCAGTCTTTGTAAATTTCGAGCCAGTTATAAGACCCATTAAAGGTAAACTCTTTCCACATCATTCCTTCTAATGTTCTGTTAAATCGTTCTACTATTGATGCTTTCATTCTGCTATATGTTGAGTAGTGATTAATGTTGTATTTATTCATCAATTTTCCAAAGTGTTTATTGAAAAACTCTTTACCATCGTCTCTTTGCAAGTTTTTTGGTATTCGTCCCAGTTGAGAAATATTCTGCATAGCCTGGCTTGTTTCCAATGCAGTGTTTCTTTTCAAGGGTACTGCCCAAGCAAATTTTTAAAATGTATCAATTACAGTCAGCAAAAATCGATAATCTCTATTGTCTATAGAATAGTTCCCCATTTCAACTAAATCAGCTTACCAAAGATCATCTATTCCTTTCATAACAACTCTTCGACGTGGAAAATGTTTTCGTGCTTGCTTATGTAGTTCATTTATTAAATTTCTTTTTGAAGTCATTATTTAACGTATTTAGAATTTGATGGGATAAGTTGAGTTCAGTGTGAGTTCATTTAAGTACTGTCAACCATCATAGTTCTTACATAACCATAAATTAACTCATTTATCTTTTTAATTTCTTTTTCAAAGAATAATTTCATACTTGAGATTGTTTCCTGAATTTCGTTGAGTTTCTGACTTAAACTTATGTTCATTTCATCTAGTACCTCTTCAATTTGGCTTTGCAGAAACAATTTATTAACAACGTCGTTTTCCTCCAAAGCTTTTCCCACATTTTTAATTCTTTTGTTTTGAACGTCAATGTTATTATTTGTATCCATAACGAAGCCCAGCAGCTTAGGAACATTTTTCACAAAAACTGTACCACTTGTATCATAAAGATAGTGTCCAAACTTATCGATGGACATGATTTATGTAGATAAATATTATTCTATAATTTTTGCTTCATATAATTCTTCGATAATTGAGACAATTTCGTTATTGTGATTAGTATGACCTGCAGCTTGTGATGCTAGCAATAGCCTAAGGCAATCTACTAACTCATTAGGATCATCCCAGTATATATAGTTAGCTTTGTATGGGTTTAGTTTCATCAAACCCTCACCCTTGTAAGGACTTTTTATTGCACGTAGTGATGACGAAGTTGATGAGTTCTTTTCTATTTCTTTCTTAAACAATTTACTGATAATATGCTCTCGTTCCTTTGATTTGTCCATCAGGTCTATAATCTCTTTTGTATGCATTTGTGCTCACTAAAATTTTCTTATATATATCTAATTCATTTTTATCATAATATTTTGGTGTTTTGTGAAACAGTAAAGAAAATAAACCTGGTGTAAAAGCCCATATTTGATTTCCAATCACTATTTTATCTTCAGTAAGTTTAATGCTACTATTGCCAAACTTCCATTCATTATTAAAATCTTTATGTGGGCCGTATAGAGTATCTAATTCGTTTCTGCTTTCCAAGAGTGCTAGGTCAGTATAACTTTTATTATTATCTGAATTGTCTAGAGTTTCCTATTGAGAGTAAAAATCACCGTTATCATCATCATCATCAGTATCAACATTATCAACCTTGTTTGCGTTTCGATTACTAAGTGAGATATTTTTATTGCATAACGTTTCTTCAGCAAGTTTCTTTGGAGTACTTGTCTCTAACTTAACTGATTGTTCGTTGAATGGAAAATTTGAATTTTTATAAACTTTCGTTTTAAATTCATCTCTTTCTGCTTTAATACTTCTTTTATTATTATTAGAACTGTTCACAAATTCTGTTAATGGCTCTATTATTGGTTTAAATGTATCTTTGAATTGCTCATGTGTATCTGCTTCATCAACTTTTATACTACAAAACTTTTTTTTTAAAACATTTTTTGTCTCTATTAGCTATTTTAAAACTTTTTAATCCATTTTCAACTATTAGACACCAGATCAGGTATCAGCTATCAGATCAGATATCACTTATCAGATCAGGTATTAGATCAGCTATCAGATCAGGTATCAGGTATTAGATCAGCTATCAGATCAGGTATCAGATCAGGTATCAGGTATCAGATCAGCTATCCGATCAGGTATCACTTATCAGATCAGTTATTAGATCAGCTATCAGATCAGGTATAAGATCAGGTATCAGCTATTAGATCATGTAATAAATCAGCTTTCAGATCAGGTACGGTAAATACTTTAGGAAATAAGTAGATGTACTATGTGCAAGGCCAAATTTAGTACTAATGTTTTACTTTTATGTATAGTAATTTATATCGTTATAAAATAGTCGAATTGCTTTCTATAGCGACCATTGTTTAAGTCATTATCTTTGCTTATCATCAAAAATCCATATTTATCCTTCCAACACTCTCGACAAATTTCATGAAACTTTTCATAACTCATATCGCTGGCAACATGATCACTATAAACGTGCTTCATGTTTGTCTCATCTTGTTTAAACATTATAATCACATTTGCATTGTCTCTTATTAAGTGTTTGGGAATTCTCGTATAAGTTTGGCACAAGTAGAATGAATCAACATCCTTATGTCGCCCCATACAAAAATATGTTCGTATATTATTTTGCTTCTCGCATGCAATATCATCAAAGATCATAATAGAATTAGTTTTCGCTTCGTCAGGAGGAATAACTTTTTCATTATCTGTAAATGTGTAATATCCCATCCCTTTAATTGGTGAAATTAATCGCTTTAAGTATTCATATTTTGGTTGATAAAGGGATTTTGAGTATAAATAGGTGTTTTCAAACTTGAGTCCATTAGGACTTTCTAGCAAGCTAATCATAACATTAGTCTTTCCACAATTTGATGGTCCAACTATTAGAGCACGAATAGAATTTGGTAAGAGAGAACTATGTTTTATTTTAGATCTGATGTTCGTTGAAGCATCAATATTGCGAATCAAAATATTTTTATGTTGTTTTACTAATTGCATTCTTATAACTAATTGCATTTCATAAATGTTACTTTTATTATAGAAGAAAAAATAAAATAAGATGCTTATACATTATAACAAAACGTTTAGTTATAAAAAACCAGCCGTTGGAAAAGGTTTAGTGAATAGAGTAACAAACTCTTTGGCTGTTGAATTGCACCTTCCTGGATATCAGTTTTGTGGACCCGGAACAAAATTACAAAAACGTTTAGATCGCGGTGACAAAGGAATTAATTTATTAGACGCTGCATGTAAAAATCACGACATTGCTTATTCCAAAACAAATGATTTAAATAGTAGATATCAAGCTGATAAAATTCTTGAAAATAAAGCTTGGGAACGAGTTATTTCAAAAGATAGCAGTCTTGCAGAAAAATCGTTTGCATATATGGTTACTAACGCAATGAAAGTCAAAAGAAACTTTGGTATAGGATTGAAGAAGAAGGTTGCAAAAAAAAGTGAACAAAATGGAGAAAAGCTGTTCAGTACATCAACTAAAACTGCAACAAAAATACTGAAGAAGGAAAAACCTCAAGACATTAACTCTGCCATTAGGATTGCACGTAAGATTATCAACAAGTCGTTAAGGGGGAAGAAATCGCAAGTTGTAATACCACGCGTAATTAATGTTCCAAAGATTGGTGGCTTCTTACCTTTGGTACCTATTCTTACTGCTCTGAGTGCAATTGGTAGTCTTTCTACTGGCGGACCAGCTATAGCAAAAGCAATAAATGCAGCAAAGAATGCCAAACAACAACTTGATGAAGCAACTAGACGTAATAAAACAATGGAAGCAGTAGCAATGAGGAAAGGTTTTTACCTTAAACCATATAAGAAAGGATATGGATTGATTTGTCAAGAGAGACAAAAACCAAATTTTTCGTAAAGCTGCCCAATAAACCCCTATCTGATGTTGATCTGAGAAACTTTTTAACAAACATTCCATACTTTAGAGGAATTTTCATGTTGGATACACTGCCAAAACGATCGAGAAAAAGAGAATGCGGAATCATTAATTTGGATTTATCAAGAGGACCTGGAACCCATTGGGTAGCATATTATAAAAACAATGAACATAACGAATATTTCGACAGTTTTGGAAATTTACAACCTCCATTAGAACTAGTTAGATATCTAGGCAAGAATATAAAATATAATTACAATCAATATCAAGATTATAATTCATTTAAATGTGGACATTTATGTCTTCAATTTCTTTACAAAATAAGTTTAAAAAATAAATAAATACAACACACGAACAATTTTTAAAATTTTTTCTGTTTTATTAATAAAAATGTTTATAAAATAATTGTTTCTACATATTATTCTTACTGTGGGTATTGAGCATTTGTTAAAAAGATATTTATTTCAGCAGCAGTATCCAATTTTAAGCCACTGTCTCCTTGCCTACATATGCAATATATCCCGGATGCCAGTTCTATTATGTCATCATCCGATAGCGTGTTGTACCGATTTGGTAAAAACATTATGTTGTTTTCTAGTTCAATTTGTATTGTGGTGCTGTATTTACTCGTCACACGCTTAGCATTTTTAACTGCATACTTAGTTGAGTCCTGGAGCTCTTTTATATGTATTAATTTTTCTTTTATTCAATGTGTTGAATTTCGTAATCAAATCTGGAGGATTCATTATCACAATATTAATTAATTAAATTTAATTTTTATATGTATTTTTTTTCTTCTCTGACAGATAGCTCAATCTGCTTTTGTAAACTGATGTATTAAATATTTCTACCAATCTTTAAATAGGTAAAAAATAGTTCTTAAAAGAAAGATCAGTATCGTAGCTATCTCTTTTTCTCATATTGTAATTATGTTTTGACGTTCTAAGACGTAACTGAAAACAAAAAAATTTCAAAAACAAAAGATCAGAGAGATAGTTATATTCATGTGCTAAAGTGTAACTGAAACAAAAAAATTTCAAATTAGATTAGAGAGATAGTTATATTAATGTGCTAAAATGTAACTGAAACAAAAAAATTTCAAAAGAACTCAGAATTTTTTGTAAAATTTTAATTTTACAAGTATATTTTTTACTATAAATAGGAACGTAAACCATTCAAGAGTACTAATATAAAAGTAGCATTCAAGAAAAAAGTATTCTTTAAAAAAAAGAAAGTTAAAATAAAAATTAAAAAAATGAGCCAAGTGCGTGAGCGGTTATTTGAATTTCTTAATTCTTTTGAGGACTTATTGCTCTATGAGCATAAGGAAGTCATACATTTTTTCGTATCCATGCTCACTGAAAATGAGGACTATGGAATTATAGAGCAGGAGGACTCTGATAGTGGACATTTTGCCAGCTGCCCCTGGTATAGTGAAGGATGTGAAGAAGGCCCAGACACATGTCGGTGTACCATGTTTCACATTAGGAAAAAAATAATTTTTAAAATTATAGATACTTATAAAAATTTATGTAAAAAAATCAATGAATAAATATAAAATATATATGTATGTGTGTGTATGCTTTTGATTTCTTATTTATTTTAATATACATACATATTTCTGTATATATAGAGATTAATAGACCGAAAAAGCTATTAGTTTAAATGTTATTTTCATTGAGGATGGATAAACGTACTTTAAAGAATATATTTCACAACAATCAAGAACGAAAACCTCAAATATATGATCTGGGTTTTGGGTTTGAATACTTGCTCAATTGGAAATTGAAGACTTCATGTGGATTTTCTACAGTTTTTGGTTTTAAGCCAATGATATGGTTGAATTATAAAAATAAGCAATACATTGGGCTGGATCGAGAAGAGTGGTTACATCTCATGTGCTAAAAGGAGTATATTTATGATATGCTTAATCGTCGGGATTTTTTAAATTCTATAAATATAATTGATAATGAAAGTGAGAGAGAGTGTTTGTTTTTTAGTTATCATACAAGGAAACTTTAAAATAAAAATCGATTCTGACACTTGGAGATCACTAACTCAAATTCGAGTATTTTTTACATCAATTTTATGTTGGAACAACATTCTGAGAAAACAAATCCTTCATTTCTATCATGAATATTATATACCAACCTGCTCCGCTTTAAACAAAACAAAACTTCAAATCAATGAAATACAAGGAATACACGAAAGGGATGTAAAGATTGAATTAACACGACTTTGTTATGGGATTGGATAAAAAATGCAACACAAGATTCTAACAGATGTAAAAATTCATAAATTATATCTAAGGATGGATAATAAATAAAAAACAAAATGTAGACAAAAATATATGTTTTTATTGTTTTTTTATTGGTTATATTTTCTTTGTTTTTTCATAAACATTTTTCTTAATAATTAATATTTGCATTTATTTTAACAATAAAAATTTACAATAATTTACATTTATTTTAACTTTCTTCTTCTTCTTGAAGTCTATCAATTTCCATTAATAGCATGTCAAGCTCATAATCAGGATTTTTTTCCTATATTGCTGAATGATACCATGCATATGTGCTTATACCATCACTTTTGATTTTCCTTTTATCATCTTGATAACTTAGTATTAGTTTATGTAGTTGCATAGTATATAATTGATGCAAACTCGACTTAAAGGTAAGCATATTATCAAATACATTTGATTTATTAAACAGACAATCTCTATATGAACTTAGGCTATACTTATCTAAAATGGTTTTCTTGACCCACTTCGATTTTTTTACATCATTTTGATCTTGAACACTAAATGAATACATTTTAGATCGCAACCCAACAAACTCTTTCATTATTTTTCCAAAATTTTCGTCTTTCATCATACCCAGCACCTTTTTGTTTAAACGAGGAATACCATATATGTTATCTGCAGGATAATCAGATGTGTCAAATTCATCCTGTATGTCCATTTTAATATCAGCATAGAAGTCATCAGTCCGTATTGTATATATGAATGAATCAGTATCCATATAGTTTAATGACAATTTTTATTTAAATTTAGGCTGCATGTAACCATAATGGAAATTATACATTTTCCATTTGGAAAGTTCTAACACACAAAATCCTAAGTAAGTAGGCTTATTATAATATGTCTGGAGCCTATTCATTTGAATCGCCACCATGTCTTCTGAAAATATAGACAAACTATGGAAATTGGGTTTAGATATCCAATCTTGGGCTCCCAAATGATTGCAATTCGTTCTGTTCCAGTTTGTTACAATTCTAACATCTTTTCTCTTATCTACATTTTCCATAGTCTTACCATATACCGCATTATTGAGCAATTTGAAGAAGTTTTTCTCAAACGTATTTTTAGCGTTAGCTCTATGCTTGGTATTTAAGTCTATATATGATTTTAACCATGGAGATTGTTTGAAAGTGAGAATCCGATGTATTTTCTTTAGAATCAAACCATAGTCTAAACATTGCTTAAGAATTCTATAGTGAATAATATTTGAATGTTTAGTAGAAAAGTCAGCAATTAATTTAGTTTGATTCTTTCCATAAGGTTTTTTATTTTCCGCACAAAAAGGTAGGTCATTGTGTGATTCGTGCAAGTTGGAGGGATATTCTAAAGTAACTTCATACACATAACCATCATTTGAATTATTATCTATCCGATTTGGATCCAGATTTAGCTCATCACTTGATAACCATCTGAATCCTCCGTATGGAAGATATTCGGACATAGCCCAACCGTAAAGGTTATTGGCATCTAGGTACATTAGAAATTCTGAGGTTTTCTCTTTATCGAAATCCTCTAGATATTTATTGTTTGCTTTTGAATACCTTTTACTACATTGTACAATCCCCCCACGTATCCCCTTTTTAAAGAAATTATACATATCTAGATCACTTAACAATTCCAATTCTATATTTGTGTACTTCAACATAGCATCTCACGATAGTCCAGGAGCAGTATAGTACTGGCTTGGATCTGGATTATATATTCCCTTACAAACTTTTCGAAAATTTTCGAATACATCAGTTAGTAACAGTACGTCTGTTTTTAAAGACAACTCCATATAGTCTTGTAAAGTTTTGCAATCAAATGTTTGCCAATTTTTTTTTTGCATGCTCGTAATCTTCATGCGAACATTCTCTATTGGTAAGTGTGTTGAAAAAGTCTTCCCTTGCTGGAAGTTGGCTATCATTTAATTTTTCAAAAGAATTGAGATAGGTGTAAGGGAAAACACCCTTCCTTCTAACCAGATCAAACTCTATTTTTGATGTAAATTGCTCTTTAATTGTACAGAAATCGTTATCCGTAAGATTATTGGCTAAAGTTTCTAAGCTTTCGGGCATAAAACGTAAGGTGTCTAGAAATCTAAGTTCAAGATTGAAATCGTCATTCATTTTTGTATATGTTGATAAAGGTATGTAACGTTCTTTATTTAGCGGAAGGACTTTTATGTTGTCAGACTTTTCTCCTAACTCTTTAACAAAAAGATGTGAGTCATAAGACGAATAATTATGAAAATAAATAGGGATACATTTTGGCTGTTGATATTTTAAGTTGCACATATTATGAGCTGCACCCCTAAATTTGCCAGTTACATGACAATGATCCCTTACGCGATCACTACCTAAAAATGTATCACATATGTGACAATTTACAGCATTTTGGAAACTGAATATCTCTAAAGGGGATAAAGAATCCATTTGTTTCTTAGTCATTAAATAATTAATATAAATATCCTCACAATCCTTAACTAAATAAGCAACAAATTTTTCTGCCGCGTCCTTGCCAGTATAGATTCTAAACTTATCTATATTATGCTTAATATATTTAATATTATAACTAAAGCACAGGGAATATGCTTTTTAGTTAAACTATTTTTTTCACTTACTTTATATTGGATGTCCTCAAGTATGCACTCAAAGTCAGCGTACACGACAAAAGGTACATCCATCTGTCGTTGGTGATCCTTAAATTTAAGTGTAGCGTTTTTATGGAATGGTAGTTGGGCTACAATTTTACCACACTCCGCTTTGTGTTGCTCCATGATCCTATCATTGTGTGTATATTGTAGACATACATTACACAATTTAAGAGAGTGTTCATGTTTGGTAGTTTGACCACTTAATAATCTGTAAAAAATTTAAATTAAATCATTTATAATAATTATTATAAAAATTTTACCATATATATATTTATTTATATATATATATATATATATATATATATATATTTATTTATATTAACTAGTACTTGACACTTTTAGCTTACCTAGACACGTAATGATGACCACCGATATTTTCTAACAACAATAAGTTGATATGAATACATTTTTCCTCCTTTGTAATATAATACGGACCAACAATTACATTATTTTCCTCATCATAACCAAATACGTTTACGCTGATTCCGCTTCTCAAATATTGTAATATCTTTTAAAGATATTGGAAATATTAAATTCTTAAAATCGAGCGTTACACCATTTTGGGTACAAATGATGTCAGCAGTTATATCATGAATATTATATGAGCTACATCGCTGTTTACTCATTATTTGAGAATTATCCACTGCTGCGATTAGACACCACTTGAAACAGTATTGATCAGTGTTTTCTACATTAATGCAACCTTTTCTTTTTTGAAGTTTTTCTGGTAAACTCATCCAGTTTGCTCCTTTAACTAGAGAAGCCTTATTAATACTTAGCTCTGCTCGGACTATGCGTATCAAAGTCCAACCAGAGTCCTTCTCTTGGAATTCACACATTTTATTTTGAATTTGTAAAATTTGGTTTGAAAATACTTCATATATTTCATCTCCTCTGGTCAACAAATTCATTTTAGCTCTATGATGAATAATATTGAACTCCAATTCCTCTCCCACAATTTTTACATATTCTGCCACAATACTTACATTAAATTTTATTACAATGTGGCTTAGTAAATGAATTTCAAGCATCTCTATGAAAATTGATTCATTTTCACCAATGAAATCTTCCAGTAAAAGTTCATCTCTTTTATTGTTTAATCCATAAGTTGCAATGTTATTTTTGAAAGCTTTGCTTATGTTGTAAAATTTCATATTATCTTCATGTCTTCCTTGAGTTTCTTCATCAATGCTGGTATTATTTATTAAATTACCTCCATAAGCATCCGCTCCATGTAGTTCTTGTTGTTGTTGTTGTGGTTGATATTGTGGTAGTTGATGTTCATAAGTATTTGTGTACCATTGCATGGAGGTAAAAGGTTGTTGCCAATACATTTGTTTTTGTTGCTGTTGTAGTTGATATTGTAATTGTTGGTCCGTATTTGGGTACCACTGCATGGCAGTAGGAGTTTGCTCCCAATACATTTGTAATTGTTGTTGTTGTTGTGAATATTGTTGTTGTTGTTGTTGTTGTTGGTGCTGTTTTTGTTGTTGAGGATGTAGATATTGTTGTTGCTGTTGAGGATATTGATATTGTTGTTGAGGATATAGATGTTGTTGTTGAGGATATTGATATTGTTGAGGATATTGTTGTTGTTGTTGTTGAGGATATAGATGTTGTTGTTGAGGATATTGATATTGTTGAGGATATTGATGTTGTTGTTGTTGCGGATATAGATATTGTTGTTGTTGAGGATATTGATATTGTTGAGGATATTGATATTGTTGAGGAAATTGATGTTGTTGTTGTTGAGGATATTTATATTGGTCCTCAACATCATGTTTTCGGATATGGTCGGAAAAATACTTTTGGGATTTGTATACCTTATTGCAGATATTGCATTTATATACCGCATCCATTTTAATAATTTATAGAATGTATTGATAATATTTTTTAAGATTTTATACGATGATGTACTTGCTAGATACAATGCTGTACTTGCTGCTGGATTAGAAAACTTCTCAATTTATACGAATTACGATCAAGTCTTTAAGAGTCAATAGACAGAGACAGACAAATGTCAGCAAGCATAAGAGTCAATAGACAGAGACAGAGACAAATGTCAGCAAGCAGTGAAAATAACAACCAATCTTTGACAATCCTCAATATCACAAACTTCAATTTGTTTACAAAATAAGTGAAAAGAATGAATAAATACAACACTCATAAATTGTATATTTTATTCATTTCTTCAAATTCTTTAAACATAAAAAAATTAAAAATCAAACAACAACAAAAACAGAAACATTGATATCTCATCAGCATACATAATTACTTTCTATAAATACCCTTCCATGTCCTAAACGAAATACTACAAACAAAAAAAGTAATGCCGCATGCACACAGTGTGCACTAGTGGTAACGTTTATGATTTCCGATTTTTTATTTATTTTTTGTTGTGTGGTGTTGCCTTCCCTATAAAAAACATAATGTGAAAGGCGTTGCACACATTTTAAAAAATAATTAGAACACAACAAATGCCAGATGTGTACTCGGCATTACACACTCGCTTTTTTATATACATATACGACTACTTACCCATCTGCCAACGCTCAAGTTATTGTAAAAAACATACGTAAATACACATGCATGAGCATAACGTTGGCTCCCATGATCACGCATCTCTAATTACCTTTGACAATCCTAAATATCGTACACTTCAATTTCTTTAACCTTCAAGTAAGGTCATCATTGGTCATAAATTACATATTTTATTCATCTCTTCAAACTCTTTAAACATAGGAAATAGGAAAATCAAACTAAATAAAACCAACAACAAAAAACATTCATAGATTTCCCACAAGCCTACATAATGTCTTTCTAAAATAACCTTCCATGGTCACCAGCTAAAAAGAAAATAAAAAAACTAAAGCAATATTTTCTCAATGCACACACGCACACACAATCTAAAATCATAAACCTACTGCAACCACTTAACAAACGAAAAAACTACGTACAAACAAAAGAGTATTACAAAAAAACTAAAGCACCAGTTTCTCTATGCACACACGCACTTATATTCTAAAATCATAAACCTGCTGCAACCGCTTAACAAACCAAAAAAAACATTCAATTCAAAATTAAAAAAAAAACCTACATACAAGCCTTCGTACCTACATAATTAACTATGTACATCGACGGACGGATATCAAACCATGCTTAACTCACAAACCACATATTTTATTCATCTCCTTAAACTCTTTAAACATAGGAAATAGAAAAATCAAAACTAAATAAAACTAACAACAAAAACATTCTTAGATTCCCCCCACACAAGCATACATAATTTCTTTTTCAAATACCCTTCTGCAACCGTTTAACAAACGAAAAACCATACTACGTACAAACAAAAGAATAATACAAAAAACTAAAGCAACATTTTCTCTATCCACACACGCACACACAATCTAAAATCATACAGCTACTGCAACCGCTTAACAAACGAAAAAAAAACTACGTACAAACAAGCGACACACGCACACACAATCTAAAATCATACAGCTACTGCAACCGCTTAACAAACGAAAAAACATACTACGTACAAACAAGCGCACCTGCGTGCCTACATAAATAACTATGCACAGCAACAGATGGACATCAAACCATAAAATTAAAAACAAAAACACATCGACGGACCGACATCAAACCATAAAATTAAAACAAAAACACATCGACGGACCGACATCAAACTATCCTTATCTATGTACAAACAAAAAAGGGACAAGCGCACCTGCGTGCCTACATAAATAACTATGCACAGCAACAGACGGACATCAAACCATAAAATTAAAACAAAAACACATCGACGGACCGACATCAAACTATCCTTATCTATGTACAAACAAAAAAGGGTTATGGAAACCCTCGTCACTTCACACTTTTGACACTAATTACCATAATATGGAAATTTTAGCCCATAAATTACAAAATTTCGACATTAATTACCCAAATTTGACAATTTTAATGGTCATAGAACCGGCAGTATCTAACTACTGTTATTTTTAATCTTAGCTAATGTTTTGAGTCCAAAATTTTTATTGAAAACTTTAGAAAACTTTTCAAAATTTTTTGTTTTACGTCTTTTATGATGGATAAACTTTCGTGCAAAGTCAGACCTGTGCTTTCTAATTTAACTATGCTTTTGCAAATACATTCAAAATTGTCTTTAATGTATGCTAAATCAGAATTTACAGTTAGGTTTTCAAATAATAATTTTGCATTGCAAATGTCCTCTGCCTCTTCATTAGAAAACTCGTTTAAAACGTTCTTTATTTCCGTGAAATTATCGCTGTAATAAACAGCAGCTTTTATCCAAGATCCCCATCTGGTCGTACAAGGCTTTGGGGGTTTGCTTATTGTTGGGTACATAGAGTGCAATAAACTGGTACGAGTGGGTGCCTGAAAATTTTTAAAAACATTTTTATTGATAACAAGTAAATCTGCTTTGAAATATGTTACATGTTTACTTTAAGAAAAACGGCTTTGCAAGTGCTAACAAAGGAGTTGACATTAACAAAATGTAAACGAACAAAATCTGCGATTCTGTGCAACCCATGGGCTAGACAAGTTATGTGCAACATCTTTGAATAACGGATTTTTAATAGACTTGTGTCCAACACTTCTTTTTGAAGTAGTTTGAATCAAAAGTTGTTTCAAACCCATTTAATTTACATTGATGTTTTTGACCGGACTTGTGTCCAACTGAACGAACTAATTCAAAAAGAACTGTTGGACACAAGTCTAATTTTTAATGACCGCATTGCAGATACCATATAAGGGGCTTCATCAGTAACCACAAGCATAACATTTATGTATTCAATACCTACATCAGTTAAATGTGTATGAATATATGTTAAATTTAAAAATGAAGCAATTTACATTTATCCATAATTACCTTTCGGCCGTAATAACTGCAAACTATCGTTGAAAAATGCCGCCATTGAACTACCATTTCCTCGTTCCACATGTGCTAAGTTAAGTAAGTAGGACTTTTCTTTTTCCGTTTAATCCAATAAACCAAACACGAAATTTCCAACCAAGCGGCTCTCACAGTCAGTAGTTTCATGTAATGACACCCAAATTTTTTTGTTTGCTGCTTTATTTTGGAGCTCTTTGATATATGTATATTAGGGTTGCCAGTTTTATTTTTCGAAAAAGCGGGACAAGTTAAAAAAAATTCCAAAATCACGAGATTTTCAAAAGTTTCGCGGTAAAAAAATAACGAATTTAAATATAACAGTTGGATTTCAAAACAAAACAAAATAAAAAAATTTTAAAAAATATTCATACGTGGAATTGATTGCCAAGTATTTTAACAATAATTTATAGACATAAGATCGATTTACAGTACCCAGGCGAATTCGTCGTCTACTACCTATACGGTGTGAATTATAGTCTTTGAATCTATTAAGATGCACTTATTCTTTATTAGTTGAAAGTTGCTAGTGTTAAATTAAAAATCATCAAATAAAACTTAAAAAAGCGGAATTTGGAAATCCCGCGCGGTACGCGTGATTTAATTTAAAAAATCGGGACAATCCCGCGAAAAGCGGTACGAATGGCAACGCTAATATATATACATATGTACAGGTAGATAAATTTTAATTTGGTCGTTATTAAATAAAAATCTGTTTTTAGGCTGAGAATCTTTCAAAGCACAAAAAAGAAATTTTTGGTTTGTTTTTAATTTTGAATTTTGTAAAACATTTGAAAACGAAAATTCTATCTAACGTAAAATAAATATATTTGCAAACGTTTTCAAACGACTTAAATGTCATATGAAAACGTTTATTAAATTGTATTCGTTTTAAAAGTTTTAACTACATTATTGCATTAGTTTTGCTGCAATAATGAGTAAATTAGTATCTAGATCAAACATATGCAAAAGGCCGCCCGTGGGTACTTTGTTATGATATTTTTTACAAGCAGATTCGTACAAGCATGCATTTTACTCTATTTTTTTATATGTATATGTATGCGTTTGCCTGACTGACATGTGCATCTAGGTGCACGATAGAGCTCCAGGCCAGCTCGGCCAATGGACGTAGTGCCTACATTTACACATACATTCGCTTTAAACCCCTCATAACTACTTTTTTTCTGTCAATGGTAAAATGATAAAATTTAATTCGAAGTTTGAAAGTGTGTAGTGAAAGTTTCCTGATAAATTTATATGCAAAAAGTGCATTTCTTAAGACATACTTATTGACACTGAACACTGATACAGTCATCAAATTGATGAAGCACTTGAACTCTAACAACAGAGCAATATTCTGTTACACAAGTAGGCCTAGGTGAGTTACGATCAAGAAAAATTCGAAAGCACTGAATTTATAACGTGATGTTATACTATTATGTATCTCTCTTTAACCCATTATATAATTTAACTCTGTCCTTTTAAACTGGCGCGGTGATCATTAATAGAAATATAACAGACTAGCAATCTTTAATTTGCAATGTTTTTTAAAGAAACCAAAAGTAGTTAGATCTTCACAAAAATATAAATGTGAAAAAGGCCAAGTTCCTATTACAAATTTCGGCCATCAAAAGTAGTGAGATACATTTTTTTATAAAGTTCTTTTTTGGCACAATATGAAGTACATATGTATGTGTTTTAATTTATAATCGTTAGGGTGTCATGTTATTTCTATGCAACCTGCATACTTGGCAATATTACCTTTACAATACAGAAGATAATAGCGGATATCTCTTTTTCTTTATGTGGGGAAAATTTTGTGAAGTAAGCAGGTTGCCTAGAAATGATATGAGACCTTGTCGATTGCACTTGTAAGATTTTGGATAGGAACTTGACTGAATCCATGTGTATGATGAAAAACATATTCTTATATAGGGTGTTTCTAATTGAGGTATAGAACTTTAAGTTGGCATCACTTTTTTAACTGGCGGCCATTTTGTCAGCTGTCAAGTGATTAATATATAGTTTGGTTTGCCATTTCATCATGAACAGGTTGACAAAAGAACAACGCTTGCAAATCGTG
Organism: Tachina lurida; assembly: GCA_944452675.1. NCBI lineage: Eukaryota > Metazoa > Arthropoda > Insecta > Diptera > Tachinidae > Tachina > Tachina lurida. The sequence goes on along the minus strand of OX101753.1, from coordinate 95,668,580 downwards.
CAAATTTGCTTTATTCGAGCCAGCCGAATTGGCTTTATTCGAGCCAGCCGCGGCGGCCACATGCCCGAAATCATATTTAAACATTAATGGCATAAAATTATCCTTCCAACAAAGCCAAATTGATGGACATTAAAACGATTTTCTTGTGTTTTATTTCAATTCGAAGTTCTATACCTCTAAAAAAACACCCTTTACATTAACATTTCACTCCAGCATTGAAATATTGAACGTTTCAAAGTTTCACAAACATCCAATAACTATTTATGGGCCCTAAACTAACGCCGCTGATTTAGAATTTCTTGTTTCGTTGGTGCATATTCCATAATTTAATTAAATTTGAATTTGAAAATATTTTTATATTCAGCTTTTTATAATGAATAATATATTTTTCAATTATAATATTCTGACAAGAAACGAAAACAACGTAGCGTTTTACAAAATTTAAAATATTTTTGTTTTCGCTCCAACCAAAAACGAAAACGAAATTAATTTGGCTTAAAAAGCGTTACGAACATTAGCCTATTCAATTTATAAGAATATAGAAACAAATACAGTTCGAAAAATATTAATTAAATTAACTAAAATCAATAGTCATTGGCTTGTGGGAAAAATTAAATAAAAATATACTTAATAGTAACAAACCAAAAAAGTTTGTCTTAAGTAGAACAAAAATAAGCAAATTAACAAACATGTGCATAGTTAGTAAAGAACAAACGACAATGATAAGACTGTTGTAAATACAGAGATGGTAACTTTGAGCCTTCATTACAAAACACATGAGCAAATTGAAATGCAATGAATCAAACCAATTCACATATTCCATTTGCAATAAAGTTTCGTATATAAGGCACACATCTACATCAACTGACACCACACACAGTGGACCAAAACACAGAAGAACGCTGATGAGGAAGGTTTAGTGGCCGTGTTCGAAACCGGCTGGCTGTTCCGTTCAACTATGTGTTGTTGTCAGAATATTTACAACTAACTTTGATGTTATTTGTTCATTAATAATTATCACATGTAATTTGGCTTAAAAAGCGTTACGAACATTAGCCTATTCAATTTATAAGAATATAGAAACAAATACAGTTCGAAAAATATTAATTAAATTAACTAAAATCAATAGTCATTGGCTTGTGGAAAAAATTAAATAAAAATATACTTAATAGTAACAAACCAAAAAAGTTTGTCTTAAGTAGAACAAAAATAAGCAAATTAACAAACATGTGCATAGTTAGTAAAGAACAAACGACAATGATAAGACTGTTGTAAATACAGAGATGGTAACTTTGAGCCTTCATTACAAAACACATGAGCAAATTAAAATGCAATGAATCAAACCAATTCACATATTCCATTTGCAATAAAGTTTCGTATATAAGGCAGACATCTACATCAACTGACACCACACACAGTGGACCAAAACACAGAAGAACGCTGATGAGGAAGGTTTAGTGGCCGTGTTCGAAACCGGCTGGCTGTTCCGTTCAACTATGTGTTGTTGTCAGAATATTTACAACTAACTTTGATGTTATTTGTTCATTAATAATTATCACATGTAATTTGGCTTAAAAAGCGTTACGAACATTAGCCTATTCAATTCATAAGAATATAGAAACAAATACAGTTCGAAAAATAATAATTAAATTAACTGAAAATTCGTTTAGTTTTACAAAATTAGGCCATAAGACAAAATCTCCTATTATTGTAGTAGATGTCAGTCATCAGAATGAATCACTCAATAATAGACCGATTGATATAAAAATAGAATTTGAAACAGCAACTAATATTGCAGCAAAAACATCAGCTTACTGTATTCTTATTCATTATCGTATAATAGAATATATACCTATCAAAAGACAAGTCCGAAATGTCTTATAAATTGAGTAATATGGAAAACAACATAATTTTTATAGACGCACAAGGTTTCAAAAGTAATTCAAAGGATTTCATCGCAAAAGAAGTAGCGATTGTTTTCAACAATTATGAATATAAAAATTTCATTATAAAACCCCCATTTGATATCAAATGCTTATCAATAAAAAAGCAAAGAGAAGCAAAGTGGCTAACGAAAAACTATCATCACCTTAGCTGGACTGCTGGATCAGTTTCATTTCAAAGCGTTTGCAATTTTTTTAAAGCTAACGCAAGATGTTCTAAAATTTATGTAAAAGGTGGAGAGAACAGACTATGTTTGAAAAAAATTTTATGGCGAAAAATTTCTAACGTTGAGGATATAGGCTGCATCAACTTTAAACATATGGAAATCAAGTATCCAGAATATTTTTATTGTAATTATTATAAATTTGGTGTTTGCGCATTAAAAATGCTATTTTATTAACAAGAGAAATGTCTTGCTTTAATTAAACTTTTTCACTTTTTTTAATATATGAATCTATGTATTATTATAAAATTTTAAACAAAAAATGTATAGAAAAATAAAATAATGTACAAGTGTTTTCTTATTTCAAATACAAACTACATAAAGGAAAGAGAAGGAAGTGGGGAGGAGGAGAATTTAATTATGTTAATTATGTTGCAAAATATATATGTAATCTACAAAATATTTCACGCACAAGTTCCCACGATCGCACATTCATACATACATGCATACATACATACATACAAATATATTTCTTAAACAAATACACAAAATTTAAATTACCAGCGACAATCAAGCTGGACCCCCCACACACAAGTATTAGGGTGTTCAGATATGTGTGAACATTTTATACATAAATAAAATAATTAAATAAATTAATTAAATTTATTTAATTATTTTATTTATAAACAATTTATTAGCGTGAGTAAATCGCACATACACATACACATACACACGATTCATATGAGAATCGCTTGTAGTCATCAAATCTATTTTCTCTGATATTGCTGATATAGTATTACGATATCAAATTTCTACAGTCTGGCAACACTGCCCATTTTCCTTTTCCTATTAGAAAAAAATAATCATGTTTTGCCGTCGGCATTTGAAAAAATAAAATCATGTTTTGCCATCGGCATTTGAAAAAAAAAATAATGAATTGCCGTCGGCATTTGAAAAATAATTATGTTTTGCCGTCGGCATTTGAAAAAAATAAAATCATGGCTTGCTGTCGGCATTTGAAAAAAATAATAATAATGAATTGCAGTCGGCATTAGGAAAAAATATTCATGCATTGCCGTAGGCATTAGGAAAAATTAATTATCACAATTTCACCATTGGTATTAAGAAAAATCATTTCATGATTTTCCCGTTAGTACTAGGAAAAATCATATTCATGATTTTCCCGTCGTCATATATATGCATTACAAAAAAGAAAACCCTCCAACCTATGAACCCACTTAACGTACCCCCACAAACATACACACATACAAATTCCCACGGTCATAAAAAACCGGACTTATTGAACCACCCTCGTATGTAGTAAACAAACAAAACTCCTTATGTAAACAAACATTTTGATGGACTTCTTGAACCACCCTCGTAGGTATCAAATTTCCAAGAATTTTAAAATTTTACAATTATTACCCAAATTTCAAAAGTTTAATTGGTCCAGAATTGGTATTTCACTACTACTAAGCCTCATTAAAACTACCGAACTTTAATCTGAGTGGCTCTAATTTATGTATGTACATATATGTATATATAGATACATAGATATATATTTCAATATTTAAAACTTAAACTTGTTTGTTGTGGTAATAAATACCCAATTTAACAACTTTGGATTTCATACTTACTTACATATACATACGTATACCAATGAATGTGCGTATGTAGTATGTATATCCACATAAACATAACATCTACTTTCATACGCATAGCGGTCAGTTAATTATTTAAAAAAATATTTTTAAATTTTTCATGGATAAAAGTTGTTAAAAATACTTTTGGTTACCTGCTAACAATACATACGCATAATTATAAAGAAATAACTCATTAAAACTGAACTTCTTAAGAGATCGGTTAAAAATCAATTATCTCATTACCGCGAATTTAAAATAAATTCAGTAAAGTGTGACTTTGACTCGCGCACGAAGGGTTCCGTACGTTTAGCTTTGAGCATTTTTTTACGTTTTTGACGTTTTTTCAGCTGAAATAATTTTTTTTTAATTTTTCGCTTTTTTCTCGTTTTGGCGATTTTTTTAATTTTGGCGATTTTTTTAATTTTGGCGATTTTTTCATTATGGCGATTTTTTTCATTTTGGCGATTTTTTTCATTTTGGCGATTTTCCCGGTTTTTCGCGATTTTTTTTATTTATTTATTTGAATGATAATTGTACATACAATATAAAATTTTTTACAATTTAGACCTCAGCGCCAAGGTGGCATTTTTGAGGTAAGTTGGCAGTTATTTAAGCACTTAATGTACAAATGTAAATCATAGCGAAAATATTAGAAAAAATTAGAAAAAATATTAAAATTCAAGTTATATGTAAGTACTAGCTGACCCCGGTCCGCGTTGCTGGCCCTAAGCAAACATTAGTGTTGTATATGGCATTGGTGGTACAATATGAAAATTGGATTTTGCCCACGAATAAACTAAGTATTGCGCCATCTGCCGGACGAACTACAGAAACAAACTACACAGAAACAATCCTTACGCCCCATAGAGAATGTATATAAAGTTTTGTCAACATCGGTGCAGTAGTTCTTGAGTTACGTGCAAAAACACAAAAAAACTAAATATGGTGCCATCTGTCGGACGAACTTTAAACTACACAAAAACACTCCTTACGCCCCATAGAGCAAGTATATTAAGTTTGGTCTAAATCGGTGCAGTAGTTCTTGAGTTACGGTGCAAAAACACAAAAAATTAAATATGGCGCCATCTGTCGGACGAACTTCAAACTACACAGAAACACTTCTTACGCCCCATAGAGCATGTATATAAAGTTTGGTCTAAATCTGTGCAGTAGTTCTTGAGTTACGGTGCAAAATCACAAAAATAAACTAAATATGGCGCCATTTGTCGGACGAACTTCAAACTACGCAGAAACACTTCTTACGCCCCATAGAGCATGTATATAAGGTTTGGTCTAAATCAGTGCAGTAGTTCTTGAGTTACGGTGCAAAATCACAAAAAAAAACTAAATATGGCGCCATCTGTCGGACAAACTTCAAACTACACAGAAACACTACTTACGCCCTAGAAAGCAAGTATATGAAGTTTAGTCAACATCGGTGCAGTAGTTCTTGAGTTACGGTGCAGTAGTTCTTGAGTTACGGAGCAAAAACACAAAAATAATAAATACTGCGCCATCTGTCGGACGAACTTCAAACAACACAGAAATGCTCCTCACGCCCCATAGAGCATGTATATAAAGATTGGTCTAAATCGGTGCAGTAGTTCTTGAGTTACGGTGCAGTAGTTCTTGAGTAACGGAGCAAAAACACAAAAATAATAAATACTGCGCCATCTATCGGACGAACTTCAAACTACGCAGAAACACCCTTCACGCCCCAAAGAGCATGTATATAAGGTTTTGTCAACATCGGTGCAGTAGTTCTTGAGTTACGGTGCAAAAACACAAAAAAACTACATATGGCGCCATCTGCCGGATGAACTTTAAACCACACAGAAACACTACTTACGCCCTAGAAAGCATGTATATGAAGTTTAGTCAACATCGGTGCAGTAGTTCTTGAGTTACGGTGCAGTAGTTCTTAATAATAAATACTGCGCCATCTGTCGGATGAACTTAGAAATACTCCTCATGCCCCAAAGAGCATGTATATAAAGTTTGGTCTAAATCGGTGCAGTAGTTCTTGAGTTACGGTGCAAAAACAAAAAAAAACTATATATGGCGCCATCTGTCGGACGAACTTCAAACTGCACAGAAATACTCCTCACGCCCCAAGGAGCATGTATATAAGGTTTTGTCAATATCGGTGCAGTAGTTCTTGAGTTACGGTGCAAAAATACAAAAAAACTAAATATGGCGCCATCTGCCGGACGAACTTTAAACTACACAGAAGCACTCCTCACGCTCCATAGAGCATGTATATTAAGTTTGGTCTAAATCGGTGCAGTAGATCTTGAGTTACGGTGCAGTAGTTCTTGAGTTACGGAGCAAAAACACAAAAATAATAAATACTGCGCCATCTGTCGGACGAACTTCAAACTACACAGAAACACTCCTTACGCCCCATAGAGCATGTATATAAAGTTTTTTCAACATCGGTGCAGTAGTTTTTGAGTTACGGTACAAAAACACAAAAAAAACTAAATATGGCGCCATCTGTCGGACGGCGTTATCGGATTTCAACCAAACTTCATATAAACCATATATGGGCCACTGCCTACGTAGTGTATAAGTTTGGTTGAAATCGCACGACGCGTTTATGAGTAGTTCGGCGACGTACATATACGGACTTATTTTTATATACATATATAGATTTTTATATATATAGATAGACCATGATACAATAATATAAAGGTACTACCACATTTGACGTATAAAAGTAATTTTGACTTTTACCAAAATTGTTTGATTGCTGTTTTTTTTTTTGTAAAGAGAGAGGAAAACGTGGCCACACGAAATTACGGGGAACTTTTTTTTAGGAATGTTTTTGAAAATGTGTAATTTTAAGTTTAGAAATTATGGTTTAATACACATTTTTATAGCTATTGCTATTTATGGCGAGATACAGGGGTTAAAAAATAATTTTCGTAACATTTCGTAAATTACAGTTATAAATTTATTTTTGTTTTGATTTCTTTGTACTTAAAAGCAGCGTACGAAAATAAACGAAGCAAATTGTTTGAATATGTTTTCTTTGGTTCTTTGAAATGAGTGAAAAAAAAACAAAACAACAACAATGAGAAACATCGCTCAGTTTGTTTTTGTATTATTTTTTTTGCAAATAAGCACAAGCCAGAGAACATTGCCGATCGACTGTAAGACGAATAACAGCCGCAGCCGGCAACAAACAATATATTTATTTAATCGTGCTCCGCTAGAAAAGATAACAATGGGTTATAAATGGAAACGTTTTGAAATATTTTCGGCGAATTTGACATCATCATATAATATAATTTTATTGCATTGTATTGCATTAAGTTTGTTTTATACTATGTTCACACTAATTTTTTTAAACATGTTAAATACATCGTCAGCTGGTTTCTGGCTTGCGGCACAGTATATTCAAAATACATTATGTCTGCAGCAAACCAGAAACCAAACGACGACATTTTCACAATTATGTTTAAGACGAGTTTTCTAAGAACCAAAGTTTTTTAAGAACTAAACACAACCGTTCATATTATATTTGAGATGTTTAAGGTTGACGTTTTGTCAATAAAAAATTGTAAATTATTGTATTGTAAAAAATTACGAATAATTATGCTTTTCAAACAACAAATGTTTTTGTAAATAATTGAGTATTTTTTAAGTAATTACTTGCTAACCAAATAATTTATCAGGTGCCGCCATTTAATAACAAAACAAAGGTGCCAGATGTACCGTGTGAACACGGCCAGGATTAAGTGGCAGCACCGCGCTAACCAGTACGCAGAATCCTAAGAAAACTAAACACGCTTGAGCGAAGTAGGTTGCGGTTGCGGCAAATGGCCGACACTGATTTTGACAGATGCAACACGACATTAGCTATTTCCGCCGAGCGATGGCTCTTTTTGATTTGGGACTTGAAAGCAGAATCATCGGAGCGGATCGAACTACAAGAAGTTTGGCAGATGTTTGACGAACTGCAGCGCGAGAAACGTTGAGCAGATTGAAGTAGCACACAAGATTTGGTCGATTGGAAGTTTTGCAGTAAGCAGAAATAAAAAAAAAAAAAAAAAATTGTTGGGAAAAATCTCGCACGAAACGAACTAGCCATCACCAGAGACTTGCGCCGAGCAAATCGTCAAAGGCGGCAGGCTCCAATAAAATTTAGCGACGACTGAGAAGCAAACGTCCGCCGGCTGAAACCACCGCCGAATATTGATGACCAGTGCCGAGAAAACGTGGAAAAATTAAAAGTGCCATTGGGAAAGAATTTGGAAAAAGGGAGTCCCTAATAACTTTAACTATCTGAAAGTCTACTTACGCATTTCCAATCGACGTGATTTGCTAATTCAAAACGCTCCAAGCAGTGGCTGGGTCTCCGGGCTGGGTAAGTGGCTCGTCGTTTGTATTGGCTACAGCCGGCAAGCAACCCTGTTGTATTGACCAGAACGAGAAGAAGAATTGGTGTACTTGGTCAGGAGGGTTATTGCATGCCATACGATTACACGAACAGGATATTGCCAACCTGTTTTCTTATCAGACACAGCCATCACCACCGACAGTGACCACGATCACAACTGCTACAAGCACCACGATCTGCGATAAAGGACAACCAAGCAGCGCGGCCACAACACCTAAAATCGCCGCAAACCTCGCTCATACAACAGCAGGAAAATACAAGGCCCAACAAACGTAGCCCCCGGAACATTGCCAGTCCTACTCAAAACACGATCAACAGAAAGTCTTAAGGCCAACGTTACACCATGCCACACGTAGCCTGGCTCACCATCATCAGTCGACTCGTTTTCAAAAGCATCCATCCTCCATTATAGTCATAAGCCTCCATCGTACTCATTAGTATAACCATCAGACTTGTCATCAGCAATAATAATAACGTCAAAACAACACCATTACCAGCATCGTCACCAAAACTACAGCTAACATCAACAGAATTCAACATTTGGGACGTGCAGAACGAGAAATTCAGGAAGACTTCAGTACACCTTTACCCATTCCTCCACCCAAGATAAGTAGATAAGTATAATATTTGGTAGCTTAGAAACGGTTGTTCTTATATTTTAAATTTTCTGAACCGCACACAAAACCCTTGCGATTTTTCTAATTGCCAAGAAGCAACACCGTTGCAATTTTTTTATATTTTCTAAAAACAAAACTTAATTTTGTATATTTTCAAAAACAAAAACAAAAAAAAAACAAAAACATTCCAAATTTTTGTTGCTCTTAAAAGCAAAGCACTTTCGATTTTTCATATTTTCTAATAACAAAATCCTTTATTTTATTCTTTTTGAGTTAAAACAAAATCATAGATCTTACTTTTTGAGCCAAAACCAAATTAATTATATTGTTTTCTTATTCATTTAAAACAAATTCATTTATCTTACTTTTTGAGTCAAAACCAAATTAATTATTTTGTTTTCTTATTCATTTTAAAACAAAATCATAGATCTTTTTGAGTCAAAACTAAATTAATTATTTTGTTTTCTTATTCATTTAAAACAAAATCATAGATCTGACTTTTTGAGTCAAAACCAAATTAATTATTTTGTTTTCTTATTCATTTTAAAACAAAATCATAAATCTTACTTTTTGAGTCAAAACCAAATTAATTATTTTGTTTTATTTTTTTTGAGTCGAACAAGATCATTTATCATTTTGATTCATTTTAATACAAAATCATAGATCTTACTTTTTGAGTCGAAACAAAATCAATTATTTTATTTTAAATTTTTTGAGTCGAAACAAAATCAATTCTTTTATTTTAAATTTTTTGAGTCGAAACCAAACCATTTATTGTAATTTTTATTGATTTTAAAGCAAAATCTGTTATTTTACTATTTTTTAATCTCAAGAAATCGGATAGCTACAAAATTTTGATTTAAAGAAAAAAGCATGCTTTATATTACTTTTTATTGCCTATTCAGCGGTATAACTTTAAGCGGTAAGTGTTACCAATGTTGGGTTCGCCACATGTAAATTTTTCTCTCGCAAACTCACATAAAAGTTAGGCATAACGTAAAATACAAAAAGTGTCTATTGAGGCGTCACAATAATGGAACTGAGATTGAAACATAGTAAAAGAAGAAGTATTAGAAAACAGTAATATAAAAGTTAGTATTCTTGAACAAAGATTTTGATGAACAGATGAGATTAAAAAAAAAACGTATAATATTTATAAATATACCAGAGATTGTAAACTGATATTTTTTTTTTGTGATTTGGATTCACACGCGATAGGCACCATCTTGATTAGCGCTAATTAGGTAGGGCCAGGATTGTTACACGCTCATGATATATCTGAAAAAGTATCGGTCTCTATAACCCTAGAATAAGTTTACGAGTAAATTGTTTCTATTGTCATAATTTTAAATTGCTAGAGTTACCAAAAAGAAAATCAAAACAAAATCGAATGAAGAAATCGAATAAACCTATGTATTTATGAATTTTATGAAGCGAAGACATTTATTTCAATAATGAAGGTCTAAAGAAAAAGGAAAGGTAGGTGTTTGGTGATGATTTGTTTGGGTTTGGGGTAGTTTAAAGCAAAAGAAAGTGGAGACTACCACGGAGGGTATTCTGCAGGGATACCGAGGGAGGGTCACAACAGGGTTCAAGTTGGAATCGTGACAGTTATATTTAATGGCGCCCAACGTGGGGTCCGAATAATTTTTGGAATATTTTTTTTGCTCTTACACTTAAATCAAATTAGTTTGGGTTTAAGTGACATGGCGTTTGGGACAGGGACAAAACAATTTTAGCAATCGAGCGGTATTCATCGGGTTTTTGTAAGACATAGCTGGGGAGGCATCATACTATTAGCGACACTAGTCCGTATGGAAATTTTTTTTTGATGTTGTATGACTTATTGGCTTATGTAGAATAATACTAATGATGGCGACACGTTTGAAAGGAATTGCACAGGTTTATAACAGCGTAAGTCCCGGCAGTTGAAAGTCAACAAACCGTGTAGCGACGCTGACTTTAAATCAAAGATTGCGCACACCCCAACGTCAATAAATACAACATACTTCAGTGAACATTTCTTGAGCTTGCATATTGTCAACATACTACATGTAATTGCAGTATGGACAAATGATATATACCCACAGCATTCATCCACCAAACACCTTCCGGACCTTCAATGTATTTCGTTTTTTTATAGTTTTTGCAACACAATAGTCAGAAATAGGCATGTTTTGGCCGAGTATTTTTAGCACGGGATAAACAGTCAAATCTTTCTGATTATCTTTTGCTTTCGAGTCGATAAATGATTACATTTTTATTTTGATTTTTGGTACAAGTTAATAAATTAACTTAATATCTTACGAGAACCTGTGGTCGTTGAATTATTTGATGAAGGGCACAGTTTGCTAAGATTGCGGCAAATAATCAGCTAGTGCAGCATTAACTCAAACACAACGCTATAGAAAATACGTTGAGTTTGATTCCAAATTTAGTTTAGTTTTTATCATTGTTTGTTTTTTTTTTATTTCATACAACGTGACCTGATTGTATGAACAAATTGGAGTGGAAATATTTCGCTAATGCGGTATTATAATATTTCTATTTACCATATTATATTGCTATTGATTATATATTTTATAAATTTTTAGAACTTTTTTTATATAAAAAGAATTGAAGGCACGAAAACTTTTTGCATTTGTCACAACTGAATTGAATTAAAGGTGGCAGTTATTTTTGGGAAAAAATTTTTATCCAGCGATTGCTTTGTCGGTAAGATTTGTTTTTGATTAGATTTTGGTAAAAACAGAGTAAGTAAGAGTTTGTGAAGTCGTCATTGGCATAGTAGTTTTGGGCGTTGTTATATGCTCCTGCGGATAATATTCGTGGTGGTATCTTCGGGTTGATTGAAGATTTATTGAATTGCGAGTTTGTTATGGTAGTAACCCGAAGTGGGATAGAAACTACAAAAATGGCAACCCCCGTAGCAACAACATCGGTCACAGCAACGACGTCGTCACAACAGGCACCACCGCTCAGCACGCCAGTATTACCGCGCGCCCAGGAAGAAAGGAAAACAGCTTTAGAAACAGGCCCTGTGGACAATCAGAGGGTTGTAATACCCGGACAACTAGATGAATCAACAAATGCAGCGACTGGATCATCAGGCTCATCGATAGCTTCCCCTGAGTTTAGTAGCATAACCGCCATAGGCATTAGATCAGAATATAGAAATGCGGGTGATAGGAATCCAAACGCAGCACAGTGCAGTGAAGCACAGCAAGCAGCTGCCGCAGGACTAAGGGAACTGGAGTTACGACGCTCAGTTGACGTAAGAATAGGTGAACTAATACCTGGAATAGTCAGAGCAACAATAAGCGCGATTTCACAACAAAATGAAAACGATTTAGCTAATCAACGCCACCGGAACACACAGCCGCAACAAAACGCCAACATACGTAATGGGCAGGAGGGTAATTGTCTTCAGTATCATCCTACACACACGCGATTGCCAAGCAATACAGTGCAAGGTAACTACTATCAGCAACAGGCCAAAACCCTACGAATAGAATGCAACCACCACCTAGACATCCAGAAAATTTTTCCGTTTATGAGAATATACCTCCGTCGCGTTATAATTATCCACCTCCACCAATTTCACGTTTTGCGATGCCACTACCTCAGGGAGAACATTACAGGAATGTACCATCGAGCAATCTACCTCATTATGGGGACTCACCTCAGCGAATAGACAAGTGGGGACTGAAATTCGATGGCACACCAAAAACACCGAGCGTAGAAGATTTCGTTTTTAGGGTCGAGACGTTGCAGTCTGATTATTCGTTTTCGTGGACAGAAGTACTCCGCAATTTTCATCATTTTCTAAGCGGACCCGCGTTAGACTGGTTATGGGACCATAGGAGGATGAATAATAATTTAAATGATTGGACCACTCTGAAGAACGCACTGGTTAGACACTTTCATAGATTCGAAAGTGATTTTGACATTCAACGCAAAATTCTAGATAGACGGCAACAGCACCAGGAATCATTTGACGACTTCTGTAATGCGGTAATCCATTTGAGGAATCAGCAGACTAATCCTATTGGAGAGCAAGACTTGGTAGATATTATGAGAAATAATCTCAGACCTGCTATGTCGCAGTTGTTATTCGCTATTAGACCGCACGGGCTAAGTCAATTTAGAACTGAAGGTAGAAGAGCAGAGAATTTAATAAATAATCAACGGACATACAGCACTAGATACCCCCCAAGGCAAGTGAATGAATTGAACTGGGATATGGACGAAGAGAATAGAGGACCGATGGTAAACGCACTGGCCAAAGACCGAGTATTGGAATGTTGGAATTGTAAAGCAGAGGGCCATACCTTTAGAGATTGCCCTTCTGAACGAAGAAACTTATTTTGCTTCAAGTGCGGATATGCTAATACAGTAACGCCGAAATGCCCCGTCTGTCAGGGAAACAGGATGACGAACGACTCTCGTGTAGGGGTGGAGAATTGTTCGAGGAATCAAGCCACCTCTCAGCAGTAAACACAACACAAGAAAATTATAAGTACAATTTAAGCCCACCCATTACGGAACAACAAAAGCCACTACAACAAGCAATAGCAAATCAACTAGCGGAAAATAAAGGACCAGAGCCGAGCATCCAAATACTAAAGCATGAACATCAGCTTCAGACAGCCCAAGCGTCGGACTATGAAATCCCAATACGCAAACCGTATCATGAAAGATGGCGAGAATATGAGAATGCGAGGAGAAGAATTTTTGGAGGGCCAACGAAAAGAATCAAAGAAACCAGAAGACGATATGAGCTAAGAAAACAGCGTCGTATGGAAATAGCTTCAACAAAACTGACGGAAGGCAAGGATAGCCGCTTATACACCACAATTGAAATAAACGGAAGGCCGATACACGGATTAATAGATAGTGGTGCAACAGTGTCATGTCTAAGAGAAGGATGCCTGGAGTTTTCAGAAATGGCGAAATTGATAATTTATCCTCATAGGGGAAGCATATCGACAGCCGATGGAAGGGCCAACCCAATAATTGGAGTCGTCAGAACGCGTATTAATTTTAACAGCCGGTCAAACAACATTGATTTTTATTTAGTACCGACACTGCAACATAAACTTTTTTTAGGAATTGATTTTATCAAGATTTTTGGTCTAATGCGATTTGAGATAAACACCTTATCTACAGAAATGGGTACAGGAGATAACGAGAACGCAGAAAACATGCCCGTTTTTCCACGAATGCATGAGTTAGATAAAGAGCAGGAGCAGCGCCTAAATAAGATCGTGGACAAATGTCCATCATTTGCGCAGAAAGGCCTGGAGAAAACTTCACTAGAGACACACGCGATTGACACGGGAGCTGCTGTGCCAATAAAAGAAAGACATTACCCTATTTCTCCAGCTGTTCAGAAGCTCATGTATGCGGAGCTGGACAGGATGCTTTCACTGGGCGTCATTGAGCCTAGCGAAAGTCCCTGGAACAATAGGGTGACTTTTGTTCAAAAGGGTGATAAGGTGCGGATATGTTTAGATGCCCGTAGGCTCAATGAAGTCACAGTGAAGGACGCCTACCCGCTACCGCATATAGAGGGACTTTTGAGCAGACTTGGGGACACACATTATATTTCGAGTATAGATTTAAAAGACGCTTTCTGGTAGATACCGCTGGCAGACTCCAGTAGAGAAAAGACGGCGTTCGCGGTACCTGGAAGGCCTTTGTATCATTTTACTGTCATGCCGTTTGGGCTTTGCAATGCAGCCCAACGGTTATGTCGGTTGATGGACAAAGTCATTCCAGCGCGCCTTCGCGAGCGTGTTTTCGTCTACTTGGATGATTTGCTAGTGGTATCGTCCCAGTTTGGTGAGCACTTGGAGCTCCTCTGTCAAGTTGCCGAGTGTCTGGAAAGGGCAGGCCTAACGATAAACGTCGCTAAATCGAAGTTCTGTGGTAGGGAGTTGAAGTATTTAGGGTATATCGTAGGCGAAGGAAAACTCAAACCAGACCCGGGAAGAATTGAAGCCATTCAGAATTTTAAATACCCAACTTCCGTGAAACAAGTACGCAGCTTTATGGGAACAACCGGCTGGTACCGCAGATTCATTAAGAATTATGCCACTATAACAGCACCGATATGTGAAACCCTCAAAAAAGGAAAAAGTTTCGTTTTTACTCCGGAGGCCAAAACCGCGTTTGATGAGTTAAAAGACTGCTTGAGCAGCAGCCCAGTCTTAATGCAACCAGACTTCAGAAAAATCTTTTATGTACAATGCGATGTATCGGATGTAGGAATAGGGGCCGTCTTATTTCAAGAAGATGACGACGGAGAAGAGCACCCTATCGCCTACTTTTCAAAAAAATTGACAGCCGCTCAGAAGAACTACTCAGTGACGGAGAGAGAATGTCTGGCGGTAGTGTCGGCGATTGTACGATTTCGACCTTATATAGAGCTTATGCCATTCGTAGCTATAACTGACCATTCAAGCCTCAAGTGGCTAATGGCGCAAAAGGATTTGAGCGGCAGATTAGCTCGATGGAGTTTAAAATTGCAGACCTTCACTTTCGAAATAAGACACCAAAATGGTGCTCAAAATGTAGTACCGGACGCACTGTCCAGGTATACGATAGAAGCCTTTGAGAAAATCGATCAGCCTGTACTAGATTTGGCATCACCGGAATTTAAGTCGGAAGACTACTTGGAATTGGTTAAAACTGTTGAGGAGGAAAAAGCTAGTCTGCCGGACATGAGGGTTCTGGACAACTACGTGTACAAAAGAACAAACTCGTATAAGGATGGCATAGGCTAAAGGATTACACGTGGAAACTGTGGATACTAGCCGGATTGACCAACAGTGTTATAGAAAACGTGCACAGCCCACCAAATACCGCACATGGTGGCATAGCTAAGACAATCAGACGAATTCGGCAGTATTTCTATTGGCCACACATGAACGCTCAGGTCCGAGATTTCATCAACAGATGCGATATTTGTAAAGAATGCAAACCAGCAAACACCGTTTTGAAACCACCAATGGGAAAGGAAGCCGACGCATCCAGACCATTTAACGTATTTACATCTATTTTTTAGGACCTTACGTACGATCAAAGCGGGGAAATTGTTATATTTTTATTGTATTGGATTACCTAACGAAATTTGTGCTGTTAAAAGCGATGTCGAAAGCAAACGCCCGCAACGTTGTTGATTTCCTGGTTAAGGAAGTTTTCTACAAATTCGGATGTCCAGAGACCATAGAGTCAGACAACGGGTCACAGTTCGTTAGTAAAGAATTTGCAGAATTGATGAAAGCCTTCGAAATTGACCACTGTAAGACCGGGGTATACGCACCACAGGCCAACGCGTCCGAAAGCGTAAACCAATCAATTTTAGCTGCCATTCGCTCCTACCTAGGGAACAATCACAAGGAATGGGACTTACATATCTGCGAGATTGCACTCCGGTCAGCAGTACATTCAGCAATAGGAACAACACCTTACTTCGCGCTCTTCGGTACCAATATGATTACCCACGCGTCCACCTAGAAGATAGCCAGAAAACTGAAGGTAGTGGAAGAACCAGATATTAGATGGGGAAATCGTCATGAATTTTTGGAAGTCGTAAGAGATAAGCTCAGAGCCGGACTGCACGAAAATTATGAGAACAACAGAAAGAGATACAACCAGCATATTAGAACAACGAGATTTAAAGTGGGACAGGAGGTGTTCCGTCGCAACCTCCAGGCATCCGACTTCGCCAAACAAATTTCTGCCAAATTATGCCGGAAGTTTCTCAAGTGTCGAATTGCCAAAATTGTAGGAAACAGTTTGTATGAAATTGAAACGCTGCAGGGAAAACCGGTAGGAGTATTCCACGCAAAGGATCTGAAAGCATAGAGCAGTCCGAAGTCAGAAGAAATTTTATCATATTAGCAAATATGATCTGCTAATATGATAAAATATCCTATCCCCAAGAAAGGGAGTGTGTACCGTGTGAACACGGTCAGGATTAAGTGGCAGCACCGCGCTAACCAGTACGCAGAATCCTAAGAAAACTAAACACGGTCGAGCGAAGTAGGTTGCGGTTGCGGCAAATGGCCGACACTGATTTTGACAGATGCAACACGACATTAGCTATTTCCGCCGAGCGATGGCTCTTTTTGATTTGGGACTTGAAAGCAGAAGCATCGGAGCGGATTGAACTACAAGTAGTTTGGCAGATGTTTGACGAATTGCAGCGCGAGAAACGTTGAGCAGATTGAAGTAGCACACAAGATTTGGTCGATTGGAAGTTTTGCAGTAAGCAGAAATAAAAAAAAAAAAAAAAATTGTTGGGAAAAATCTCGCACGAAACGAACTAGCCATCACCAGAGACTTGCGCCGAGCAAATCGTCAAAGGCGGCAGGCTCCAATAAAATTTAAATCACCGGCGACGACTGAGAAGCAAACGTCCGCTGGCTGAAACCACCGCCGAATGTTGATGACCAGTGCCGAGAAAACGTGGAAAAATTAAAAGTGCCATTGGGAAAGAATTTGGAAAAAGGGAGTCCCTAATAACTTTAACTATCTGAAAGTCTACTTACGCATTTCCAATCGACGTGATTTGCTAATTCAAAACGCTCCAAGCAGTGTCTGGGTCTCCGGGCTGGGTAAGTGGCTCGTCGTTTGTATTGGCTACAGCCGGCAAGCAACCCTGTTGTATTGACCAGAACGAGAAGAAGAATTGGTGTACTTGGTCAGGAGGGTTATTGCATGCCATACGATTACACGAACAGGATATTGCCAACCTGTTTTCTTATCAGACACAGCCATCACCACCGACAGTGACCACGATCACAACTGCTACAAGCACCACGGTCTGCGATAAAGGACAACCAAGCAGCGCGGCCACAACACCTAAAATCGCCGCAAACCTCGCTCATACAACAGCAGGAAAATACAAGGTCCAACAAACGTAGCCCCCGGAACATTGCCAGTCCTACTCAAAACACGATCAACAGAAAGTCTTAAGGGCAACGTTACACCATGCCACACGTAGCCTGGCTCACCATCATCAGTCGACTCGTTTTCAAAAGCATCCAGCCTCCATTATAGTCATTAGCCTCCATCGTACTCATTAGTATAACCATCAGACTTGTCATCAGCAATAATAATAACGTCAAAACAACACCATTACCAGCATCGTCACCAAAACTACAGCTAACATCAACAGAATTCAACATTTGGGACGTGCAGAACGAGAAATTCAGGAAGACTTCAGTACACCTTTACCCATTCCTCCACCCCAGATAAGTAGATAAGTATAATATTTGGTAGCTTAGAAACGGTTGTTCTTATATTTTAAATTTTCTGAACCGCACACAAAACCCTTGCGATTTTTCTAATTGCCAAGAAGCAACACCGTTGCAATTTTTTTATATTTTCTAAAAACAAAACTTAATTTTGTATATTTTCAAAAACAAAAAAAAAAAGAAAAACATTCCAAATTTTTGTTGCTCTTAAAAGCAAAGCACTTTCGATTTTTCATATTTTCTAATAACAAAATCCTTTATTTTATTCTTTTTGAGTTAAAACAAAATCATAGATCTTACTTTTTGAGCCAAAACCAAATTAATTATTTTGTTTTCTTATTCATTTAAAACAAATTCATTTATCTTACTTTTTGAGTCAAAACCAAATTAATTATTTTGTTTTCTTATTCATTTTAAAACAAAATCATAGATCTTTTTGAGTCAAAACTAAATTAATTATTTTGTTTTCTTATTCATTTAAAACAAAATCATAGATCTGACTTTTTGAGTCAAAACCAAATTAATTATTTTGTTTTCTTATTCATTTTAAAACAAAATCATAAATCTTACTTTTTGAGTCAAAACCAAATTAATTATTTTGTTTTATTTTTTTTGAGTCGAACAAGATCATTTATCATTTTGATTCATTTTAATACAAAATCATAGATCTTACTTTTTGAGTCGAAACAAAATCAATTATTTTATTTTAAATTTTTTGAGTCGAAACAAAATCAATTCTTTTATTTTAAATTTTTTGAGTCGAAACCAAACCATTTATTGTAATTTTTATTGATTTTAAAGCAAAATCTGTTATTTTACTATTTTTTAATCTCAAGAAATCGGATAGCTACAAAATTTTGATTTAAAGAAAAAAGCATGCTTTATATCACTTTTTATTGCCTATTCAGCGGTATAACTTTAAGCGGTAAGTGTTACCAATGTTGGGTTCGCCACATGTAAATTTTTCTCTCGCAAACTCACATAAAAGTTAGGCATGACGTAAAATACAAAAAGTGTCTATTGAGGCGTCACAATAATGGAACTGAGATTGAAACATAGTAAAAGAACTAAAGTATTAGAAAACAGTAATATAAAAGTTAGTATTCTTGAACAAAGATTTTGATGAACAGATGAGATTCAAAAAAAAAAAACGTATAATATTTATAAATATACCAGAGATTGTAAACTGATATTTTTTTTTGTGATTTGGATTCACACGCGATAGGCACCATCTTGATTAGCGCTAATTAGGTAGGGCCAGGATTGTTACACGCTCATGATATATCTGAAAAAGTATCGGTCTCTATAACCCTAGAATAAGTTTACGAGTAAATTGTTTCTATTGTCATAATTTTAAATTGCTAGAGTTACCAAAAAGAAAATCAAAACAAAATCGAATGAAGAAATCGAATAAACCTATGTATTTATGAATTTTATGAAGCGAAGACATTTATTTCAATAATGAAGGTCTAAAGAAAAAGGAAAGGTAGGTGTTTGGTGATGATTTGTTTGGGTTTGGGGTAGTTTAAAGCAAAAGAAAGTGGAGACTACCACGGAGGGTATTCTGCAGGGATACCGAGGGAGGGTCACAACAGGGTTCAAAACATCTTCACCTTGGGCAAGTACAAGCTGTTCACTAAAGGTATTTTTTTTCTCCATCGTATTGATATTTCTGTCGGCCCCAACTAACATATTAACATTCGACTTGGATGAATCCACTGGTACGAGGATGTAGCTGTACACAACGCACTGATGACTGGCAAGAACACCCGCCCAAGCCCGACGAGCCTAGCCGCGCATAAAGAAAGTGAGTTACCAGTGTGTCAGTCGGTAAGTGTAAATTTCGGCATCAACTATAAGTGAGGCTGGAATTGTGACACAGAGTTATCAAAAAACGGCCTGAACATACTCTATTTAAGTGTTTAAGGAAGTGTTTAAATCTTAAATTCTTCATTTGAGATGTTTAACAAAACACTTCATTTGAGATATTTAACAAAACAAGTCAATGTATGGTAAAAAATCTCAAAATCATCGTGTTTAAGCTCTTAAACACGAATGAGGCATTAAAAACGTTTAAAAATATAAGTGTGAACATAGTATTATATAGCTTAGTAGCAATTGCTATAACCGGGTGTCCTAAGACACCTCTCTCCTTTTTTTTTTAAATGTTGCATTAATTGGATACGTGGATAACGAAATATGCATGTGTATAATATGATGTAGAATGGATGAGCGTGTTTCATGCATATAATACACATTTAGCAAAACTGCTCATCATTCCAATGAGTGCTTAGAACCCATGATACGTTTATTCGTTTATATATACATACATATGTATGTTTAAAACAGAGCATAACGAAGTGCCCGCGGGTGGCCTTTTGCTTATAATTTTAGGCTCTAAGCAGGCATACTCTGATGATTGTACTCGTATTTGAGGCAAACAGCTTTGAAAGCTGTTAAGTGTGCTGTTGTTTCCTTGCAAATTAAGAGGAAGCATTGTTCTTGCCAAGATCTGATTGGCAATTGTGCTCTCGTCGGTGTGAAAGCTCAAGAGCTCTTTTAAAAAAGTTTGCACATTGTGCATATGACTTGGACGCACCTGATGTAAAGCAATAAGCCAGAGTAGTACGAAGAGAAAGTCCCACCCTTCATTCAGAGGCTTTTCCGTTGGTAATTTCCCTTGAATTGTTTATGCTGATGTAAATTTTTTTTATAATTATAATTTAAATACATATTCTTCAATATTTTTCAATAAATAAAAAAGAACGTCAAAAAATTAATCAAAAACTCGGATTTCATAAATTAATAAGGTAGCATTAATTTTGAGAGTAAAAAATTGTCGGCACAAGTGTCAGAAGGTTAATGTGGCGACGAAAAGAGAGAACGGTTGTACCTTTATATTATTGTATCATGGTATAGACTACTACGTTAACATAGATTTATATACCCAGTCAGCATTTTATGAAATTAATGATCATATTCGAGTCACTTTCGACTCCTCCGTGCGATTAAAATAAGCATTTATGCACTCGTTTTCGAGTCGAAAATGACTGTTCATTCGGGAGAAAATGGTACTCTTGCCGCGACTCTTCTAAAATAGTCTTTTATGACTCGCGTTTCTGATCAATTTCGGCTCATTTTCGAGACATTTACATTTTTTTGTTCACAAATTTAATACACTTTGTATTTTATTGAATTTACTGCATGAGCTTGCTGTTTGTTTTTTAAACAAATCACCTTCTAAGCAGTTCTGGGAATCATTTTCGAGTCTTATTTTAAGCGCATAACTGATTAATCAGTTTTTGATCATCTAAAGTAGTCGAAAAATACTACGTTTGGAGAAACAATCTTCAACATGCTGACTGGGTATATATACATAGATACATAGCATATATATACACATATATATGCATATACATGTATATATATTTATATATTATATATATATATTTATATACATATCGCGACCTTAGGACATAAAGGTTCTATTTGCACCAACACTACTTTTGAGGAACTAAGGTTGAATATTGTTAATCGTTTTACTTAGTCCATTTCCACTTAACTTAAAAACTGTTTTTGAAAAATTTGAATTTAGACCTGAAATATTATTATGTTTTTAAAAATATCCAAGCTACTATATTAGTTTTGCCACAATTTGAGTCTCAAAAAACAGATAGAACTCTGATGTTCAACGATGAGTCACATGAATGTAGGACAATATGGTTCTAATTACCTAATAGAACTTTGTGTGACGGTAAGAAATATTTTTTTGAAGATAGAACCATGTGTCTAATTATAAATGCTAAAAAAAGTAATAAACATAAGGATAATGAAATAGGAGTGTCAATATTTTTTAAATAAATTTTATGGTTTTATTTTGTATTTTTAAAAAAGGTGTTTAAAATAAATAGTTTTCCTATTAATTAAAAAAAAAATCAGACTTAGTCACATTTTTAAATTCATAAATATTATTGTTTTTAGTAAATTAAGTTTAATTATTATTAAAATATTATGATAAGACATAAAAGGAACTTAAATTCGAATATCTCAGATATAAAACGACAGAACAGGACAGCGCATAAACATTTGGTTGAACATATTTTGCGAGCTCTGCTTAAAACATATATTTCACATTCCAGTTGGTTCTATTTGTACAATATACAATTTTAAATCTGAGCAACATGGTTATATTTGCAATTAAAGTTTCCCCATGGTTCTATCTGCAAAATAATATAGGCTTTCTCGGTTAACAAGGTTTTATCAGTCTGTTAGAACCATGTTAACTGAATCTCAAACCAAAAATGCGTAGTTAGAACCTAGTTGTATTGAATATCTCAGAAACTGTAAGAGATAGAAAAAACTGAGAACGCCAATCGAAAGAGCGTAGCCGCTTTAGAGCGATGCGATATATAACTCATTTTTGAAATAAATGTAAGCTAGAACCTTGTTGTCCTAAGGTCGCGATATATACATACATATACACACACATACATATATATATTTTTTTATTTATTTTTATTATTTTTTAATTTTTATTTATTTTTATTAATTTTTTTATTTTTTTTAAATATGGATATAATTGCTTGATCTCAAATTTAGTTACGTCAGAAGCGTTTCCATTAAGCCATATAAATAATCTTTACAAACAACTTTGAACGTCGATAATATATCAATAGATTTTAAATTAGGAGGTAAGTCATTGTACATATTACCGCCTATATAATCAATACTTTGCTTAGTTTTTTCCAATCTGCACTTAGGAACTCTAATATTTGATACGTTTCGTGTATTGAAATATGACTGGTTTTGCTGAAAAGTAATTGCTTGTCCACCTATGCCATTAATACTTTTGAATACGAATAATAAAGCCTGATATTTGTGTAATCCATAAATTGGCAAAACACTCTTACAAATATCTTTATATAGTGAAATGGTTGGGTATGTTCTTTGTAAGCTGTATACAGTCTTTAACGCTTTTTTCTGACAACATTGCAGGGACTTATGATGAATGTTATTTTTATTGTAGGCATATACACAAGCTAAGTAATTTAGGTGTGGTTGTATCAAGCCATTATATATCATTAACTTCGCTTTCACATTTAACTTGTTTTTAAACTTATATAATATCCCAATAGCAGGAGCTATTTTGTTTTTTACCTCGTTAATGTGAAGATTCCACGATAAGTTGCTTTGTAATGTGATTCCTAAATATTTAACTGAGTGATTTTCACGAATAGAAGTACCATCAACATCAACAGAAAAGTTATTATTCAAACTAGCTGAATGCGGTCGAAAACGAATTAATTTAGTTTTATCAGAATTAAGTAGCAAACCATTTAAACGAGTAAACTCAAATAATAAAGATGCATCTCTACTAATAATAGTTTTGAGAGCAGTATCATGTTTGAAGGGATATAAGGCATATATCATCGGCAAACATATACAACTGGCCTGTAAGGTCAAGATTTTTTAAGTCATTCAAGTAAATTGAAAACAATAAAGGACCTAGACCAAATAATTTCTAAACAAGAAAAGTTCTCTATCTTGTATACCATAAAATTCTAGTTTTTTTAGCATTATATCATGATCAACAAGATCGAAGGCCTTTGAAAGATCAAACGCTACACCAGTATGCCCGTCATCCAAACTTTTGCAAATACACCTTACAACATTCAGTACAGCGTCTTGAGTACTCATTCCTCTTCTAAATCCAAATTGGTGTTTGAATAAAAGTTTGTTCTGCTCAAGATGATCTAAAAGCTTATCGCACAAGAGTTTTTCAAAAATTTTATCTATAGCAGAAAGCACAGGAATTGGTCGATATTTATCTATAGTAGATGCATGAGCGGTTTTTGGAATGGGCACTATTTTATGAATTTTTAAAATTTCTGGATACTGTGAAGTGGTAATCATTTTATTGAATATTTCAACTAAGATATGAGAAATTTCACCAAAACATTCCTTTATGAACTTTGTGGTTACATTATCAAAACCTGGAGATTTATTTGTATCCATATTGCACCCTATTTCCTGAACATCATTTGTGTTTATGTTATTAAGAATAAAACGACATTGTGCAGCTGTAAGTGTCCTTAAAGAGTTAAAGGAATCTCCTGGCAATATAGCGATTCTTTGCTTTAGTTCTTTCAAGACAGAAATAAAATAATTATTTAAGTAATCTACCTTGATTTCATCATCTGCAATGATCCTCCCCTGCAAATCACAGAGCTTAACAACACTAGTTTTTGATCGACCTAGTGTACTGTTGATAAATTTCCAACACTTCTTTGGATCATTACCAGCTTTATACAAACCATCAATATAATAATTATCTCTGCATATTTTAATGGCCACTATAATCACCCGACTTAATCTTTTCAAAACTATGTTGATATTTTCATTGTTTTTTTGATCTACGCCTTTGCTTTAATAATTTATGTTTAAAGAAAATTAATTCCTTAAGATTTTTGTTTATCCACAGAGTTAGTTCTAAATGCAACGGCTTTTTTAACTTTGTGACTACTGTTGAGTTGTTAACGGCTGATTCAATACAGGATGTTAATGAATTTTTCAGAACAGAGACATCTAATGTTTTATACAGAGACCTGCAAATTTCATGCTTTTTGATGATTTACTCATACATTAAACTTTTTACTCACATTTAATCACGTACAAAACATTCAACGTTCAATAAAATCAGCGTCGTAGTAATATCTGTTCATTGGAGTGATTGTGAGTAGACTTGGGTCGAACTCGTTCACTAGTTCATTTTTGCCACAAACCAATTATCAAACCCCTGTAATTTAAATGGGTTTGATCATTGGTTTGTGGCAAAAATGAACTAGTGAACGAGTTCAACCCAAGTCTAATTGTGAGTAGACTTGGGTCAAACTCGTTTACTAGTTCACTTTTGCCACAAACCAATTATCAAACCCGTATAATTTAAATGGGTTTGATCATTGGTTTGTGGCAAAAATGAACTAGTGAACGAGTTCGACCCAAGTCTAATTGTGAGTGTAGCGATCGAACATGTTTAAATCAATTCACTCACCATTAGACTTGGGTCGAACTCGTTCACTAGTTCATTTTTGCCACAAACCAATGATCAAACCCATTTAAATTATACGGGTTTGATAATTGGTTTGTGGCAAAAATGAACTAGTGAACGAGTTCGACCCAAGTATACTCACCATACCAGAAATGTTTTATTCACATTTAGACTTGTGTCCAACAGTTCATTTTGAACTAGTTTGAGAGCGTTTGAATCAAAAGTTGCATCAAACCCATTTAATTTACATTGATGTTTTTGGCCGAACTTGTGTCCAACTGAACGAACTAGTTCAAAATGAACTATTGGACACAAGTCTATTCACATTTAATCATGGAACAAAACTCAATGTTGAATTTAATCAGCATCGTACAAACGAACGCATCGTTTGAATAATTGTAAGTGGAGTGTTCGAACTGGTTTTATTCAAACCTACGTGAACAAGCGATGACGTTGAATAAAATCAAAGTAGTAAAGTTCGTTCAATTTATTTTAAAACACACACACATAAACGTGTGAAACAGGGATGGAAAATTGGAGGTTTGTATTTGTTCCAATTATAAAAAAGGTGCAAAATTTTTTAAGTATTAACAACTAACTGGCATATTCATAAAAAATATTTTAGGTTTATGAAGCGCTTATTTGACGCAATTCTATGGGAAATTTGTCAAATAAACCTGTAATAAACCTAAAATATTTTTTTATGAATATGGCGGTAAATCTTCAAAAGAACTTACATATGGGGAACTCATTTAACCAGTTATATACCTCTTGAAGTTTAACCTTCTTGTTTTCAAAAAATATTTGATGCTTATTTAGAGCTGATTTAACAACTTTCTTTACGATAGTTGTCGAAAGACCTTTATTAATATGTAAGTACATATATTTTATAAACAAGGCTGTTAAAATTTTTAACATAAATTTTGGGTAGTAAATTGCCTGCTATACATACGTGACAATAAATGAATGAAATTGTTGTACTTGGAAATTAATAAAAGATAGACAGGTTGCAAATATACCAGGAAAACTTAGTCCTCCTCCACACTTGCAATTTTTGTTGTTGCAATTTCTTAACTATCTGAAATCGCACTATTGTGCAAATTATGAAGTTATAGCCATATGGGCAGCAACTTAATTATTTTGCAAGCGGCAGCAATATATGTATGTATGTGTATATATTGAAATATATACACATTCAAATACTTCACATGTATAAAAATAAAATTACTCATTTAAATTGTTCTTATATCGCGTAAAAGTATAAAAATTAATCAATATATATACATATATATAATGTAGACCTTTACATATGCATATGAGTTTTAAGATTTTCTTTCTATTAAATAATATGCAATAATTTCAAGTTATAATTAATTTTACATTTTGTTTTATATTTGCTGTATTTACTAATTGTCGCCAACAAAAATAGAAATTTGTCTAAATTGGCTACAGCTAGAAGGGTGGTCGTGTAGCTTTGTAGCCGTGTTGCTGTGTGTAAAGGTGCAATTAGACGTGACATGGCCATAATGCCATAGCCTTAACCAAACCAAAATTCAATTGGTTTTATGGTAATGGCTATGGCGTTATGGCGATTCACGTATAATCAAATGCAGTGTTGCCAATTATTGTTGTGCGAACGGCTGTTTTCTATGGCTATGGTTATGTCACGTCTGATCGCATCTTTAGACTCTAAAGGCCGGGGCACAATGAATCCATCATACGCTAAACTTCGCCTTTTTCAACTGACATTAACGCAACGATGGAGAAGGTTGGCACAATGAGTACTTTATTGACGAAATCATTTGAACAGCTTCTATATGTCGATTTTCCATTTTATTTATTAAATTCAACTTTTTGTATTTATTTCGTTCATTTCTTTTGTTTAATTTTAGTTTTGCTGCCACAAAACACAAAAATCTAAATCAGAACATACCAAAAAACCAACCACTGTCAAACTACTCAACGTACGCAAAAAGTTAAAAGTTGACGAAATTTTGTACTTTGCATTGCATACGGACACGTACTGAATGTAACCGTCCTTATAAGAAACCATGTATTTCAACTTAAGGTACCAATACACTATATGTTTTTGCTTGTGTTTTTTCAAGTTTACAATTCATATGTTTTTTGTTGGGTTTGTCAAACTTGATTAATTTACATAAGGTTTTTAATTTTTGGTCACCAACTGTATGTACAATTACACGTGACATCGGCCATGATTGTTTTTATTTTAATATTAAAGCCGATGGAAATTTCTTTGGTAGCTTTGCTGAAGCGCCGGCGCCACTGAAGTGCCGGCGTCACAAATGTTTATTTAAGTTTTATTCTTTTTAATCTGCAAAATATGGAGCTTGTATCAACACTTGTTATATACTTTATATCATTGTTATTAAAATTTTAAAATGAGATAAAAAATAATTAATTTATCACTAATGCAAATACTTTAAACGGACGGCTAATGTATCGGAGACATTCAACCGTCGATAAATGTTTTCACATGGCATAGACATTTGAAAACATATGTTTGAACATAAGAAAATAGAACATGCTCTAATTGAAAATGTGTCTTACGTTTTTGCTTGTGTATTTTACACAAGCAAAGTTTTTGAGGTCACCAACTACATGTTTTCACCGAATTATCTAAAATTTGACAGGAGCAATGTAAAAAACATGTAGTGTATAGGCACCTTTAGCTGTCAGTTGAAAAAAGTGAAGTTTAACGCATGACGGATTCATTGTGCCCCGGCATTAAACTTTAAAGCATGAAACGTCACCAGGAATGCCACTTTTTTTTTCTCAATTTAGCACTTTTACTTTTTAATCGTATGTCATCAGTGGCGCACACATTATATAATATAATTACGCAAAAGGTTCGAAATCAACGGGTATACATGTTTGATTAGTCTACTGCGTAATAAAAGAATACATAAAATGAGTTTTAAAGTTAAACCGTTTTATTGTAATGAAACATAATAAAGATGTAAATAATGTAGTAGAAGCAAAAAAAAAAATAGCAAGATTAACTAATTTGACAATTTATTTAATTTAATTAACAAAAATTAGTTTTTGTATTGAAAATCCTCCTCAAATTTTATTTTAAAATGCATTTTTTTAACAAATAATCTCAGAAATTTATATAACATTTTTGTCTCTAATATTTTTCAAAAAGTTAGTAGCGAGTAGCTCTATTAGACAGTTTATTTAATTTTACCATCCCTGATATAAAACACCCAACTAGACTTGTATCGAACTCTTTCAGTAGCTCGTTTTTGACCAGACTTGTATCGAACTCTTTCAGTAGCTCGTTTTTGACACAAACCAATGATCAAACCCATGTAATTTAAATGGGTTTGATCATTGGTTTGTGTCAAAAACGAGCTACTGAAAGAGTTCGATACAAGTCTATTTTTGACACAAACCAATGATCAAACCCATTTAAATTACATGGGTTTGATCATTGGTTTGTGTCAAAAACGAGCTACTGAAAGAGTTCGATACAAGTCTACACCCAACATAATTACACAAACACATACATATTTAAAAATTGGTTTGTTATTATGACAGCAGTTTGCGTTGGGTCTTAATAATTACCACATTCATACACAATGATTTTTTTTCGTTTTCGCTTTTACTCTGCATCAACTACTTGATGCTGATTTAAAATGAAAATTTTTTTCTTTCGCATTATATTCTTGTTCAAAACACTCATTGTCGAACCAAGTACCAATCATCCGAACTGATTGGTATGACGCTACGCATGATTATAATTCACACCCAACAATACTCCACTCACTTGAGCGATTAAAACTTAGCAATGAATATACGTGTTTGAACAAGTTTGATTTTTTCAAAAAAATAGCATGTTTTTAGGATATTGTTTGCTTATGATTATTTTACCAATCATCCGTTGCAGGTCACTGGTACATACATACATATGTATATGGTAAAGAATTTTTTTTAATGTCGTCTTGGAGCAA
Organism: Tachina lurida; assembly: GCA_944452675.1. Taxonomy (NCBI): domain Eukaryota; kingdom Metazoa; phylum Arthropoda; class Insecta; order Diptera; family Tachinidae; genus Tachina; species Tachina lurida. The sequence continues at coordinate 95,639,517 of OX101753.1, read as the reverse complement.
AGTACAAAAAAATTCGAAAAACTAAAAAAAACTAACAAAAAGACCTTTTTAAAAGTGGTCCAGCTCACGATGTAATGCAAAATTGGATCATTTAGTCCCTAGGACATGAACCTCCTTTTTTCATATATTTGGAGTAGTTTTGGAGTATTCCTACTCCTCTTTGGAGTATTTACATACATGTATGGACTAGTCGCATTACCTGCAGGGAATATACAAAACTATACATATACATATGTATATGTACATATATACATACAGTTACTCTCAGAAATATTTTGCCTACATTCTTTAAGCAAAAAAGTTAAATAAATTTATTAAAAATAAAAAATACTGAAAATATTCCACGAAAAAGTCGAGGATAGTTGTTAACGGTGAGCAACGCAAGAAAAACTATTAAAAAAATAGGGAAAACCACCATTTATATGTTCCAAGTCTTAAAGAAATGCTTAAGGGCATACTACGGACAGACCTAAGTGGCAAGTCCATCCGTAAAGTTCTAAAAGCCAACAATACTAATGGCAGCGTAGCTAGAAGAAAAATTTGATTTTAGAAGTTAATAGACAGAAGCGTTAGTTATATGCTGAACTACATAAATTTCAGACTTATAATTTCGGGAACACGATAATATTTAGCGACGAAAGTAAATTTATAATTTTTGGGTCAGATAGACGGCTTATGGTGCGGCGCAAGCCAAATAAATCACTAACTATTAAGAATATAAGACCAAACGTAAAACATGGTGGTGGTTCTTTCATGGTGTGGGGGTGTACTTCGGCACTAGGAGTAGGAAAGTTGGTGTTTATATGTATAAAGCACAAAGGATAAACATCTATAGTTGTCCATTATTAGAGAAAACCTACATGCCAGTGCTGAGCAAATGGATCAATATATCAATGGGTATTACTTTCAACATGACAACCACCTAAAACATATATCCCTGGACATTAAATTATGGCTATTTTATAATACCAAACATCTGCCAATAAAACCACAAAGTCTCGACATGAGTCCTATTGAAAAACTTTGGGCTTATTTGGAAAAAAAAATCCGAGAAAATAGCATTTCATCAAAAGTATGCTTAGGACGAGTATTGGAAGAAGAAATTTTTTTTTTTATATAATACATGATATTTATTTATTGTATCTTCCTATATGAACTAACAATAAGTATTCAAATCTTGAATCTAAAATATAATTATTAGGCCCGACCACTGTCGGACATAAATTTAAAGATAGTTATAAATAATACATATTTAAGTAGTGATAAACAAAAGGAAGAAAAAATAAATAAAAAATAAAAATTATTTTCAGTTAGTCCCATCTGGAGTGTTGAGTATAAGAGCCCTTGTATCCCTCTTTTTTAGGCGGATGTGTCCAGTAAAGTTCAAAATACTACGAGCAAGCGGATTAGGATGTGACTCGAGTTTTGTTAAATATTTGCCAGCGTTTTTTGCAATTTCTTCAGTCACTAGTGGCATATTTAAGTCACGATGTATATTTGAGTTTTTTATATACCATGGAGCCGATGTTATTAATCGCAAAATTTTATTTTGCCTTCGTTGGATTCTCTCGACATTGGAAGCTGAAGCAGTAGCCCATAGTTGAATTCCGTAGCATCATATCGGTTTCAAAAGTGACTTGTATATCAAAAGTTTGCAATCTAGACTGAGGGTTGAATTTCTACCAATCAGCCAATGTACCTGAGTTAATTTTAATTTCATTTGGGTTAACTTAGAGTCAATGTGGTGTTTCCAAGTAAGCCGTCGATCAAGGTGTATACCAAGATATTTCACATGAGTATGTTGAGGGACAACTTGATTGTTAATCCGAATGGGTAAACACGTATCTCTTCGTAATGTATATGTTACTTGAACACACTTTTGTTCGTTTACCTTAATTCTCCATAAGTTTAACCATAGTTCCAGCTGGGTAATGTGTTCTTAAGATATCGGGATGCCTCGTAAGGATTTTCATGCATACTTAGGCAGGCTGTATCATCAGCAAATGTGGAAGTGTGGATATTGCTCCTCAGAGGCATATCACAAGTATAAATCAAATACAAAACTGGCCCCAGTATACTCCCCTGTGGCACACCGGATGAGATAGTTTCAGGCATGCTCATAAAGTCTCCTTCCACAACAGTGAACTTCCGGGCAGTAATGTAACTTTTCAAAAGACTTACAACGTTTATTGGGAGGTATGTTTTTAATTTTAAAATTAGGCCTTCATGCCACACTTTATCAAATGCCTGAGAAACGTCGATAAACAGCGCAGAACAATACTTCTTTTCTTCAAATGTTCTTCTTATAAATTGGACCAATCTATGAGTTTGTTCAATGGTGCTATGCTGACTTCTAAAACCAAATTGATGGTCCGGTATGCACCCACTACTAACTAGAATTGGGGACAATTTTGTCATGAGCAGTTTTTCGAAAAGCTTTGACATTGTTGATAGGAGACTTATTGGCCTGTATGACTCAGCCTTGGTAAGGTTTTTGCCCGGCTTTGGAATCATTTTAACTTTGGCAAGCTTCCAGCTATTTGGATAATACTGCAGTCGTAACATGGCGTTAAAAATAAATAACAGTATTCTAATTGCAATACGAGGCAACTTTATTAGCATCTTGTTACTAATTCCATCAAAACCCGGAGCTTTCTTTGGGTTGAGTTCAGAATTTAGTTTTTGCACATCACGCGTCTTAAACTTTATTTGTTGAGCGGGTAGAGCGACTACATTTGGCAAATCAATTACACCAGTACATGTGTTTGGGGTAAATACGTATTTTAAATGGGCAGCAAATATGTTACCTTTTTCAGTATCGCTTCTTGCCCAACCTCCGGTAGATGTGCGCAGATGATGCTGGTGTGACATCAAGATTTTCCAGATAGTTCTTAAGAGATGCAGTTTTTTCATGTGCACGCAGCTCTTGGAGTCGTTTAGTGCACTCTTTAAATCTAATTTTATTCTGGGGTGATCTGTGCTGTTGCCATTCCCTTCTAGCTCTTCTTTTTTCACATACGAGACGTTCAATATCTGTAGAATATAGTCTATTAAACCCAGTCTGCCGATAGGAGGTAGTGGCATGTTTAGCAGCCTGCTTAATATTTTCGTTAAGATTGGCAATGTTAGATTCAACATCATCAGGTGTTCTTAGTGTAATGTTTTCCGTGCAATGACTACTAAGATATTTTTTGAATCGCAGCCAATTTACACGATTTATCAAATTGGCATATGGGTGAGGTAAATCACTTCTTAATGGGCTACAAATTGTAACGATCGTGGGAGAGTGATCGGACGAGAGATCTAGAGAAGCTTCAATTTGAATGAAATCCCTAGAGATATTTTTCATAACGCCAAAGTCTATTACATCCGGAATTTTATGTATGTCAGTAGGCCAATAAGTGGGCTCCCCACTTGAAATGACATCCAAGCCCATTTTGGAAATTGTATTGAACAACGCTCGACCTCTGTGTGTAATAAGGCGCGAACTCCAGAACGTGTGTTTAGCATTATAGTCGCCAGCTGCTACGAAACAAGGACCCAGAGATTTGCAAAAATCCTCGTATTGATGCTCAGTAATTGCGAATCTAGGAGGAGAGTAAATTGATGATATGACAAAATTATTGGAAAAATTTTCAATACAAATATTCGTTGCTTGTAAATGTTCTTCACAAATGTTATCAATAATAAAATGCTTGAGTCTTGACTTTATTAAAATTGCTGATCCACCGCATGCTCTTCCTCTCGGGTCCTTTGAATCATATAAGGTGTAGCCATAAATTTTAAAAAGGCTTCTCGAAGTCAAATGAGTCTCAGAGACCAACATTATATCAATATTTTTTTCCGTGAGGAAGTGCTCAAGTTCATTTTTATGTTGGCGAATGCCGTTTGCGTTCCAGAAACATATTGTTAACGTGTTCATGGCTTATTAAGTATTGCTTGAAGCAGAGTATTCTGCATTCGCAACATTTCTTGCATCATGCTAGTCATATTTGTTGTAAAATTGTTTATAGTTTGCACAAGATTTTCAATAGTGGCTTCAAGGCGATTATAATTAAAGTTTGAGTGTGTATTTGTAGAATTATTTTGCGGTGAAACATTTTGTGTCAGAATAGAACTACCCTTACCAGCATCTGCATACGATACACGGGAAGTAACTGGTTGGCTCATTTGCTGAAAAGTGGCAGAGTAAACGTTTGCTGATTGAGCTGGAGCTAATTTAGGTTTTTGCACCATAGTCTTCTTTACCAAAGAGTACACACGACAACCTCTGTAGTTAGCGGTGTGATTACCTCCACAATTACTGCATTTTTTATCACTTTGATCTTTTGGTTTGTTGCAGCTAGCGGTGCCGTGTAATTCGCCGCACACAACACAAACAGAGGGTAAATTGCAGTATGTTTTTGTATGGCCATATTCTTGGCAATTATGGCACTGTACAGGACCTGAACGCTTATGTGGCTCTTCAACTGTGATTTTTCGGTACAAGAGGTATTTTAAATTATAAATTGGATGCGTCTCATTTTTTTTCAATTTTATATCATTAGGCTCAAGTTCAACACGAAATAGGGGTTGGGGAATCTTTTCTCTATTTATTATATTGGACACATTTTTTACCTTGAACCCCTGGAGGACGAGTGCATCTTTTATTTCTTCGGGGGCAACATAAGAATCTATGCCCTTCAATACGATCTGCATGCCTTTAGCGCTCTTAAGCTGGTATGTGTAGAAGCTTGTTTTACTTTTTTCAAATTCAGCAACCATTTTGCGGAAATCAGTTTCGTCATAGATTTGAATTTTCGTTTCATCGATATTGCCATGTTTTATTGGAACAATGTGAAATTTATTCTCACCAATTACCGAAATTAATTTCTTAATAAGAGTGTTTGAATTTTTTTCTCTCAAATATATTTGTGGCGGCTTGGAGGTTTTTTTCGCGGATATATCAGGTGTGTCGTTGTCATCTTGCAATATTTGAAAACGATTAGTAGATGATGCGCTGTTATCCCTAGAAACCTTTGAAGCAGATGCAATTTTAGTAGAATTAGGGCTTCGCCCGCGCTTTCCCACAATAATATATCGGTCCATTCCAATTTGTACCTTGGGTTTTGGGCTTTTTTTATTTTCAGTGACTAATTGGGTAAGTGATGAATCGGATGATATCGCTGATTTAAATGACGAAGTAGTAGGCAACTGTAATGTTAACGAATCAGTTGACATGGGACAAAGCGAAGTTGATCTCTGACGAAAAATTGGCTTAGCCGTTAAAAAAAGTCTGTCATCAAGTTTTTTATTTATTTTTTTTAAATTAAGATCATCAGAACTCACAGTAAGTCTATCATCAAATTTGTTATTTTTATTGTTATCATTAAGATCATCAGAGCTCACAGTAAGATAGGCATTTCTGCCGTTATCACTCACTTCGCAATTATTTGTTTTCGAGGTACTCATATAGAGTATTCCTCAAGGGCACTTTGTAAGTGTATTCCTCAAGGGCACTTTAAGTTATTTTGTTTACGGTTGTTTTTGTTTTTTTTTTTGTTTTAGTTATTACTGTCTATGTAAAAAAAAATATTAGCAAAGCAAAAATAGCTTGTTTATCAAAGCTAATGTACAACAAATATTATGTACTACAAATATTTTTTTTTGTATGGTTTTTTTTTGGTTTAGTATGTAAAAATAAATTCCGCTAATACTTCTGTTCACTATGAAGGTACAACGAGAACGGGAAGAAGAAATGTATAAAAAAAAAAAAAAAAGTACTTAAAAATTTCCGAAATTTAGTGGAATCTATGCTACGACGTCTGCAAGTGGTCATATCTAACAATGAATATCACACAAATCATTAAAACATAATACGCTGCTTCAATAATGAAAAATCTGTGTAAAAAAATCCAAAAAGCAAAATACTTTTGTGACCTGATAAATAAGCGATTTTTTCATTACTTTTTAAAAATTTCATAAAATAATTTTTTTGTTGTTAAATTTTAATTAAAATATTTGTAGTTAAGACTTCTCTTATTTAATATGTAAAAAAATAAACATGAATTTTTCAAAGAAGAAATTTTTATATAGCATTCTTTTTGCAAATTTGTTGAGATTTACATAAGCAAAATATTTCTGTGAGTAACTGTACATACATATCGTCGGGTAACCAGCTAAAATTACTGTTTCTTAGAAGCTTTTCCGTAACGGAGACAATGTTAGAGAATCACTTGCTGTTGCGCATGAATAAGAAGTTTTTTTTTGTGCGAGAAGAGTCAGCTAGAAGCAATGCATTCAACTTCCAAAAATCCATAATTTTTTGCCTTACCAAAGTGCTTCACAGAAGCAATAATATTGTATAGTTTTTGTGTACTCAGATGCAAAAGTTACTGGCTTGCAAATTTTTTTTTAGCTTTTGTTCTATATTTTATTATGCCTTATGTTAGTGCTTTGCAGAAGCAGTTTTCGAAGCTTTTGTTATCAAGTAAACAATACATTGCTTCCGTTAATTGTTAGTGCTTCCATAGCAGATTTTCTAAAATGCTTCTGTAACTAACATCTATATTTAGTGTTTTTCTTTACTCAGAAAACTACACCATCATAACAGTGTTAAAAAGAAACTAACAAATCTGTGCAAAGATATGTTGACGTACTTTAAAGTTAATAAAAACTACCCAAAATTTTAATGGTCGTCATTAAATAATATTTGAAAATGATACAAAGCACAAATTTCTATAAAAATTTAATGGATTTGTACAAACCAGGGTTCAAAAAAAAAATTGTCAACATATTAAATAATTTCCAATGAAAACTAAAAAATTATTTTTCTGTTACGAAATAATTTCATAGCACTAAATAAATATTTCCTATCTTCACACTTTTTAATATTTTCCATAGCAAACAGAACAGAAATATTTTAGTAGTAATATTTTTCTATGCACATAAAATGAAAATAAATCCACAATAATATTTTACGCAGTAAACAGATTTCCATTTTTGCATATGTTGTGTTTGCATTTAAATACGCATTTTTCTTTTGTATATTAAAAGGATTTATTAAACAGTTATGCCAACTAATACTAGTATTAGTTAGAGGGTCCTGTGGGAATCGCAGGTATGACTCTAACTTTTGACTGCTAAATACAACTCACTATTACAACTTTTTAATAAAACTCCTAAATACAACTCCCTATTACAATTTATTACAACTGACTCTTACAACTTCTAAATACAACTCCCTGTTACAATTTATTACAACTGACTCTTACAACTTCTAAATACAACTCAACTGTTGCTTTCTTAAATCGAACTATTTATACAAAACTTAATCATACTTAAATATATTTCAACATTAATATTATGCTTAACAGTTATTATTATTATGCTAACTTGCTAACCTATTACCTTAATGTTATTTAGCTTTTGACCCAGTTACGAAATATTGCTATTGCACAATTTGTCAGCGCAAAGAATTTAACAAACAACCAAGTGAATGAACTGGTTGCTGCTGCGTTAACAAAGTTGTGCAATGTACGGGTACGAGGGTTGATCAATTCTGATTCACAACATCCCTCCCCAGAAGAAAATATCTAGTTAAAGATATTTTCAAAGAATACTATTTGAATCAAATGCTTTTAGATATTATATAATCTTAAATGTAGTTGATCTTATGATATTCTAAGGAGCTACGGACAATGTTCTCTGCCGAACATAGGTGTATCGAGAAATCAGCATCTTCAGGAGCTAAGCCAATAAACTTTTTCTCGGTTGAGACTAGATGTTCTAAGGGTCCAAAATATTGATTTTACACAATGGATGGTTAGTTTCAACTGTAACCCGACGGCATCATGGACGTGAGCACCCATTTTGGAACGAACGACCTGTACACTTTCATATGGGATATATACATTGGTGGTTCATCACATCAAAACATTGTTATTACACATATCAGCTTGTTGGACATATAATGTTGCACCTCTGTAACAATTGCTAACTGATTGTCCATTTGAATCCACTTTGAAGTTACTCCTCATTCATTAGTTAATTTTAATTTTCAATCAATTGGCTTAAGGTAGAGTTTCTATATTCACTATAGTTTCAATATCTCGGTTACTGAGCTGCTTGTAGTAAAGCTGAATGTACCAATTTGCGATGAACCATCTTACTTTGTGATTTTAGGATTGCAGTGCCAAAAACTTCCTCACTTCGGATATTGGAATATAAATCCGTAAAATTACTGATTTAGGTGTACTCAAATGAATGTCAATATTCTGTAGTTGATTTCATAGAGTTGTAATCTATACAAAGATTTTCCTTGAAGTATTACTGGGACTTGACTCCCGGAGTAATCTGACCCTGCAGACTACTGCGAGTTCTGCTATGGCAGTCAATAATTCATCTCACATGTAGTTCTGGTTCATTATCTGTCATCAATGTACTATGCCCGTTTTTTTTTGTCATATATATATTTATTTATTGTATCTTCAAAAATGAACGAACAATAAGTAATCAAATCTAAATATAATTATTAAGCCCGACCAGTATCTAACATAAACTTAGTGATAGTTATAAATAATGCATAAGTAGTGATAATCAAAAAGGAAAAAAAAGAAGTATTTTTAAGCAGTCTCATCTGGAGTGTTGAGTATAAGAGCCCTTGTGTCCCTCTTTTTTAGGCGGATGTATCCAGTAAAGCTCAAAATATTACGGGCAAGCGGATTAGGATGTGACTCGAGTTTTGTTAAATATTTGCCTGCGTATTTTGTAATTTCTTCACTCACTAGTGGCATATTTAAATCACGATGTATATTTGAATTTTTAATGTACCATGGAGCCGATGTTATTAACCGTAAAATTTTGTTTTGCCTTCGTTGGATTTTCTCAATATTTGAAGCTGAAGCATTGCCCCATAGCTGAATTCCATAGCACCATATTGGCTTCAAAAGCGACTTGTATATTAAAAGTTTGCAGTCTAGGCAGACTGTTGAATTTCTGCCAATTAACCAATATATTTGAGTTAATTAAAGTTTCATTTGGGTTAACTTAGAGTCAATGTGATATTTGCATGTAAGCCTTCGATCAAGGTGTATGCCAAGGTATTTCACTTGAGAATGTTGAGGAATATTTTGATTGTTGATTCGAATGGGGGAACAGGTATCTTTTCTTAGGGTAAACGTTATATGAACACACTTTTGTTCATTTACTTTAATTCTCCATAAGTTCAAAAATATTTCAAGCTGGGTAATGTGTGCTCGGAGATTGCGGGATGCCTCATCAGGGTTTTTGTCAATACTCAAACAGGCTGTATCATCGGCAAATGTAGAAGTGTGGATGTTATTGCTCACAGGCATATCACAAGTATATATTAGATACAAGACTGGCCCCAGAATACTACCCTGTGGCACACCAGAAGATATAGATTCGGGCACACTCATGAAGTCTCCTTCCAAAACAGTAAACTTTCTATCAACAATATAACTTTCCAAAAGCTTTTGTATGTTTATTGGTAGGTATGTCTTCAATTTTAAAACTAGGCCTTCGTGCCATACTTTATCAAATGCCTGAGAAACATCAATAAAAAGGGCAGAACAATACTTTTTTTCTTCAAATGTCCTCCTTACAACATAAACCAATCTATGCATTTGCTCAATAGTGCTATGCTGACTTCTAAACCAAAATTGATGGTCCAGGATGCACCCACTATCAGCTAAAATTGTGGACAATTTAGTCATGAGCAGCTTTTCGAAAAGATTTGAAATTGTTGAAAGTAAGCTTATAGGCCTATATGACTCAGCCTTGGTAAGATCTTTGCCTGGCTTTGGAATCATTTTAATCTTGGCAAGTTTCCAGTTATGTGGAAAATACTGCATTCGTAAAATGGCATTAAAAATAAATAGCAAAATTCTTATTGCAATATGAGGCAAGTTCATCAGCATCTTGTTACTAATGCCATCAATACCTGGAGCTTTCTTAGGGTCGAGTTCAGCAACTATTTTTTGTAGTTCACGCATCTTAAACCTTAAGGGACGAGGGGGTAGAGAGACTACACTCGGTAAATCGGCAGCACCCGTACATGGATTGGGAGTGAATACAGATTTTAAAAGCTCAGAAAATAAGTTACCTTTCTCACTATCGCTTCTTGCCCAGCCTCCGGTCGAAGTACGCAGTGGTGATTTGAGATCAACGGGTATTTTAATATTTCTATTAGCGCGCAATAAAGAGTAATTAGATGTTGACGTTACATCAAGACCTTCTAAATACTTTTCCAGTAATGCAGTCTTTTCCGATGATAGCAGCTCTTTGAGTCGTTTAGTACATTCTTTAAGTCTGATTTTATTTAGGGGTGATCTGTGTTGTTGCCATTCTCTTCTAGCTCTCCTTTTTTCACATACAAGACGTTTAATTTCCGTAGAATAGATTCTATTAAAGCCAGTCTGCGGATAGGAAGTACTGGCATGTTCAGCAGCCTGTTTAATATATACGTTAAGATTGGCAATATTAAATTCAATATCATCAGGTGATCTTAGCTGAATGTTTTCTACGCAGTGACTACTAACATATTTTTTTAATTCTAGCCAATTAACAAAAAGGTGTATAAAAAAAGAACAAGTAAATTTATAAATATTGATGCAATTGTGTAAAGATAAAAAGACAAATTGAATACAATTGCAAGGTTTGCGTGAAAAACCAACGAAAAAAACAAAAAAAAAATAAAGACGCCACAAAAAAATCTATAACAGAAAATAATTTTAAAGGAAAGTTTTAATTATAATAAGTGCAAGTGCCTTTTAACCGTTCCTAAATAAAAAGCTATTAAGTGTGCGTGTAATAGAAAACATAACTTGTACCAATATTCCAAATGGCTTTTATGATGCCAGTGATGAAAAATAACACGACATCTATAAAGATTGCCGTCCACGCAAAACATCGGAATCTTCTAACTCTAATAATGTTGCATTTAATTCTAAAGCAAACAACAGAGTGGTCAAGACCGATATTTAGTGAACAGTTTTAAACAAAAAAAACTGTACTTGTTAAAAATATTAAACCAGTACAATTTAGTGAAATTGTGCAACAACGCACAAAAAGTTAACGGAAGAACTTAACTGAAAATTAAATCAAAAGTGAAAAAAAACCTTTTTACTAGTCACGAAATGAAATAAAGAAAAAAAGAAGCAAACATAGTTGAAAAAGAAAAACAAAAGATGAGAAACAGAAACATTGAAACCAAAGCAATAAATACTCTAACATGGCAGACAATATAGAGAAATAAAGAGCGAAACACAACCTAAAAACAACAATATACGAACATCAGCATGCAGACAAAAAACCACCACCAAAAATCTAAAACGACAACAACAATTAGAATCAACGCAATCAACTACCACAACAAGGACGACAGCGGCAAGTGGTGCACAGTAAATATAAAATAAACATAAAACAAAAAAAATATGAAAATAAAAAATGTAAAATTTATGATTATTATTATAAATATGTATATTATTAATGTACAATTACATAATACATACTTAAACTTACACTTGCGCGACTAATTGTGAATAAACTTACTTACATATAGGTATTCAGCCTAATAATGAATTCCACATGTGAAAATTTCCGAATGAAATTTTTTCGTTCACATGTATTTTAATTTCGTATTGTCAATTCCATTCAAATTAAAAACTGGAATGTTTCCATCTAAAAAAAAAAACAGACAAATACTTGTGAATAATTTTTTTATGAATTGTCAGCATACTTTGCAATCGTTCACACGTTCGGAAATTTCCATCTGAAATTTTATTTATGATAAGCCTGATGAGGCAACATATTTAAATCTACTTGTACACTTATACTTATATTATACACAATTATACCAAATTTAAAATTATACATACATGCATCATAAACGAATTTTCAAATGCAAATGTGTAAATGAATTAAAACTTTTTACTTAAAATGGGACATTTTACAGAAGAACTGGAAATAGATACGTTAATATTTCTCTAGCGGGCAATAGAGAAAAATGCGAAGGTATCTTTTTTTCTTTTTTGTAATAATTTTTTATAACTTACAAATAATCGCACAAATTTTTACTTACACAAACGTGCTCTGGCCATGCATATTTATATATGTACCCAGTAAAAAAAGACACTCCAAAAAAGTCATGAAAATGTAGAGTTTGCGATCTGGAAGTAGTGCAAATTTCGATCCGATCTAATGATTTTTACATGGGGTTGTCATTGCAAGAAGTTCTCTTTTTCGCCGCTTGGTCACCGAATTGGAAGCGATTTTAAGAAAAATGTACTTTTTTGTGTTCTATGATAATATTTTCATCTAGGAAAAATGGCTAATAGTTACCTATTTTAACAATTAGTTTCTTTTTATAGGAATTTAAACGCGAAACAGTAATTTAATGTAAATTTAAGCAAATAACTTTAAAATTTTAGACCAAAATTAGTTCATAAGTTTCTTCAAAAAAATCGATTTTTTAAAAATTCTGGTGAGTAATTTCTAAAACTAGAGAGGAATTACAAGGTTTTGTATGACTAAAATAAACTTCTACTTGGTTTTCTGCTAACTATCGGCAAATTAAAAATATCGATTTTTTGGAAGCAATGAAAATGTACTTCCTTTAGAATGACTTCCAATTTTTTTTACTGGGTATATATGTATAATGTATTTTAATAGCACATATGGATATGCATGTGTATGCCTGGATATATGTATATGTATACATATATAAACACATTTGAAAAGAGAAAAGTAATAACTAACAAAATGATATGTATATAAATCAGTGTACCGCAGTCAGCGTTACCATTAGTCAAGTTTTCCTTTTTTCTTTTTGGAAGTTTTTTTGAGATGTCAACAAGTTTTTTTGAAAATATAAAGTTTTTTCAAAGTTTTTGTGAGAGTAAAATAAAGTTGCACTCGACGAAAAGTTTTATAATATAAAACACATGCTAATACTACATTCAAACTAAATTTATTCACAGCGGTGTAAAAACTATTAAAATGCATTTTAAACTATATTCTCTATCATTTTTAAATTTTTCATAACATTAAACAAAAAAAAAAGGAAGTAAAAATTTTTTATAAGTAATTTGAAACATTAATCAGTTGCAGTAAAATCAGAACACTTTATGAAATAATTGCGGATATTTATTGAATAAATATGAACATGTATGTACATATGTACATGCATGAAAATTTCTCAAAATTTTGAGAAATACAGCTGTGCTCAAAAATATATTACCCATTATTTTATTAAATTATATTTGCAACCATATTTATTTTTACAGCTAGTCTTTCAATCAGCTATTTCCTATAGGTAACGCGGTTTGATACCATTATTTCAGGCAATCAGTTTACTAATACGTCCGCAGCAAGCTTTTATGGATTTTTATATACAAACACATGTATATTAATCTATCGTTTTAAATATGCGCTTTATTAGTATATTTTTTCAGTTTGTTTGAATGAGTGAAGAAGAAGGAGAAAAGCCTATATGGAATGAGGTTTTAGCACAACTTTGTAACGAGTATATCACTCATACATGTTTTCCTAGATATATTAGTATTTAGTATTTTTTTTCATTAATTAGATATACTCAATTGTAGCTTGCATTACATATATACGAATGTAGCAAATTAGAACTAAAACAAACAACAACAACACACATCAAGTATACTCAGTAACGATATCTAAACAAACACACAACAACACACACAAACACATGTAATACTGCAAATAGCACACAAGTAACGAACAAACCATGCAAAATATATGCACGACAAGCATGGAGCTCTCATTTAGTATAAAATGTTATTTCTATAAGTATACCAGGTTTGGATACAATCGGGGCGATTCAAACAAGACAAGAATTTGCCATTTGTGTGTTGTGAGAGTGTGATTGAGGGTGTTAAAGTGTGTGGTGGGTATATTGTATACCACCTTGCACAGCGGCTTCGGCTGACTGTTTCAGTCACAGCGGCTTCGGCTGACTGTTTCCCACAGCGACTTCGGTTGACTGTTTTCCACAGCGGCTTCGGGTGACTGTTTCGCCACAGCGGCTTCGGCTGACTGTTTCGCCACAGCGGCTTCGGCTGACTGTTTCGCCACAGCGACTTTGGTTGACTGTTTTCCACAGCGGCTTCGGCTGACTGTCTCGCCACAGCGACTCCGGTTGACTATTTTCCACAGCAGCTTCGGCTGACTGTTTCGTCACAGCGACTTCGGTTGACTGTTTTCTACAGCGGCTTCGGCTGACTGATTACTTAGTATAATGTTATATAGAAATATTGTACTTATTTTAATTATTAGTTATAAGAAAGATTGTACGTATAATAACAATTGGTTATGAAGGTAGAATAACGCCTATCATCCGACCCATCCCGAGTGTTCCCGACCGATTTCCGACATCATCGCAGGTGCCAGCAATACCCCCGAGATACCGTAACAGTAATTATAACCGATTGCTGCCACTGCCATAACGAAGTAATTACAAGGCTAATCACGAGTGCCACCGACCAACTTCCGACATCATCGTAGGTACCAGCAATATCCCGAAATACCGTAACCGCAATTATAACCGATTGCTGCCACTACCCTGACGAGGTAATTACAAGGTGTATCACGAGTGCCACCGACCGACTTCCGACATCATCGTAGGTGCCAGCAATATCCGGAAATGCCGTAACCGTACCTATAACCGATTGCTGCCACTACCCTGACGAGGATAACTATGAAAAGGCGAATAACTCTCGATTATCACCGATTGAATTTTATCTTCATTGTAGCTATTGTTATATACCATAACTTTATTCAAATTGTAAATAAAGATTAAAGTATATTTTGACCCCCAGAAAGGGTAAATAAATAGTGTTATTTTTTTTTTTTTTTTTAAAGAGAAGTAACACTCAGGCAATTAATGCCTACTACTATAACTAGGTGTTACCTTCTTTTAGGAAAGGGATAGTGATAGAGAAGACAGGTGGTGAAGGGAGAGATAGAGGAAAGCTTCATTCTTTTTACAACTCTGCTTTTTTTTTTGCACGTTTTTGATAATGCAGTGTTACTGCGCCATCTGGTGTCAAATGAGGCGTATTAAATTTTTTTTAAGCTGTGTTTTGTAGCCATTTTATTGATTATTTTACTTCGCGATGATTTTTGCTACACAACGAAGGAGGGCGCTCTGATGTTACATTAGGACTAGTATCTTCTGAAGTCGGTATAGTTAAGTGACCAGTGACTATGCCTTCATCACTTGAACTTTCCTACAACAACTGATACAAAGGGACACTAATGCAAATCAGAAAAATGCGTGGTGTTGTTATTCAATGACTGTTGGATACAGGGATTGAACCCAGGACCTTCGGTTTTGTAGTCAACGTGCTAACTACTTCAGCCAACGCCTGTTGTGGATCCGTAAGTAAATCCTGAACATATGGCTAAGCTATCCCAGCCGACGATAAAACCATGTTACAACTTCAAGAGAACAAAAACCTTTTTAACAAATCCTACAAATGCTTAAATAAATCGAATTTGCCAGGCAGGAGAACAAGGCATAAGCATTTAAATTTGTTAACGATTCATCATAACCATATAGTAGCAACAGCCAAGAATTTTAAACATTTATTGCATTCTAGTAACAGTTGATTGAGGAGCTTATTTCTAGCGTGAAATCGAGATTACAGTATATACTTTTGAAATTAAGTTTTGTAGACAAGGTACCAACGTCCTTGGATGAAACTTTTGCGTTTGAATTAGAGGAAGACAGTGAGGAGGAGCATCCTATATTGGAAGATTACAGCGTCCCAGCAGGTACTTGTTTGAGCGAACCTAAAATGGCAGAGCAAATAAAATTCATTGAATTGGCATGCAAGATATTGCCAGACTTTGATGGTACAGTAGAAAATGTGCAACGTTTTATTGATGCGTTACAATTGCTAAATACATTGAAAGGAACGAACGAGGGTGTAGCCATTTGATTAATAAAAACTAAATTGATAGGTACCGCTAGAAACTATATAACCGAAGAAAATACGATTGAGCAGGTAATAAATAAACTGCGTTCCTAAATTAAAGGCGAAAGCGCGGGATTGATCACATCTAGAATTCTAAACACAAGGCAATTAAGTAAGAGTGCCACCGATTATACGAAAGAAATAGAGCAACTAGCGAAGGCACTAAACAATGCGTATCTGGCAGATGGGTTAGGACCAGAAACGGCAAGTAAATATTCGACTCAGATAGCAGTTCAATCAATGGCTAGGAATGCAAACAATGAAAAAGTTAAATTAGTCATGGAAGTAGGTAAATTTGACAATATTTCTGAAGCGACAACTAAATTTACGAGTGTGGCAAACGATAACGCAAGTAGCCAACAAATGTTTCATGTAAGAACAGATAATAATAGATATCGTGACACAGGTTATAACATGTACAGGTACAGAAACCGCAATAATTTCAATAATCATGGTAACAAAAATGGCAGCAACCGCGGCCACAACTCACGTCGAACTCGAAACTACCAAAGCCCTAACGGTAATACTGGGGAAATCTGCAACAGTAATTATATAGGGTGTTTTTTATTGAGGTATAGAACTTTAAGTTGGCATCACTTTTTTAACTGGCGGCCATTTTGTCAGCTGTCAAGTGATTAATATTTAGTTTGGTTTGCCATTTCATCATGAACAGGTTGACAAAAGAACAACGCTTGCAAATCGTGCAAATTTGCTTTATTCGAGCCAGCCGAATTGGCTTTAAAAAAGCCGAATTGGCTTTATTCGAGCCAGCCGCGGCGGCCACATGCCCGAAATCATATTTAAACATTAATGGCATAAAATTATCCTTCCAATAAAGCCAAATTGATGGACATTAAAACGATTTTCTTGTGTTTTATTTCAATTCGAAGTTCTATACTTTTAAAAAAATTGTGCAAATTTGCTTTATTCGAGCCAGCCGAATTGGCTTTAATAAAGCCGAATTGGCTTTATTCGAGCCAGCCGCCGCGGCCACATGCCCGAAATCATATTTAAACATTAATGGCATAAAATTATCCTTCCAATAAAGCCAAATTGATGGACATTAAAACGATTTTCTTGTGTTTTATTTCAATTCGAAGTTATATACCTCTAAAAAAACACCCTTTAGTAATCGTCAGTCACATTAGCTATCGCCAGTCACAGCCTAATAGCTCTAGATCAAGTAATAAAAATGTACGCGTCTTAGAACAGGATTCGGATAACCAATAGAACCCCCGCAGGGGAGGGGGCGAGAAATTCAGAAAACATACACGACTTTAAAAATACAAATAACATTAAACGTTGCACCTCTGAAACTGAAACAATTTATAGTTTAAGTTTAAATTTTTGCAGAAAGCACTTTTCTTCTCGACACAGGTGCTGATATTTCGTTAATTAAAGTAAATCAAGTAAAAAACAGCGACAAATTAGATAAAAATGAGATTGTTTCGATAAAAGGCGTTGGAGATGGAGTTTTCAGTAGCATTGGGTCTATTTATAGTAATATTTTTATTGATGACGGTGTAATTGAGCACAAGTTCTTTGTAGTTGACAATACTTTCCCTATTCCTTGTGATGGTATAATAGGACTTGATTTTTTGAAAACCAAAAATTGTATTTTGAACTATAGTGATGAGAAAGCGTTTTAGTAATCCGTACTAGAGAATTACCTTATGATGTCGAAATGCCAATCATTGATATGCAAACAGTCTATGAATTTACTGTTCCATCACGTTGTGAAATTTTTCGAAAAATGTATAATCTCGACCCCACTCAGTCTTATTTTGTTCCAAATCAACAGCTAGAAAATGGCATTTTCATACCAAATTGTATAATTTCTGGATCAAATCCATACATAAAAATTTTAAATACTACTGGTAATAACGTAACCATTCGAAATAAACAATTTCTTTTTGAAAATTTGAACGACTACAACATTTTTACAGTACAGCAGTCCAATGGACATAGAAATGATGAAGTAATTCGCGCGTTAGGAAAGAAGTTTCCGGAATTTGTTTCCGGCAAGTTAGTTAAACTCTGTAAAGAATATACAGACATTTTCGCATTGGAACATGAAAAAATCACAGCCAATAATTTTTATAAGCAACGACTTCACGTCAAAGATACAACACCGACATACATCAAGAACTACCGTATTTCGCACACTCAGAAAGAGGAAATTGATAGACAAATCAGTAAACTGCTAAAGGATGATATTATTTAACCTTCATTATCCGAGTATAACAGCCCACTTCATCTCGTACCGAAAAAGTCACTTCGTGGAAATAATAGTAAAAAATGGCGATTAGTTTTCGATTTTAGGCAAGTAAACAAAAAGTTAGCAGCGGACAAATACCCGTTGCCAAGGATAGATGACAGTACAGATAGTACTTTTCATGCTTCGACCTCATGATTTCATCAGATCGAACTGGATGAGGAATCCAGAAACTTAACGTCATTTTCAACACAGCAAGGTTCATTTCGCTTCAAACGTCTTCCTTATGGTTTAAAAGTAGCGCCTAACTCATTTCAAAGAATGATGGCGTTAGCTTTTTCCGGTCTTAAGCCAGACCAAACATTTTTGTACACTCAAAAAAAAAAACTAACTAAAACTTTGGAAAATTTTCTAAATTGGAATAAAAAAAAGTTGTCGTATGGCGCCAAAGCTGTTTTTTACTTGACATTTACTAAATTTCTAGTTCATTAATGAACTAGTTTATAGAAATTATATTTTCATATTTAAGTAAATTTTTCCTAAAATTAAGTAAAATTTTCCCATAAAACTCAGAGTTTTGCAAAAAAATTTTTTTTGTCTTTGATCTCAAATTTAGTAAATTTTCCATTTTTTTTTTGTCTTTAATTCTGGTACTTATTTTTATTTTTAATTAAATTCTATACCAAATGATATGTTATTTATTATATCTTCATATTATATTCTTAACTAATTCACAATACATACATATTAATTCCTTTCTTCCTTCCAAGTATTGAACCAACAACCTTCTGACTGATAGGCAAGCACTCTAACCATTTGCCTAATAAGGCAGCCTGAACAAGCATTGAAATTATTCAGTTTTAAAATTTTATTTTATTTACAAAAAAATAAATTTTAAGTTCAAATATTCCTCGAAAATATGAAAAATTTACTTAGATTTTTTGCTAAATGCAAATTAATAATAAATTCTATAATTCAAATAAAAAATACTTAAAACAGGTAAATATTTTCCTAAAATTTAGAATACCATTTTACATCTTTTAAATAAGTCAAATTTCATGAACTAATCAGGAGTAATTCATTTCCTAAAATTTATTTTTTGATTTAAGACGAAATTGACTAGTCCTTAGTATAAAATTTCCTTCAGTTTATAACCATTTTCCTACTCTTAGTAAATATTTCCTTTAAGTCAGTAAACATTTCCTAAAATGTAAGAAAATTTTTGTGTATTTTTATGAACTATTTTTGAGGATATGAAGTTTTTATTTTTTACTCATATTAAGTAATTTTTACTAGATTTTTTTAAAAATTTACTTAAACTTAGAAAAAATTACTTAAACTTGGAAAGTTTTTTACTTGAATTTAGGAAAAAAAATTCTTAATAATAGTACATGTCTTTTTTTGAGTGTAAATGGACGATTTAATTGTTATAGGTTGTTCCGAAAAGCACATGATCAACAACTTACGTGATGTCTTCGAGACGTGCAGAAAATACAACTTGAAACTTCATCCTCAAAAATTTAATTTTTTCCGCACTGAAGTTGTTTTTCTCGGGCACAAGTGTACCAATCAAGGTATTCTTCCCGACGAATCTAAATTTGAAATTATTCAAAATTTTCCAACTCCAATTAATCCTGAAGATGCTAAACGTTTTATTGCTTTCTGTAATTACTACAGAAAATTTGCTCCTAACTTCGCGAAATATGCATTACCTATCACACAACTTACTCGTAAAAACGTTGAATTCACTTGGTCGAAAGAATGTGAAAAATAATTCTAATATCTAAAAAATGCTCTACTTAAACCGAAGGTACTAAAATATCCTGATTTTGACAAACTTTTTTTCATAACGACGGACGCAAGCAAAATTGCTTGTGGTGCTATTTTAAGCCAGGAATACGATGGCAAACAAATGCCTATCGCTTTCGCTTCACGTTCATTTACAAAAGGGGAATCCCATAAATCAACAATTGAGCAAGAATTGACAGCTATTCATTGGGCGATTAATCGTTTTCGACCCTACGTTTATGGTAGAAAATTCGTCATTCGCAGCGACCATAAACCACTATCGTATATTTTTTCTCTTAAAAACCCATCGTCTAAATTAACTCGCTTGAAACTGGACATAGAAGAGTATGATTTTGAAGTCCAATATATCAAAGGTTCTGATAACTGCGGTGCAGATGCACTCTCAAGAATTGATATTGGGTCTATCAAAACAATAAGTGATGCAAATGTGTACATGGTGACAACAAGGGGTCAAGCAAAAAGGCAAAATTGGAGTCAAACAAACAACAAAGGTATTGGTAACGAAAATTTAAATATAGTACGCAAACCAAAAGCGTATGAAATAACCAATTTTAGAGAGGCAAGGAAAATTCCATTAATTAAATTTGAACTCCATAAACAAATTCCAGCAGCAACCTTAAGAAAAGTTAACATTATATTGCGTAAATTTAAATCGACAATAGTATTTTAAATGATAAAATTGTTCTAAAACAGTTAATATCAAAGCTAGAAATTGAAGCTAAAAATTCTAACGTCGAAAAAGTCCAAATATCTCTGAACGACGACTTGTTCAACTACGTGTCAGTCGAGGAATTTAAAAGTAACGCGGAAAAGTATCTAAATACATTAATAATTATAATAATGCCAAGAATTAAATTTGTTAGTAGTAAAGCTGAAAAGGAGAAATTATTAAAATTTTACCATAATGAACCCTTAACGGGAGGACACTCAGGTGTAACAAGAACGTTAAATAAATTAAGGAATTACTGTTATTTGAAAAACATAACAAAGGACGTAATTAAATATGTTAAATCTTGCCTTCTTTGCCAGAAAAATAAATCTTTGCCAAAAAATATAGAACCTTTAAGAATAACACAAACGCCAAATAAAGCTTTCGATACCGTCATAATCGACACCATAGGACCTTTCATTCCGTCAAATCATGGAAAGGAATATGCTGTTACAGTCATGTGCGATCTATCCAAATATTTTATAGCCATACCAGTTCTATCGAAAGATGCAAAAACGATACACAGAAAAAATTATTCGCAAAAAAATTTCAAACAAACGTGTGTTTTGAAATAAAATTTAGTTTCGGTAAATATTTTTACTGTTCCAGTAAATTATTTGTTTCAATTTTGTTTTATATAAAAAAACTGTATCATTTAATTTCATTTGCTTGTGTTGGTGTTTTCCTTGCTTGTTCATTTTTTTTTTTTTTTTTTTTTTTTTTAAATAAAGAGAAGTAACACTCAGGCAATTAATGCCTACTACTATTACTAGGTGTTACCTTCTTTAGGAAAGGGATAGTGATAGAGAAGACAGGTGGTGAAGGGAGAGATAGAGGAAAGCTTCATTCTTTTACAACTCTGCTTTTTTGCACGTTTTTTGATAATGCAGTGTTGCAGCGCCATCTGGTGTCAAATAAGGCGTATTAAATTTTTGAAGCTGTGTCTTGTAGCCATTTTATTGATTATTTTACTTCGCCGATGATTTTGCTACACAACGAAGGAGGGCGCTCCGATGTTACATTAGGACTAGTATCTTCTGAAGTCGGTATAGTTAAGTGACCAGTGACTATGCCTTCATCACTTGAACTTTCCTACAACAACTGATACAAAGGGACACTAATGCACATCAGAAAAATGCGTGGTGTTGTTATTCAATGACTGTTGGATACAGGGATTGAACCCAGGACCTTCGATTTTGTAGTCAACGTGCTAACTACTTCAGCCAACGCCACCCTCAACGTTAGAGCTGGCAAACTATCGATAGTACTATCGATAGTATCGATAGTTTCATTTTCGTTAGACTATCGATAGTTTTTTCCCGATAGCGATACTATCGTTGAAAAAATATACTACCGAATTGGCAATAAACTCGATAAAATTTAACATATTGGTTTTCTTTTAGTGAAAATACATGTAAGTATATATCGCTCATTTACTCAAATGACGTCATAGCTCAAAAGAATAAATAATAAATTTATGGACTTAGTAATGTAGAATAATTCGTGAGTAATAGATCAACTCTTGATAGAAGAACACTTTAATATCTCCACTGAGTATATGTAAATTGAAAACTAAACTCATTTGAAAATTAAATTTAACATTTCTAATTCTTCGTCTCCTCTTGACATGACTTACTTTAACACTAACTGCAAGTAAGTAAAAAAAGTACGCCGTTAGAGTTTTGCCTAGCAGAATTGAAGGTTGTGGAATAGCGACCGAATATATCCTTTTGTGTGGTATCTCCTTTTTTGTCATCTCATATTTTCAAAAGGAAGAAAAAATAAAATAAAATAATATAATAATAATATTTTATTTTTTCTTCCTTTTGATTATCACTACTTATGTATTACTTATAACATCTCTAAATTTATGTCCGACAGTGGTCGGGCCTAATAATTATATTTTAGATTTAAGATTTGAATACTTATTGTTAGTTCATATTTGAAGATACAATAAATAAAAATATGTATTAAAAAAAAAAAAAAATCTCATATTTTAACTGAGTTGTTTTAACAGATAGGTTAGGTTAGGTTGAAAAGAGGGCAGTAACAAATTGACCCACTCCGTGTCGGATTACACCCATCCATTAATACATGTTGTGTACTGTTGATAAGAAATATTGGGAAGATACCTGAATATAAACTTTAACCAAACTTAATGCCCTTATGCAAAAACGATTGTTAAAGTTAAAGAATGCTTTAAAACCTGTTTTTGGCATACAAAATTCGTTTGTTAAACCAACTTTAAGTTTAACAATCGTTTTTGCATAAGGGGGTAAAATTTGAAGTCTACACTTAACATTAACCTGAAATTAATGTTAAATTTAGTCATAGTCATGTAGACCGCAAGTAAAAGAATTCGATACTATCGATAGTATCGATAGTTTTCCAACAATCTATCGAAAATATGGAATGGCGTGACTATCGATAGTTTGCCAGCTCTACTCAACGTGGACATGTGCTGATGTTGTTGTTTTCTTTAAATGCTCGTGTTGTATACGTGTGAACTCGGAAAAGAAGCCGAAAAACGTCGTGGCTTGTTTTTTTTTTACTCAACAAAGTTCTTTTTCAAACAAATTATTACAAAATTTTGTATTTGAATTTACAAATTTCTTTGTAGGACCTAAATTGAAAAAATTGATATTTGATTCAGAGAATTTTGTGTTTGAAATGGAAAATTAGTTTTTTCTGTGTAGTTAAAGCAATTTTCGAAAACCTAATCTTAACATACGGACCACCAAAGAAAATTTTAACGGATTAAGGTACAGAATATAAAAATGAGCTAATGGGTAACATGTGTGTATTACTCTGAATCAACCAAGAAACTTCAATCGCATACCATCATGAAACGATAGGGACTGTTGAAAGATGACATAGGACTTTCAATGAGTTTGTCAGAAGTTATTTAACAACAGAAAAAATTGATTGGGATGACTGGCTTAAATATTTTACATATTGCTTCAATACTACTCCATCCACTGTACACGGATATTGTCCGTTTGAATTAGTTTATGGTAAATTGCCAACGGCACTCCCATTTTTAGAACCAAACGTAATAGAACCAATATACAATATAGACGCGTATGAGAAAGAAATTAAGTTTAGACTTCAAACAGCACAAATACGAGCAAAAGCACTAATCGAGAAAGCCAAACTAAAGCAAAAGAGTTATTATGATGAAAAGGTAGAAGTAGCGTAATGCGAATTAATGACTTGGTCTTGTTAGAAAACAATGCAAGACATAAATTGGAATCTTTGTACACTGGCCCATTTAAAATAACTGATATTGATAAATATGGTAATTATACTTTAAAAATTTCAGACAATAAATCACAAAAGGTACCTAAAAACAGATTAAAGAAGTATAATGACTAACAGTATTAATTGCTGACAAGCGTAAAAAAACACAAACATTTACATACATGTATACTTAACAATATTTATCACAAAACTTTTGTTTTCTAAACACAAGAACAAAAATTTATGAAAACAAAAATTTTATTACAAAAAAAATATATTATATTTATATTCAAAAACAAAAAAAAAAGCAAAAATATTGAAATAGTTTATACTTGAAATTTAATTTTAAATTTTCAAAAAAAAATATATAAAAAAAATATAATAATAATTTGTAAAATATTTACATGTTTAAAAATTGTTTTATAAATTTTTTCAAAAATCAAAAAAAAATATAATAACAAATTAATTCTTTTATGAATCGTCTAATCAAAAATAAAATCATTAATATTTTAACTAAGAAATCATATATGTGCATACTTATATTAATTTACTTAATTTTTTTCCATTTTCTTTCTTTTCTCTCCAAAAAGGAAGGAATTCCATTCCATTCGTTCCATTTTGAATTTTGAAACGTTACTTTTAAGTAAAATTTGTCGTAAAACATTTTCCATGCCAAACAAACCAAAAAAAAATTATAAAAAAAAGGAATAATATATATATATAAATTTGTATATGCGCGCGTATACATATATATATTTAAAAAAAAAAAATAATAATAATATATATATTCATATCGAATATAAATTATTTGCTGGGTTTTGTATAAGTTACTAACCCTACTATGCTTATTTTTCTTTTGTGATTTTCAAAAATATTATTATTTGTGAATTCTCAAATAGTTTTTGAAAGTCTGTACATATAATAAGAGGTTTGTGACTGTTCAAAATGTGTGGTTGAAGTCTACTGACGATTTGTTACAGCAACAATGAAATGCATATAGACATCGCTGAACCACCAGCAAATAAATTTCAAATTAAAATAAACTTGACAATATGTCGAATAATAAATTTCTTAAATATTATATTATATTTATATTATTATAATTTAAATTTTAAAAAAGGGGGAAGGTGTAGTGCCATCACTGATAGCACCAATTCATGCAGCGCTGGTACTATCTCTCTCTCTCATTCCCTCTCTCTTAAGTTTAGGGTTAAGAACATAAGAATAAATAAATCAAACACAGTCTAGTTAAAAACACCAAACTTAAAACTTGAGTTCTTTTTACACGGAATAAATACTATCATAACAGTTCTGTGACTTCAGGCGATATTATTGAGGACTGACTAGGGCCAGCCAGTGATGATTGAGGAGCTTCATCTTTATGTAGGAATGTGTGGTGAGCTGCCTTGCAATTCGGCTTGCCAGATCTTATTTGCCAAAAAGCTTGACATTGACCAAAAAAAAACTTGATTTTGAAAAAAAACTTGACAACTAAAAACACTCATACTATTGTTTTTTATTTAATTTTGTATTATTTTTTTCATAAAAATTATTAGAATAAAAACAAAAGTATCATAAAAAGTAAAAATAACAGATACAATATAAAAGAAACAAAAATCAATATAACAATAAAAATTCAGTCCTTATATATTTTAAAGAAAACTCGTTACTCGTTAAAACAAATTAACAAACAGAAATATAAACTCACGTTTTTTCCAAAAACTTCAATGTACGTATTGCAACTCAGCTGTTCAATGTTGTCAATTTACTAGTGTTGAGTAATGGGGTAAATATCAGTGTTGGCACTTTTATTATAATTGTACAGAAAGAGAACTATATTCTTTAAAATATAATTGCACAGAAAAAAATATGTATCATATTACTCCTCAGTTCTATTGATAGTAAAAATATGGGCTTTAGAGTTGTTTTTTAGAAATATAAACTTACTTTTTTTTGGTACATAGCTAGAATAAATTTGAGAAAAAAAATTAACTTACAAAAAAGCTTGACAAATCACTTTTTCACTTGACACTTAACGCGCATTAAAAAACTTGACAATCAGGCCAAATCAGGCCCATCTGGCAAGCCTACTTGCAATACTGGCATCTATTGGTATATGGGCAGCTACTGGCTATGTGGCTAGAACCTAAACAATTTAAACATAGTTTAAGTCTCTTTATAGTGCGAAACCTTTCTGATATATTCATTTCAATAAATTTTTTGCAGTGAAAAACGCTGTGGTATGGTGTGGTTTTGCAAAACAGGCAACTTGATGATGATGCTTGGCTTGTGCCGGCAAATGATGAGGTATGACGGATTTTAGATTGTGACGCTTGATTGTTGTTTATCAGCCGCCCATGCGGTACAACAAGTCGTTTTTGCGTATTTGTTTTATGGACGATTTCTAATGTTTTACATCTCTTTTCTAAGAACGTTGAAAGATCACTCCGTGTTGAACGTACAAGTTCTTCAGATGACGCTTCAGTTGCCCATTTAAATGACACTTCTTCCCATTTAGCTTGAGTTTCTGGATCAAGTTTGGATGTTAAAAGGTACAAAATAATTCCATCTGATATTTGGTTTTTTGAAGCAATGGCAATTCAGGCACAAAGATTAGCATTAACTGAGTCAATCAGATTTCTTAAACTTAAAACATTTGGTTTTGAACATTCCTTAATGTTAAAAACCTTTTCTATGTGAGATTGAAAAGTCAATCCCTGTTGTCATACCTTGATTTTAAAAGTTCCAACGCTTGTTCATAGTTCTCTGGTGTGATGTCTAGTGATTGAATAAGTCTAGCTGCATTATCAACCAGGCAAGATCGCAGATACTGAAATTTAGAGATAGTTGATAAGTCCGGATTGTCATGGACTAATACACAAAACATATTATAAAATTCAGTCCACTCATTTTGGCTTCCGTTAAACTTAGTTAATTGCAACGTTGGGAGATGAGGCCTTGATGTTTGCTGCACAAAGGTTGTTACATATTGTGTGCTGGTCATACCAGGTTCATTAATGCTTGTTCTTAGAGTTGACAAACGCTCCAGAATTTGAGATTTTAATTTGAAATAAGCATCTTCAAATTCAAAGCGGTGATTTGTTTCTAATTGTGACTCGTCAAGTTCTTCAAGCTGGCCTTGAATCTTCTCGAAAGATTCAAAATGTCGCTCTAGCAGCGCCAGCTTGACTTCTAACTAATGAAAAGAATAACTGCTGTAGTTTAAAACATCATCAGCTTCTTTCTGTACTCGTTGTAAGAGATTAGTGCGTTGTGATTCCTTAATGTGAATGACTCCATCATCCACAGTAGATAGCGGAGTGTACATTTGAGGACCTTCTTCGTCAGGCATTTTGTTGAGCTTTTGTGATAAAATTTCGGATTAACCATATAATTCGATGATGAAATTATTTTTGAAATATTGTATTAACCAAGTAATACGTCGGATTAACTAAAAAATCCGGTTCGAAGGACTGTGTTGAGAATAAGAGCTTTTTCTTGGCCTTTAATGACTTACCAATTCACAAAATTAATTGGAATCTAAAAACTTATTTTTATTCGGTTTTAACAATTCATTCCTTTATTGGTTGAAAAAATCTTTAGTGAATTATTCTTTTGACTTAAGTTAATAAAAAGTGTAATTGTTGACGTTTTATTCTTTTTAAAAATTCAAAAAAATATTAAGAACTTCTCTATTCAAAAGTTTTGAAAAGAATGCCTTTAAGTGACTGCAATATTTTTAAAGTTAAATTATTTTAAAGATTGTTCGGTACCCAATTATACGTTTTTTATACATAGGTTTTAAATTAGTGTCGCATTAAGCGGTTAATGTTGATAGTGTTGTTGTATTAGTTTTTAATGTTGGTCAAATTCAAAGCAATAAAATGTTGGTCCAAAAATTTTAGTTTTTTTTTCTGCATAGATTTCAAATGAGTGAGCAATTATATTTACAGACATACATACTATGTATGTGTGTTCGTTGTTTCTGCATTAATGCGAATTAATAAGATTTGTGCTCGCGAGCAGAATTTTTCCCTACCCTGTTTAAAAGTTGGATTTTATCGGAAGTATAAAAAGTTTTTTATTATTATAACTTTAGTCTAACTTAAAGTGAGCGATAACTTAAGGGCAAGTTCGTCCTACCTGGTAATTTAAATTAACGTATTTTTTTATCTAATAATTTTCCCATTTTGTTCATCCTAGAAGGAAATATTTCCTTAGTGAACATTTTAATTACTTACACATTCTATATATTTTAATATTTAAGAAAGCAATAATTAAAATTATTATTATTATTAATAAGAATAATGCTAATAAACTTTGCGTAACTTGATTCCATATAATTTACATACGTACACACATAAATATACAATATACACGCAAAGTCAAATGCCCACACTCATTTATTTCAATCTTCAACATTTCACTTTTCCATTTTACGTTTCATAATGAGAGAAAAATATTTTGTGCCATAAATATGCATATTTTTTCAAAATATTTCTTGAAAATATTTTCAAAATGCCAATATTTCTTGTTTGCATATCTACATATTTTTCTCTCAAATAGTTCAATTTTCTCATATTTCATTTATCATATTTTTCATAGTGGTTGAATGGCAAAATATTTATGTAGCACGCATTTTTCGTGTTGAAATATTTTTCTATGCATATTTTTTCGGTAGTTGTCGTTTATAATATTTGTGTGCTATAATATTTTGCAGTCTCAACAATATTACACAAGCTAATATGCAAAAATGGAAATCTGTTTACTGCGTAAAATATTATTGTGGATTTATTTTCATTTTATACGCATAGAAAAATATTACTACAAAAATATTTCTGTTCTGTTTGCTATGGAAAATATTAAATAGTTTGAAGGTATAAAATATTTATATGCGCATATACATATTTAATATGTAAATGGACTTCAATATATTTATTATGCGCTTTGTCAAAAATTTATACAAGTCATATTTTCATAATAGTCATATTTAAACTAAAAATTTTGAAAAACTAATTTTTAAACCCTGGTACAAACTAATATTTTTAGCCATTTATTTAAATTTCGTTTAGCATTTATGCATTTATTTATCGGTTTTGTGTGGAAAAATATTCGAATTCGTATTCGCTTGAATTTGGCGAGAACGAATACGGTCACGAATATCTAAAATTGGCCGAATATTCGACATTTCGAATACGAATATTCGTGCATCACTAGTATATACATATCGCGCACTAAATCATAAACAGTTAAAACCCAAAATTATGAAAATTGTTTTGTTTTTTCATGTGCCGCAATAATTTCTTTTGCAGCAAAGATTTCTTGGCAAGTGCGTAACGATACAAAATATTATTTCTTTTAATTTATTAAAAAAAACAAATAAAAATTCATGAGATCTATTAAATATAAGCATGTCAGTCAAAACAAATTACATAATTTCAGCTGTTTATATAAAAATGCATATCGTTAGCTGAAATGCAAGGTTTCGCATTTTCGATTTTTATAGTCCAAAGACTGTTATATAATCTCTAGGGAGTTACCATTTCCTTAAACGTGTTAATTCCTTTTTAATCGAAAATTATATTCTTTGGATCAACACAGCAATTTTGTTACTAATTGTTGTTGTTCAAAATTTCCTCAATTGTTAATTTTTCACTTTTGTCATCATCTCTTTAATCAATAGTATTACTATATATTGAAATGCATATGAAACTATCAACTTTTTAGAAAGAAAGAAAACATTAGTTGTCATCCTCTTATTATTGCACCATCGCATTCGTAAAATGAATATCGACACTAAATTTACCATAACAAAATATAAAAAAAATTCCGGGAATTCCCGCAAAAATTTTCTGGGATTTCTTTCAGGCAAAATGTGCTGGATCCCGGGAAAAAATTCCCGGAAAATCCCTTATGAAAAACACTAGTTGTGACTGTTTATGATTTAGTGTGAGATATGTCTGTATCAGAGGTCAAGTTCGTGTGGCTTCCAGCCGGCTTACAGCCGCAGTAGATTAGTAATGGCGGTCTGAGTCCTGTTTTGGGAATTCAAAACCGGGAAAAATCAAAAAGGGTGGCAACCCTGTTACACATGGGGGGATTTTGGGGATTCTTATGCTGAGATTTTTTTGGTTGTGTGTGTGTGTGTGACTTTGCCTCTTTGCTTATGTGTATGTGTTTTTTCCTAATAGTTTTTAGGAACCGATTTTAAGTTAAATAAATTATAACTTGAATACAAAATAAAGTTAGGGCACAGTGAAAAAATATTTGATCGTGAGGTAAAGAAAACATGCGAACACTTCTAGGTATACTTTGCAAATGAAGTTAATTATATTAGCAGTTCTTTTCTTATAAATATGTACATAGTTATTCCAGCTTATTATATATTATTATTATTATTATAATTATTATTATTGTTATTATATATTATTATTATTATTATTATCATCATCATCATCATCCATCATCATCATCTCATCATCATCATCATCATCATCATCATCATCATCATCATCATCATCATCATCATCATCATCATCATCATCATCATCATCATCATCATCATCATCATCATCATCATCATCATTCATCATCATCATCATCATCATCATCATCATCATCATCATCATCTCATCATCATCATCATCATCATCATCATCATCATCATCATCATCATCATCATCATCATCATCATCATCATCATCATCATCATCATCATCATCATCATCATCATCATCATCATCATCATCATCATCATCATCATCATCATCATCATCATCTCATCATCATCATCATCATCTCATCATCATCATCATCATCATCATCATCATCATCATCATCTTCATCATCATCATCATCATCATCATCATCATCATCATCATCATCATCATCATCATCATCATCATCATCATCATCATCATCATCATCATCATCATCATCATCATCATCATCATCATCATCATCATCATCATCATCATCATCATCATCATCATCATCATCATCATCATCATCATCATCATCATAGTCATATTTAAACTAAAAATTTTGAAAAACTAATTTTTAAACCCTGGTACAAACTAATATTTTT
>OX101753.1:95538335-95608247 GCA_944452675.1 Tachina lurida | reverse complement strand
AAAAAAATATGAAACTTGTGAGTTTCTGATTTTTTTATTGTAATTTTCATGTAAAAAAATTACGCGATTTTTGCATAAAAAAAAATTTTTCTCTTTTAAATTCTGAATAACTTCGAAACCATGAAAGATAGGTAAAAAATTATTATTATTAATGTTTTTAAACAATATTTTGTGGCGCGTCTTTTGGTTTATTATTTATTAAAATCGAAATAGCGGTTTTCGAGTTATAGTAAAATATATTAGTATGGCCGACTAATTTAGGGGCCAAAATTAGCCACGCCCATAAAAAATCTCTACGTGATAGAGAAAAACTGACAGCAGATTTGAATTTAACGCATCGAAATCCATATAGTTCGCGTAATTTTATCTAAAGGACAGCCAAAAACTGTTATTTTGTTGTACAGTGTTATTAACTTGACTGCACCCGGTCAAAAATACTTGTGTGGCAACACTCTATTCTTTAATAGCTGTTGTTGTTATTTACATTTATTTTCTTTTACATACTCTTACAACTACAATTTGAAGCTGAAAAAAAGTCAGCCAATGTAGAAATGGTAAAGTAAGAAAATAAAAAAAACATGTTGATTATTGAGTTCTTGTTTCAACTTTGTTATTTGTTGTTAGGCTTCTCATTTGTTTAAATGAAAGTTTATAACATAATAACTCTAGTTGTTCTAAGAAATTTGGATAAAGGTTCCCTGATGATCTGCATTAGCAACAGTGAAATGCGCATAGGATCCAGCTAAACCCCTCAATAATCAATTTTAATGTATTTTTAATAAAAAAAATATTTTACTTAATAAGTAAAATAATAATTTGGGATTATTAGTGCGTTTAAAAATTTTAAACTTAATAATAATAATAATAATAATAATAATAATAATAATAATAATAATAATAATAATAATAATAATAATAATTACATAAAGTCGTCTCAGTATTAAAATACTGAGACGACTTTATGTAATTCAGGTTGATTTTTAATGAATGAAATAGTAAAATATGAGTGACAATTAACAAAAAGAATTATACATACAATTGTGTATTTTACAAACAAGTATATAAAGACAACAAAAGTATTAAAAAGGGTATATCAATACGACATTGTAGATAAGCTGCTTCGTTGCTCTAACACCTCCCCTCGAAGTAGATATACTACAAGTTCTGTTGATGTTGAATTATTAAACCCAAGTTAGTTGAACAAGAATGTTGTTTTGTTTTACCAACTGACTTTGTTAGCATATCAGCTGGCATCTTTTCAGTTGACATATATTCGAGTGTTATATTGTGATTACGGACGCAGTCACGAACAAAATGATGGCGTATATCAATATGTTTCGTCCTCGAATTATATCCAAAATTATTTATTAATTTTTGTGCACTTTGACTATCATTGAACAAAGTTATATTTTCATAGTTTATACCAATATCACCAAGAATACTTCTAATGTAGAGAGCTTCCTTCATTGCATCTGATATAGCTATATATTCAGATTCGGTACTAGATAGAGATACTGTTCGCTGCTTACGGGCTTCCCAACTTATTGCAGCACCTCCTAATATAAACGCATATTCGAGTGTCCCTCGTACGTACCGCAAAATTCGTTTAACTGACTGCCAGTGCTCTTCATTGTAATTAGAATTAAAATGACTCATGTAATTTACGGCATATGCAATGTCAGGGCGAGTTGTTACAGCAAGGTACATTAACGCTCCTATTAATCTTTGATAAGGATATTTCGACATAATTTTTTCATCTTTGATTAAAGGACGAGTCAATTTGCAGTTTGTCTCTAAAGAAGTCATTACAGGTTTGCATTCTGACATACCAAAACGATCCAAAACATTTTCGGCGTAGTTACGCTGTGATAAGAAAATCTGGTTGGAACCAAGGTTTTGGTGAAAATCAATGCCCAAACAACGCTTTACCGGGCCAATATCCTTCATCTCAAAGCATTGAGATAACGACGTTTTAAAATGGTTTATCCATTCAGGTTAGTTTGAAGCTATTAACAAATCATCTACGTAAATCAAAATAAGTAAAATCTTATCGCCTTCTCTTTTCGAAAATAGACAAGGGTCCTTTTTAGTTGGCTTCAAACCCAATTTTAACAATTCTGTTGTTAATTTGTAATACCACATAAGACCAGATTGACGTAATCCGTACAAAGCTTTCTTTAAAAGACATACAGGACTTTTTGTAGTATATAAGGCCTGTAAACATTTCTTATCTGTTTTTTCAACATTTTTATCATGGTTTTTAATACTATTAGATCCCATTGACTTACCCGATTTTATTTTCTTCAATATTCATTCTAAGTTATCAGGTATTTTGATGTATACATTTTCCTGGAGATCACCGTTCAAGTAAGCTGTAATCACATCCATTTGGTGTATTTCCAGATGCAGTTCTGCTGACAACGCTGTTAAGAGTCTGATTGACGATGAACGGGCAACAGGAGAGTAAGTTTCGTGAAAATCTTCACCTGGACGTTGAGCATAACCTTTTGCTACGAGACGAACCTTTCGCTTTCCATCATGTTTTGTACGAAATACTAATCGACTATCAATAACTTTTCGTTGTTCAGGATGATTTACAATTTCCCATGTATTGTTACGTATTAAAGCCAAATATTCGTCTTCTATTGCCTTCGTCCAGCCGCTTGCATCAGGCGCCTTCATAGCTTCGTTAAAAGTTACAGGATCAGGCATCGCCGTCAAGTTCGCACTCTTCAAAATCATCTTCTGACTGAGCTGACTCACAATCATCATTGTTGGAATTAGTTTCATCCTCTTTTATTGCATGATACAACTTCTTGGGTCGTCCACGTGTACCTAATCTTAGCAGTTTTGGACATCCTCTGCCACGTTTTTCATTTCTGGTATCGATATTCGTTAGACTGATATCAATATTTGCTGGACTGTTGTCCGTATCTGTCTTCAATCGCTCTATTTCATTAGATTCCTTCAATTCAATTTCAAGATTGTTGTTTATATCATAAAAGTCTTCATATTTGTCATTAAAACCGTTTTCATCAATAAACTTTACATCTCGACTAATTAAGACATCTCGTTTCTTTGGAGACCACATACGATAAGCTTTTGATTCAGAAGAATATCCCACGAAAACACACTATTCTGAACGCGAATCAAATTTGCCTTTGCTAGGATTTTTATTTAGCACGTAGCCTTTACAACCAAAAACTTTCATATGCATCGCTGTAGGTTTTTTGTTTGTCCAAAGTTTTTAAGGAATCTCATTATTACTTTTTGTAACACATCTCTTTCGAATATAACATGCAGTATTAATGGCTTCTGCCCAAAACGACGCAGGTGATTCGGAATGTTTCATCAGACATCGTGACATTTCGACAAGGGTTCTATTTTTCCATTCTGCCGTTCCGTTTTGTTGCGGAGTATGAGGTGTTGTCAAGCATCTTTTTATACCATGTTTCTCCAAATAGGAGTCAAACTCCCGGTTACAATATTCACGCGCATTATCTGATTGTAACGTTTTAATTTTCTGAACAGTAAAAGTCTCTGCCGATGCTTTATATTTTTGGAAAACAGAAAATACATCAGATTTTTGTTTCAAAAAATATACTTCGCACCATTTAGATTTATCATCTATAAACGTTACAAGGTATTGAGCACCAGAATTTGATTTGCATCTCATTGGCCCACATAAATCACTATGGATGATTTCCAGTAATTGGTTGGACCTATTATTTTTACTTTTTGAAAAAATCTCACGTGTTTGTTTTTGACTTATACAAACTTCAATTCTTGTTGAAAATTTAGTCCATAAAGATCCCCCTTCCTTGCCATATTTTTAAGATCTCTTTCATTTACATGTCCCATCTTGTAGTGTCATAAATCGAGTTCATTTTTGGCTTCACTTATGTTTGCTGTGTTGTCATAATTTTTCACATAATACA
This sequence comes from Tachina lurida, assembly GCA_944452675.1. Taxonomy (NCBI): domain Eukaryota; kingdom Metazoa; phylum Arthropoda; class Insecta; order Diptera; family Tachinidae; genus Tachina; species Tachina lurida. The sequence continues at coordinate 95,604,309 of OX101753.1, read as the reverse complement.
AATCGCCTATTTTTCTGCACAAAGGTATACTTTTTTACTTTTATCAGTTACTATTGCATTATCTTTAGAAAATATTACGTCATAACCACTATCGGTAATTTTGGATACTGACAATAAATTTGTCCTTTAGTCAGATACATAAAGAACGTCTTTCAATTGCAAATTCGAATTTAAACCACGAATATTGACAGAAATGTTCATATTTCCACTACCGCTTATTTTAGTCTTACTATTATTTGCAAAGCTTAGCGTTTGATTCATTTGTGAAAACTGTTCAAAATTATTAATGTCTGCACTCATGTGCGAAGTGCACCCACTGTCCAAGCACCACTTTGTATTATTACTCGGGCACAAAAACACCGCTTCCGTTGATGTAAAACATATATTTGATTTCTTTGCATCTAGCTCAACTTTTCGAGTACTTTCTATATTTTTTACTTTTGTTTTGCAATTTCTTGCAAAATGTCCGAGTTTACCACATTTAAAACATGTGATGTTTTGTTTCAGCTTCATTTGTTTCTGTTTTTGTTGTTCTCGTTTTATATATAATGCACTTAATTCATTTTTACCTTCTTTAGATTTTCTTGATTCGGATTCCTTTAAAATCTTCACGCGAAGCATCTCGGGTTTTGGTAGCTCGTCACGTGTTTCTAACGCACATCTAAAAGCATAGTACCGAAATACTCACTCACCTTCATACATGAAATGTGCGAGAGCGTTTCAAAAATTTTCTGTTTCTCCTTGAACAGAGTGAGAGCACTAAAAAACATTTTGCTTTTTACATTTTCATGTGGGCACTAATTTGTTTTATTTTGTGTTACACACACATGAAAATGAAGGAAAAACTAGGTTTTTATATAAAAGCGCACATGCAGTGTGCAATTTCAAACGCACATTTATGAGTTTTATTCATTTATGAATTATTCATAAATGAGTAAAAATTTGTGCTAAAAAATCTTGGATTTTCTTGTGGTATGCAAGCAAATGGTTTTTTATGTATGTATGTGTGTATGGCTTGTGAGCAGGGCTGCCGTTTTTGGTTATTTCTAACCAAAAGTGGTTATTTTTTTCTTTAATGTGGAGATGTGAATATTTTTCTCCTTTTGGCTATTTTTTGCCAAAATACTGATACACATGTACATATTATTTATGTTATACTTTTTTTTATTTATTTTTTTTTTTATTTATTTTATTTTATTTATTTATTTCAGTTCTTTCAATACATAAGAAGCCTGCTCGGCCAATAATACATGTATTGATAGCTTAATTCCATGTCTATATTTACTAATAATTATTTATATTGATGTTATCTGAATAAGTTTATAATTAGGATTGGTTTTTGAAGAATAAATTTGCAAAAAGAATAACAATAATAATAATATTACTATTTATTTTTAATAAAAAGGAAAGAAAAATGAAGAAAAAAAGAAAAAAGTAAATCGGCTCCCCAGCCATATAAATATTACAAGATATTGAAGAGATACACAAAAATTAATTTGATTCCGGTAGCCTGTGACCAGAGATTAACAGACCAGATATCCATCAGTTTTATGCACTAATGTCCTGCACAAGACCATTCACAAGACCATCCAAGACACGAGAGACTCCCCAAGCGCCCTACTACCGCGAAACATTCCAAAACAAACCCAAACAACAAACTACTGAAACAAATGTCTTGTCAACAGTGCCGTTCAGCGTCGTTACAGAATACCCCGCCGTAGCAAAACCTCCGAAATATCTCCCACGTCCTGAAAGGTCCCACAAATGGTCCTGTGTAGGACCTTATTATGCACTATGTAATTCTAGCGATCTAAGAAATTCTAAAATCCTTCTCTTATATGCATAGTATGTATAGGAAAAAATCCTTAGATTATTCGGTAAGTAATTCCATATGCGACAAATTCTAACTAAGAAAGAACGTTCAAAAACTGACATGTGTAAACGTGGTACAAAAATCTGAACATTTCGTGTGGAATTTGTAAAAGTAAAGCTACGAGCAAGTGTAAGAGGCTGCCCACTTTTCATCACTCGGTAGAATTGTAGTAGTAGACGCATATTAACATAATTTTTGAAACATGTCCCTAAGAATTCAGGTATTCGGGTTGATACTGTATCATGATCACGTAATCTAACATTATAGACATATCTTACAATTTTCCTTATTATACTCTCTACACGATTTAAATTTCCTACCAACGTCCCAGTAAAAACTTCCATACCATAATTAACATGCGACATCAATAACGAATACGCTAGTCGTTGTCTGACAAGAAAAGGTGTGTATGACCTCAATGAGTATAACCGTCTCAGTATGAAACAAACTTTTTTGGTGACAGCGTTAATGTGATTCTCAAATCTTAGACTGGAGTCAATTATAATACCAAGGCACTTTAATTCATTTACATACTGAATTGATTTTCCACTAATATTTAACTGAGGAGGAAGATTTAATGAAACCGTGCCTCGAAAATATACAGCTTTAGTCTTATCAGGATTAATTTCAAGATGATTCTGATTCATCCAGTTATATATCATGTTCAAATGATCATTTAATAGAGTTTGGCAAGTATTAAGTTGGTTGTCGTTGACCCTATATAACAGAATTATATCATCCGCAAAGACAAAGATCCGGCAGAATTCACTACTTATAAACGACAAACAGTCATTAAGGTATAATTGAAACAGAAGTGGTCCTAACACAGAGCCCTGAGGAACTCCAGACGTAACATTCCCTATAGTTGACCTGACATCGCCAATCGAAACAAATTGTGCTCTTTCAGATAAGTACGAATAAATCAATCTACAAGCCGAAGGAGAGAATTCAAACCTGCTATATAGCTTCCTAATGAGACAAATATGGTCCACATGATCAAAAGCCTTTGTGAGATCCAATGACACCATTATGAAGCTGGATTTCTCGTCTAATTCACGTCTTATAGAGTCAGTAAGTGAGAGAAGTAAGGTAGTTGTGTTATGATTTTTGCGAAAAGCATATTGATTGGGATCCATCAACGGTCTAGTATGCATTAGTATCTGATAATTTAGTATGCTCTCAACTATTTTTGACATAGCTGGTAAAATAGTAATAGGTCTAAGGTTGTCAATACTAAAATTCCCATTTTTAGGAATTGGGATAACCCGGCCCAGTTTCCATTGCATGGGAAAACTGGAAGTAGTAAGAATAGAATTTACTAGTCGAAGTAATAAACTTGAAATTAATGGGTAAATGATCTTGATAAACTTAATAGGAATCATATCATGTCCACACGCATTGGATTTGATTGTGCCTATTGCAAGTGTAAGATCACTCATAGTAATAGAATGAAACGAAAACGAATTTATATCATAGACAAAGTCATCAAAATTAGCATTGTTAGAATTACTTGACCTCATATTACCTAAGAACCTATTGGCAATATCCTCAACTACAGTTTCATCCAACTTTGGGCGTTCTCGACCAATAAATCCTAACCTTCGAAGATTCCCCACATCCGCTTACTGTCAGCTCTATCAAACAACCTCATTCCATACTCCCTCCGTACCTTCCTAATTACAGTCTTAACCCTGTTTATTAGACTGAAATAATTTTTCCAATTCATATCCGATCGTTCTCTTACATAGGCTTTATAAGCAGTGTCTCTCAACCTCCTAGCCTGTAGTATATCCCTCGAACTAATCCATCTATTGCCATCTGAACCTCGCCTAACTTCAATAGTTGGAACTAAATTAAATAGATTTTGAATAATATTGTCTAGTGTCAGCAGCTGATAATTTACATCATTTGTGCCAAAAATACCAGATAAATCAACGTTCTGAAAACAATGAATAAGTTCATCATAATTCAGTCTACTAAAATCCTTAACTCTAATATAGTTGTCACGATGTATGGCAGTAAAATGAATTGAGGCAAAAATAAAACTATGATGTGAATTAAAAAACGTATATTGTAGCTGACTATGAAAATCAACAGACCATGGTCGGCTAAAAAGAAAATAATCTATTAATGAAGTAGAATTATTGCGCACACATACATGAGTCGGCAAGCTATTGTGAATATAAGTAAGGCCACATCTCGAAATCAATGAGCGGAAATAATTTAAAACTGGAATGTTGAAAACGTTACAGTTAAAATCGCCCATTACAGCCACATTTAAGTAACGATCAAAAAGATCAGAATGCAGATTTTCAAATGCGTTCATATCGCCGTAAGGGAGATACACTACTCCTATTAATGCAAAAGTTTCACCCAAGATTTCAACAAATAATGACTCGCAGACCCCGTACTGCTCACCTCGAAACGCAATTTTATAATACAGTCTTTCAGATAAGTATAAACAAACACCACCACCCCTTTGGCCATCTGGTCGATCATTCCTGATAAGGTTATATCCAGGAAGTGCAATTGATTCGGATAAGAGATGAGATTTAAGCCAGGTCTCAGATATTCCAATAACATCAAGAGATGAATGACCAAAAACACTTTTGAATTCATAAAATTTACAACTCAAGCTTGAAGGACTTAAACTCTGGGCGTTTACATGTCCAATATTCAAATTGTTAGAATATGCAGATAGATATGATCTCAAATCAACCATATCACTGGTCACAGGCCCAAGATTAGAATCAAAAGACATCAAAAATTCGGCAATATTTATATGAAGGGGATAACCGAAGATTTCTTTTACAAAAAGCAATACAAACAAAATTCATAATATAATTAAATGTGTATAATTCATAATTTTTCCACTAGACTGAAGCAATAATATCATACTACAAAGAAATAGTGCAAAATATTGAAAGCAAAATAGAAATATATATATATATATGTTAAGTCTAATCAATAATTTTAATATTTATTATAATGCGAAGAACAAAAAAAAAGGAATAACATAATTAGTGATTTTAGATTGATGATATTATTTCAGGCTTTAGACTCGAATAAAATAAAATTCCATATATCAATCTTAGTGACCACTTGAGATCAACAAAGAATAATAAGAAAATAACAAGTTCATGATATGCAAATAATTAGATACATATTCATGCGTTACAATTAAATACCTTAGTTATTTAAGTCGAATAAATTTGCACATTCTTGCAAATTTAAAATTTCCTTATTGCCGTTTAGCATTTTAATTTTACATTTAGGAACATCTCTATTAATTATGCTAAAATATTCAATTTTTTTATCCTTTTTTAAGTTAGATACATCACCACCACCCTCAATATCGGATTTCTTCAAGTTTTTGATTTTGAAGTAGGCAGCCATTATCTGATCTCTAATATTTATCCGCGCAAATTTGACCAGAACAGCATTCTGATTCCTTATGTAATGAACATCAGTAACATCATTAGGAGATATATCAACTTTAAACAAGTTAGCCATAAATACAACAGTTTGATAGAGATTGTCAATATTTTTGGACAGTCATGTTATAATAACGTCGGATCTGTTTAGACGATACTGCACCATATGATTCAATAGCTCCATTTGATCAAATTTTTTGTTTGTAATAGTTTCATGTGATTTAACAAGATTGTTGCAGATCAAAATTTCATCCTTAATGTTTTTGAGGTTATCTGCAAGTTCCTTACGAATTTCATTTACAACTGTGTCAAATTTGGAGTTTATTTCTGTTAGTTTGAGATTTAGTTCATTTGCATGAGCCTTTAGGGAATCCTTAAAGCCAGAAAATTCCTTCCTCATTTCTTCCCTGAGGACACTTTCATCATCTGAAGATTGTGGAGGATTTATCATGCATTTCTTGCACTTATAAGACAGATTTCTATTTTTGTCTAATGTTGCAAATAGGTCTTTACTTATTGCTTCACAATCCGCATGAAACCACTTTCTGCAAGTTACACACAAAATGCTTTTTTTCCTGGTAAGATCTAGATCACAATCACCACATAATTCCGGCATATTTAATAAACTTTATCTCCAATTCAATTCAACTATTGATTTGATCAGGCGGGAAAGCATACAGCGGCGAAAACAGGTCGAAAGCAAAGCATGAAAACACTAATATGTGTGTATAAGTGAATTAATCACAACCACGTTTTTCAGAATTCAGACAATTTAATATTTTCTTTAATTACGAAGGATAAATTAAACTTTTATTTGTGCGTAGATATAAAATTGTTTTTTATATTTTTAAATCATTTTAAGCTTATTTTGCACTATATAATTAATAAATTTTAATTTTCAATCTAGAGGCCTTTTAAAACACGATTATCTAGACATGAGGTTTTAAGCTTTTATTTTCTTAAATTTTTAGTATTGCTACCAATATCGATCAGCTGTTTCTTACTGTTGCAGTTACTTTACATTGCAGTCGGGTAACTGAGCAGCCTTTAATTTTACTAAATGATTTTATATTTTTTTATTTTAGATTTTATAAAGTAAATTTATATAAAGAATATGCAGGTAAGTTGTTGTTTGTGTAAAAATAATGTTCGGCTGTCAAATACAAAAACTAAACCTGTGAAGAAAAACAAAATTCAACAATTAAACGGAAAACTAGACGAGAAAAAATGAATCAGCTGCCGACTGGCATGTCCTTTACAAATGAGCATTGAAGTATTGCTTGTAAGTCAGCTTCATGTACCTTGATTTCTTGTTGTAGTGCGGCGCAAAGTGTATGCATTTTAAATTTTATTTAATAAAAATACTACATATTGAAATTTGGTTATATTTTTTCTCATTTGGTAACTTTTAAAGCGAATTTTGGTTGTAAAAATTTTTTGGTTGTGGCAGCACTGCTTGTGATTCTATTGTTCATATGACTGGGAGAGTTGCCGATTTGGATATTTTTAGCCGAAATTAATTCTTTATATAAATTTACTGCAAATAAATTGTAAATTTTTACAGTGTCAGCGCTGCCGATTTGCAAATTCTTAATTCAAATTTAGTGTATATTTATTTATATAAATACATACATATGTATAAACATAGAAATTTACCTTTAATAAATGTGATTCGTCGTACGACACAAATTTGTCCAGGTTAAACTGTTTTTTTGGCATTATTAAACTGGCAAGTTGCAGCCATTTATACTGAAGCAAAAACAAAGAACTTAGCAACAAAATACATAAAGGAGCACATTTCGCATTTCGCACTTCATATGCGATTTGGACTTCATTTCAAAAAGAAAATTCCCAATGAGCTAGTTCTTACCAAAAATTATTACCATAAAAAACAAACAACAAAACATGCATCCTTCTAATAGCGAAACTCAAAAAAATACCTGCGCAACTTCAATACTTTTACAATTGTTTGTGCATATTTTACTAAAAATCACCCCTTTAAGCAGGTAGGGCCTGCATTCCGTGTTTTTGTTGTTGTGCAATTATGACTTTGTTTTACCTTTTTTGCATAAGCAATTAAAACAAGTAAGAGTGCTATATTCGGCTGTGTCGAATCTTATATACCCTTTACCAACGTATATATATGTAGTATACAGATACACACATTAGTACATACATACATATTTATTTTCTGATAAAATTTATAACTTTTTGTTATAGTGCAATTTTTAGTAAGTGACCTCTCGGTTTCTTTTCGACTAAAGAATTTGCTTGAGTAAAGATCTTCCTAAAATATAAAATATTTTTAACTGGAAAAAAAATATTTTTGGTTATTTTTTAGCCAATTTTTTTTTCAACTTCCAACCCTGGAATTATTTAAATTTTTCTGGTTTTAATACGAGTACAAATTTATTTCTTTCTAAATTTTAAGAAATTTATTATTCGACATATTGTCATAAGTTTATTTTAATTTTTATTTTTTTGCTGGTGGTTCAGCGATGTCTATATGCATTTCATTGTTGCTGTAACAAATCGTCAGTAGACTTCAACCACACATTTTGAACAGTCAGAAAGCATGATTTTAACACAGGGGTTAAAAGAATGCTTTCTGAACTAAATCGAATTTTCAGTAGAAGCCATGTGTTTAATTTCATTTTGAAATAATATAATGTTCGTGCTGTCTAGTTGGTAACTCCTTGGGATTTATTACTACTCCTTTTTTTCATCTTTGTGTTGGAGTTTTTACATAGATTCTGACGAGTAAACCGCTAACGGTCTTTAGGTTAAACATTGCACTCGCTACCAGGTATAAGATAGAAATTAAATTTAATGTTGGAAAGTTCGTTGTTGATTACGTACAAAATACGCCATATTTAACACAAATCAAAGGTAAATAAATTGAGAATACTTCTCCTTGTTTTTTTGAACCTAATAACTATTGTTTTATTTTTATTCACTTTCACGCAAACATTTTGGTCCTTCGAACCGGATATTTTGGCAAAATAAAAGTAAGCCACTAATAAGTTTTTTAAATTTTTATTCAAAGGATCGCCATCTTTTGCAACCCCCAAATACTACGAGAACCTTATACACTGCTAAGTACATTAAGAAACTTATTTGAAAAAAGGTGCGTACGTATTTATTGAATTTAAAAAATAAAGTGGATTTCTTAGAAGTGAATAATTTAAACAATTGTGTTAAAAGATATTACCAATTGATTTGTGCACTAAATAAAAGAACACACACATATACGTGCATATACATAGGTATATATACATATATATATATACATACATATGTTCTTAGTTGTGGATTATTAATCGCTTTGCAATTCCAGTTTTTTTGACGTTTGTTTTAAATTGTTTTCTTTTACTACGTGAAAAAACTACTGTGCGTTTGTTTATGTGGACGGACATCTTAAAAAATTAAAATTATAAAATTAATTGAAAGTATAAAAAGCCTCAATTAAACTACTTTGATTTCTGCAAAAATTAAATACACTAAAAGAAAAACAAATATCTAGTGCAATAAATTAGTGCGGTGTTATTGTGTTGTGAATAATATTAATTACTATATCCATAGTTATTAATATACATATGTACATAAATATATAATACATACGTTCATACACAAAGCAAAGTCTTCTTCTTGAACTTATAAAGTACACCCTACGGTCGGTCAGTTTGACTATTAATACGTTTGAAATAAATATAATTGCTTATTTTCATTAAAATTTATTTAATTTAATACGTATATTGAATTATATACATATTTATTGAAATTTAATAGAAATTTTATTTATTTTCATTGAAATTAAGGTGCAAGCGCTTTCTGAAATTTTAAGTGTACATAAACATATAAATATTTTACATTTATTATAAGTGTTGAAAGAAGAAAATAATGTCGCTTACTGAACTTACTAGATTTACTAGAGCTTCGGACGCTCTTATCGGATTCGAGGCTTATTTTAATCACATTGATAATAAAGTTCATACAGTTGATACTTTAGAGCGCTCACGCTGAAGAATTGAAAATTTTATGGGAGAAAGTTAAGCTCATTTACGATGAATGTTTAGATTCCGTGAAACCCTCTAAAAGTACTGATAATGATGCTGAAGTAATTATTGCTAAATATAGAGCCACTTACACATCATACATCACATGTTTGGGAAAAATAAATGGTAAAAAGCGTGAATTGGAACAAGAACAAAAAGTTAATGTTGCAGCTTCGGTAATTTCAACACCATCTGAAAGCCATTCTTTAACTTTACCTCCCTGCGACGTTGACATGTTTGATGGTGACTATCTTTCATGGCCTACTTTTAGGGATTTATTTACCGCGCTTTACATAAATAGCTCACGACTTAGTAATATTGAGCGTTTATGTCATTTGTTGCGAAAAACTAGCGGTGAAGCCAAAGAAATAGTTTCAAAGTGTCCTCTTACAAATCAAGGTTTTGACTTAGCGTGGAAAAATCTTAAGGATGCTTATGAGAATCCTCGTATGGTGGTTAACAATCAGCTCAAAGTACTTTTTGGTCTCCCTACAGTTGAAAAAGAAACTTATATGGGTCTCAAGAATTTACAAAGAGGTATAAATAGTTGTCTTTCTGCCATGTCTATTTATGAAGTTTCAACTGAAAATTGGGATCCTATTATAGTTTTCCTTTGTATACAGCGATTACCTGATTGCACTGTCACCTTATGGGAACAGAGTATAAGAGATAAATTTGTTTTATCATCTTGGAAAGATTTGGATGCCTTTCTTACGGAAAGGATTCAAACTTTAGAATGTCTGCGTGATATAAGAGAAACGCCACAGGATAAAAAGAAATCAATTCAAAAGGTGAAAACTCACCATACTAACATATCGTCTCCGAATTCTTGCGTACTTTGTAAAAATACTACTCATTATTTGAGAGATTGCAAGCGGTTTAAAAATCTTTCAGTTTCGGAAAGATATTCGACATTCAAAAAGTTTCATTGCTGTGTTAATTGCTTATCGCGCACACATGAAGTTAAAGATTGTAATAGCATTCATAGTTGTTCGAATTGTAACAGAAGACATCACACTTTATTACATAAAAATATAACTTCTACAGAAGTTCATAGTAGAAATTCAAATGCGGTTTCTAATGCGGGTGTTGTTTCACAACAACCTAATTCCTTACCTAGGCAGGATGAAGTACCTTCTACTTCTCGTGGAATTAGTTCGTCAGCCCCCATCAATCGTCAAGTTTTTCATACGGCACAGAATCGAACTGTGTTATTAGGGACTGCAATGGTGAATATACGTCACCAGGGTACTACGTATCCAGCTCGAGCCCTTATTGATCCTGCTTCACAAACTTCATTTATTTCTGAACGTTTACAGAATCGTTTAAAAATATCTGCGCATTCTACTAATGCCAAAATTTCAGGTGTAAATCAAACGGTCTCTGCCACTTCTAGGAAAATTTGTTCGATTGATATAGGCTCTCCTTTGGATTCTTCGATTCAGTTGACAACTACTGCACTTGTTTTAACAAGTATTTCGGGCAATTTATCATTATTTATTCTCAGTGATGAACATAGAAAAACTCTGCCAAATTTACGTTTAGCAGATCCTCAATTTTTCGATTGTAGGCCGGTTGATATATTATTAGGTGCTGATTTATATCCACTTATAATAATGGGCGACATTCGGCAAAATGTGCTAGGGTCATTATTAGCTCAAAAGACCATATTCGGGTGGCTTATTACGGGCCCTATACAGCAATCTTCGTTGCATGTTTATTCCACTAGGGTTGAATTTTCTGAAGAAGATAATTTGAATCAGAATCTGACTAGATTTTGGGAACTAGAGGAAACGCCGAAGCGGAAGATAATGTCTCAATATGATTTAATATGTGAGAAAAATTTCCAGCATACAACTCGTCGTGATATCAATGGACGTTATATAGTGACGTTACCATTTAAATCGGAATTTCCTGAAAAAATTTCTTTAGGCTCGTCTAAAGCCAATGTTATGGCACAATTTCTACGAAATGAGACATCTTTATTAAGAAAGCCTTCAGTTAAGGAAATGTATGATGATGTCGTTAGGGAATATTTAACTTTAGATCACATGAAGTCTGTAATTGAGGAATCTTCTCCTTTGTCCTGTTATTTACCCCACCATCCAGTATTCAAATTAGAAAGCAAAACTACAAAATTAAGGGTAGTGTTTAATGCTTCCAACAAGACTTCTAACGGTAATAGTCTAAATGATTGTCTGTATGTAGGACCAACTCTGCAAGCTGATTTAGTACTTCTAATTCTACGTTGGAGGTTTTTCAAATTCGTTTTTAATTGTGACATTACTAAAATGTATCGACAGATTAAACTAGATGAGGCACATACTCCTTTTCAACGCATCTTATTCAGGAGTTCTCCTACGGAGGAAGTTAAGGGGTATGAATTGCAAACGGTCACCTTCGGTGTCAATTGTGCGCCTTATCTGGCTATTCGTACTTTGCTACAGTTGGCTGACGATTGTGAATCGGAGTTTCCCCTCGCCTCAAATATTCTACGTAAAGGTATGTACGTTGACGACGTATTAACAGGGACTCATGATGTCACCACTGCGTTGATCGCTCGTGATCAACTTAGAGTAGCTTTGTCATCCACAGGATTTGAACTTCGAAAATGGATTTCGAATAACAAAGCAATTTTAGCTGATCTTCCCCCTGATTATTTAGTCGATGCTCAATTTTTAGCCTTTGTTGAGACAAGTAGTTCCAAAACACTGGGACTTCAGTGGAACGCTCATTTAGACGTGTTCTATTTTAAGGTGGATCCAATTACCTTGCGATCTAGCTATACAAAAAGGGAAGTTTTGTCCATTATCGCAAAACTATTTGATCCCGTGGGTTGGCTAGGATCTGTCGTTATAGTTGCAAAAATTATTATGCAAAAGGTCTGGCAAGATAATATAAATTGGGATGATTCCATTACACCTTCAACGAAGGCTGAATGGGAAAAATTTGTTGCTTCTTACCAGGAAGTTAACAATATACAAATACCTAGATGGGTTCAATATGAACCTGAGTCATCTGTTGAGCTTCATGTTTTTTCTGATGCCTCGGAAAAGGCATACGCGGGGGTGATATATATTCGCATTGAAAATCCCAATAAGAAGATATTTACCCATTTATTGACGTGTAAGACTAAGGTGGCGCCCATTAAAACAATTTCTATACCTCGTCTAGAATTTTGTGGTGCTGTGTTAGCAGCAGAACTTTTAAAAACTGTACTAGGTGAGATTGATGTACCTCTTCGTCAAGTTTATTGTTGGACTGATTCTACGATCGTCCTTTCCTGGCTTAAAAAAGACGCCAGTTCTTGGACTACATTTGTTGCGAACAGAGTTTGTAAGATTCAAGAAATTGTCGGTAGTCATAATTGGCACCATGTGAAATCAGAAGATAATCCTGCAGATTTGGGAAGTCGTGGCGCTTCACCATCTAATTTAGCACCTTGTGATCTTTGGTGGCAAGGACCACATTGGCTCCGTGATAACAAATCCTCTTGGAATCTACGAAATCTTACTTTACTTGACACCGATCTTGAAGCTCGTGCGGTTAAATCTCATGCTTCACTTTTTACAAATTATGAGGATATTTTAGAGAGATTTTCTTCGTTAGATCGCGCCATTCGAGTGATAGCCTATATATTTAGATTTTTTAAAAATACACATACAGTCCACAAAGGCTGTCATTCATATACATCGGATACTGTGTCAGAAGTAGAGGTTAAAGAGGTAAAAATGCGTTTAGCCATTATCGCTCAACAAGTTCATTTTGCTGATGAGTATGAGTGTCTTGCAGTTAAGAAACCTCTTTCTTCGAAAAGTTCTTTATTGTGCTTGAATCCGTTTCTAGATAAGGAAGGAGTTATGCGACTTAATGGTAGGTTAGCTAAATCACCTTCATTAGTTTATACTGAACGTCATCCTATATTGTTGCCTTACTCTTGTCGATTCACAGTACTTTTAACTGAGTTTGTGCATAAAATTTCCATTCACGGTGGAAATCAGCTCATGCTGAGAATTTTAAGAATTGAGTATTGGATTCCTAGGCTAAAAACGTTAGTGCGGATGATTATCAATAGATGCAAACGTTGTGTACTTGATCGTAAGCGCTCATGTAGTCAAATCATGGGAGCTCTGCCTCCGGAAAGGACTACTTTGGATAGACCGTTTACTAACACTGGTGTGGACTTCGCCGGTCCATTTGATATGAAAAGCTCAGGTGCTAGATCTAGTCAAATTTTAAAGGCATACGTTTGTATTTTTGTGTGCTTTTCTACTAAAGCAATTCATTTGGAGGTCACGTCAGATTTGACAACGGATAGGTTTTTAACGGCATTTAATCGCTTTGTTTCGAGACGTGGTTGCCCGCATAATATATTTTCCGATAATGGTACAAATTTTGTTGGGGCTTCTAGAGAACTAGAAAGGGAATTTAAAACATTTTTGACTGAGAGTCGAGCTAGAATGTGTTCTGCCTTTGGAATTAACGGTCTTTCTTGGCGATTCATTCCTGCTGGTGCTGCCCATATGGGAGGTTTGTGGGAAACAGGAGTTAAAAGCTTCAAACTTCACTTTCGCAAAGAGGTTCAATCAATTAAATATACTTTTGAAGAACTTTCTACCGTCCTTGCACGAATAGAAGCATGTCTAAATTCTCGTCCGCTCTGCCCAATGAGTGATAATCCTAATGAGCCTGTGGCTCTTACCCCAGGCCATGTTTTGATAGGATCTCCAATTCTAGCTCCTCCAGAACCATCTATTTTGGAATCTCCGATTAGTATAGTGAACAGGTATCGAAAAATTAAAGCATTTGCTCAACATTTCTGTCTCAGATGGAAAGAAGAGTATTTGTCTAATTTACACAAGCGATATAAATGGAAATATCCTGAGCGTGATATAGTTGTAGGGGATTTAGTAGTCATTCGGAATGAGCAACTTTCTCCGACTTCTTGGAAATTAGGCAGAGTCATTCGTACTTACCCAGGAAGTGATAATCACGTACGAGTCGCGGACATACGTACAGAAAACGGTATTGTAAAGCGACCGATTACAAAACTAGTCATTCTGACTAGTTAAATATCTATATATCTATTTTTTTGCTAACCTTCGTTGTTTCCTAGCATTATGGACTCTTTAAAAACTTTGCTCGAAGACTATGAGGAAGCAATGGAGGTGGAGGATAGAGCAGCCGAAGTGAACTCTGGATCGGAACCTGCGGTCAAAATTGTGACCAGTGACCCAGTGGTAGATGTAGCTGTCTCTACCCCAGAATTAAAGGATCAAATTGATCAAAACACCGCTGTTTTAACAGTGGGTGCAGCTCCTGTAGCTGCACAATCGTCGTCAAACCCTGATGTTATATCAGGTGCCAATGAAGCTTCGGGTTCGAAAATTGCGCCAACGGTTTCTGAAATTGTGTGCCGTGTATGTAATCGTCAACATAAGTTAGCTGGATGTCGCGTATTTAAAAAAATTAATTTTGAAAAAAGAATTCGTATGGTGCTCTTGCATCATTACTGTTCGCGTTGTCTTTCGCACGATCATGTGGCACGCGACTGTAAAAGCCAAGGTCAGTGCAAAAAGTGTAAGGTGAAGCATCATTCTCTCTTACACTCAGAAAAGAAAACGACCTCGAATGGCCAGCAAAGGAAACAGGCTCAACCTGTCCCGCAAAATCTATCCGCGTTACCCCCCATTATTAATTTGCCTATTCGGCACGTGGTAACCTTTTCCCCTACGGTTAAGGTATTTTTAAAAGCGGGAAACAAATTCATACCGGTGCGGGCAGTCATCGACCTTTGCTGCAGTATGAGTTATGTGTGTGACAGCTTGGTTAAAAACCTTAAGTTACCCGTGACCACCATGGACCAGGAAACCATTTCGTGTATCCGCATTAACTCCATATATGACTCATCCCAACAGGTCCAGCTAACCGTTAAAGTACGAAAAATGAAAGGAGTGATTACACCGATCCAAACGGTTGACAATTCCATTCGGGAACATTTTGCAGGTATGCATTTGGCAGACCCGCATTTTAACGTTTCGGGAAGAGTCGCTCTTGTGATAGGTCCGGAAGTCGCTCCACTTATTTTGAAAGGCAAAATATATTCGAACCCTGGGTTTCCGTTGGTTCAGTACACCATATTTGGTTGGGTCATTTCTGGCCAGTCTCCTTTTTAAAGGGACAAATATTTGGTTTTTAAAACCCTACCCACATGGGTGCAGTATGTAGTCTGCAGAAAACTACATCCTATAGCCTTTGTTCTATAGGAACCTCTGCCAGTTTTATCTGGTTATAAATTGTTTATGAAAAAAAAAATTGATGAAATGAATTAAATTGTAAATAAATATAGTTTTTTTTAAGTTCAAAATCGTTATATATATTACTTGTTTTTTAAGTTAATTTATTTGCAACAATTTTGATGTTGCAAGGTGGCCGGCAATGTTTAATTTCAATTTGAAATAATATAATGTTCGTGCTGTCTAGTTGGTAACTCCTTGGGATTTATTACTACTCCTTTTTTTTCATCTTTGTGTTGGAGTTTTTACATAGATTCTGACGAGTAAACCGCTAACGGTCTTTAGGTTAAACATTGCACTCGCTACCAGCTATAAGATAGAAATTAAATTTAATGTTGGAAAGTTCGTTGTTGATTACGTACAAAATACGCCATATTTAACACAAATCAAAGGTAAATAAATTGAGAATACTTCTCCTTGTTTTTTTGAAGCTAATAACTATTGTTTTATTTTTATTCACTTTCACGCAAACACCATGCATTAACTATTTCTTTTGCATGTCTTTTTTGCTCGGTATGTATCTATGTATATACCCAGCAAAAAAAAACATGACAAATTATGTGTTGAATAATGGGTTCAAGTCATGACGCATTGGTTCGATTTAGGTGAAACATGCCTGATTTTTACATTAGCTTGTCAATACAAAAGAAAATAAATAAAAACTTTTGTCGTAGGATACGAACCGTGCTCTTCTCACTCTCAAGGCACACTCTCTACCACTGAGCTACTGTACTCTGGTTATTTCTTGGCGATAAAACTTACTTTATGAAAATGTGTCACGTAAATACAAAACAAAAAAATAAATAAAAACTTTTGTCGCAGGATACGAACCGTGCCGTTCTCAACATCAAGCCATACTCTCTACCACTGAGCTGCTGTACTCTTGTCATTCACTGGAGATAAGACTTGTTATATGAAAATGTGATGATTTAATTCCGTTTTTGCATCCGTTTTTTATGAGTTCAAAAACTATAGCATTATTTACGATTTGCAGTGATATTCAGAATGCATTCGAAGAAACAAATGCTCAAGAAAGCATGAAACAGTATTTCATTTTGAACGCGTTCATTTATTTTTTGCTGGGTATGTATGTATGTGCAATGTCAATTCTTACGAAACTTAAAAAAACGATTATGTTTTTCACTTAAAAAAAAATACCAACGCAGCCAGGATACGAACCGTGCTTTTCTGACTGTTGAGGCATACTCTCCTCCACCTGACGTATTAATTCTTATTAATAGTTAGAGATAAAATTTGTTTTATGAAAATGTATCAATATGATAATTTAATTCCGTTTTTGCATTCCTTTTTCGTAGGATATTATTTCAACATATTACCCACCCAGCAAAAAAAAAAAAAAAAGATAAATCATGTGTTGAATCATGGGTTCAAGTGATGACGCATTGGTTCGATTTATGTGAACTATGGATACATGATTTTTACATTAGCTTGTCATTGGAAATCATGTGTTTGTGCAAGAATTTAAATACTTTGATATCCATTAAAATTAATGAATTGAAACCCTTGTAAGTTCCCTATTCGATCGTGTCGCTAAATACAAAACAAAAAAATAAATAAAAATTTTTGTCGCATGATACGAACCGCGCTGTTCTCAATCTCAAAGCACACTCTCTGCCACTGAGCTAGTGTACTCTTGTTATTCTTTAGAGATAAAACTTATTTAATGAAAATATTTCACGTAAATACAAAACAAAAAATAAATAAAATTTTTGTCGGAGGATACGAACCACGCTGTTCTCAATCTCAAAGCACAGTCTCTACCACTGTACTACTGTACTCTTGTTATGTATTAGAAATAAAACTTGTTATATGAAAATGTAGCCATGTGATGATAATTTAATTCCGTTTTTACATCCCCTTTTTGCTGGGTATTTATTTCAATATACAAATGTACATTAGGTATGGCGTTGTATACGATTTTTCAATTTCGACTTGCAAGAATCCCTCATTTTGTGAGGTTTCAAAAAAAATATTCGAGCCATAAAATGGTGGCGGTCAGATGGGGGCAAAGGGCTCCGCATCGTGCTCAAAGTTGAGGGTAAAAGCAAAAAAAACTACAAAAAATCATATGACTTTCCCGGGGTCACCGCTACCAGGGTCAAATGTATCACGAGCACCCACTAATTTTCTCCGCCCAACATCTTTTTTAAACACACCGGCCACCTAGCTCCTCTTCTTAAGGAGGCTCCCATACAAAGAAGAAATTTTTATAAAATTTACTCGCAGGGCTCTAACTGCCCCTAGGGCGTACCTATCGATGTCAGATGTATGACTGACCTCCAATATTTTTTCATTACAAAGATTTTCTTTATACATACTTATCGTCTATCCTCAACCATTAAGGTCGTCCCCATAAAAAAAAAATAGTTTTTTGAATAATTTTTTTTAAGAAATCCGCTTTTTCCGCTTTTATGTTGTCTCCTAGGGGGGTAAAATGTAAGACCGGCCCACAGTAATTTTTTATTTTCAACATTTCCTCCGAACATATCTATATCCTATCTCGACTCATTAAGGGGGCTCCCATACAAAGGCGGAATTTGTACAAAATTTACTCGCAGGGCTCTAATTGTCCCTGGCGCGTTCCTATCGAAGTCAAATGTATACTGAACTCCAATATTTTTTCAATACAAATTAATTAATTAATAACCAAATATTTTCTGTCAGCATTCTTATCGTCTATCTTCAACCATTAAGGTGGTGCCCATACAAAAAAAAAAGAATTCTTTGCCAAATAACTAATTTATTTTTGGCATGTGTTGGATAAATTTTTTTATTTTGGGCAACGACTTGCAGTAAAAATATTTTTACTTCTTCGTCGCGGCATAACGCACTGCTATAATCTTCTATTAATTTTACGCCTCTTTCGGCAGCGTCGTTGACAACGTGGAGTTTTTGCAATATCTTTAGCGCTTGCTTATAGTCTTCACGTTGTTCCCTGGTTTCTGGATCGCTATTTAAAAAAGTTGTTGGTAATCCGAAGCGTGGAAAAAAGTTTGCTGTTCCATGTGTTACATAATGGCTCAAATCCTTTATTACTTGTTGTAGTACTTCTGTGAGAGCTAAGGTAATTCGCTTCACACCTGTGAACCCAATGACTGGGCGAGAACTACCTTTATCTTCACTGGCGCCGCTTTTTATTTTGTCGTCTTTTGCCGGTGTCTTCGTTTGATGATTCGTCCACCTCTTCGTTGGACAACTCTTCCTCATATTTTTCTCTATCTTCTACAAAAATACGAATATCATTTGCCATTTTCCTTTTGATGTCACAGGTAACATTCTGGTCAAATAATGCGAGAGCAACAGGTTCATCACTAAGGTACCAGAGATGTCCACATAACTTCTTCACCAAACGCTGCGAAAATGTGTTATCAATTGCATCATAATGAGCAATGGCCTTTAAAAAGCTCAAATCGTTATTTGGAGCTTCGATGGTCTTAGTCGCACTAAACCAAGCTCTTACATAAAGTGTTTTTTTTTTTTAATGCATGATTTTTATTTATTGTATCTTCATATATGAACTAACAATAAGTATTCAAATCTTAAATCTAAAAAATATAATTAGGCCCGACCAATGTCGGACATAAGCTTAGTAGTAGTTATATATAATACATATGTAAGTAGTGATAATCAAAAGGAAAAAAAATAAAAGTATTTTCAAGAAGCCCCATCTGGAGTGCTGTGAATAAGAGCCATTGTGTCCCTCTTTTTTAGGCGGATGTGTCCAGTAAAGTTCAAAATATTACGGGCAAGCGGATTAGGATGTGACTCGAGTTTTGTTAAATATTTGCCAGCGTATTTTGCAATTTCTTCAGTCACTAGTGGCATATTCAAATCACGATGTATATTTGAATTTTTGATGTACCATGGAGCCGATGTTATCATGCGTAAAATTTTATTTTGCCTGCGTTGAATTTTCTCTACATTTGAAGCTGAAGCAGTGCCCCATAGTTGAATTCCGTAGCACCATATTGGCTTTAAAAGCGACTTGTATATTAAAAGTTTACAGTCTAGGCTAAGTGTTGAATTTCGACCAATCAGCCAATGTACCTGAGTTAGTTTAAGTTTCATTTGAGTTAACTTAGAATCAATGTGGTGTTTCCATGTAAGTCGTCGATCAAGGTGTATACCAAGATATTTCACATGTGAATGTTGAGAAACAACTTGATTGTTAATCCGAATGGGGGAACAAGTATCTCTTCGTAAAGTAAATGTTACTTGAACACACTTTTGTTCATTTACCTTGATTCTCCATAAGTTTAACCAAAGCTCCATCTGGCTAATGTGTTCCTGGAGTTTGCGGGATGCCTCATCAGGGTTTTCATGCATACTAAGGCAGGCCGTATCGTCGGCAAATGTGGAAGTATGGATACTACTGCTCACAGGCATATCACAAGTATAAATTAAATATAAAACTGGTCCCAGTATACTCCCCTGTGGCACACCAGATGAAATTGTTTCAGGCCTACTTGTACAATCTCCTTCCGCAACAGTGAACTTACGGGAAATAATGTAACTTTCCAAAAGATTTAAAATGTTTATTGGTAAGTAAGTCTTCAATTTTAAAATAAGGCCTTGATGCCACACTTTATCAAATGCCTGGGAAACGTCAATAAACAGCGCAGAACAATACTTTTTTCCCTCAAAAGTTCTTCTTATAAATTGAACCAATCTGTGAGTTTGTTCAATGGTGCTATGCTGTCTTCTAAAACCAAATTGATGGTCTGGTATGCACCCACTACTAATTAGAATTGGGGACAATTTTGTTTTGAGCAGTTTTTCGAAAAGCTTTGACATTGTAGATAGTAGACTTATTGGCCTATATGACTCAGCCTTGGTTATATCTTTGCCCGGCTTTGGAATCATTTTAACCTTGGCAAGTTTCCAGTTGTGTGGATAATACTCCAGTCGTAAAATAGCATTAAATATGAATAACAGGATTCTCATTGCAATACGAGGCAAGTTCATCAGCATCTGATTACTAATTCCATCAATACCCGGAGCTTTCTTCGGGTTGAGTTCGGCAATTAATTTTTGTAAATCACGCGTCTTAAACTTTATGTGTTGAGGGGATAGAGCGACTATATTCAGCAAATCAGCAACACCACACAGAAAAAAATATGCAAGAATTATTTTCAACAAACAATGTTATTGAATAAAATTTTTAAATTCAATAATATTTGTCATTAACTTGAATATTATGTTTATCAATACCGCGCATTTTAAAATATCATTTAATTTAATTTGTTTGTGTTGGTGTTTATCTTGCTTGTTGGTTGACCAAACGTGGTCATGTGCTATTGTTGTTGTTTATTTTGATTGCTCGGCTTGTATACGTGTGAATTACAACAAGTAGCCGAAAAACGTCGCGGCTTGTTTTTTTCTCAACAAAGTTATTTTTAGATTATATCATAACGCAATGCGCAAATGTAGAAGAAACATAAGAAATCATGTTTTGCGTGTATTCATTATTTGCGCATATAAAGCGATTTGCTCTTTAGCTGAGTGGTAAGTATGTTAAACTATTAGTCAAGAGACTCCCGGTTCGACTCATCCCAAACACATTTAGTTTTAATCGCAGCCAAGCAAAAACAAACCAAAAGCGGTTAAAAAAATGCGACATTCATCCACACACACACACACTTAGACAAATATCACTGAAAATAAAATTTCAGCCAACAATTTTTTTCTTTGATTCATTAAATCGCTTTATTGACTTTATATCCAATAAACATGCTTACAATTTTATTTATCAATATTGTAAAAATCGTCATCACAGAAAATTTAAAAGATTTTTTTATTGAATCAAAGATTTTCGTATTCAAATATGAAAATCATTTTTTTCTGTGCAGTACATATATTTGGCGTAAAAACGGATTTTAAGTGCTCAGCAAATATTTTACCTTTTTCAGTATCGCTTCTTGCCCAACCTCCGGTAGATGTGCGTAGAGGTGGCTTATACTCAACGGGTGTTTTAAGCTTTCTGGCAGCGCGCCACAAAGAGTAATTAGACGCCGGGGTGACATCAAGACCCTCCAGATAATTTTTAAGAGATGCAATTTTTTCAGATGCAAGCAACTCTTGGAGTCGTTTAGTGCACTCTTTCAATCTGATTTTATTTTGTGTGATCTGTGCTGTTGCCATTCCCTTCTAGCCCTTCTTTTTTCACGTACGAGACGTTCAATGTCTGTAGAATAAATTTTAATAAACCCAATCTGCGGATGGGAGATAGTGGCATGTTCAGCAGCCTGTTTAATATTCTCGCTGAGATTGGCAATGTTCGATTCAATATCATCGGGTGTTCTAAGCGTAATGTTTTCCGTACAATGACTGCTGAGATATTTTTTGAACCCCAGCCAATTTACACGATTGATCATCTTCACATATGGGTCAGGTAAGTTACTTCATAATGGGCTACAAATTGTGATGATCGTCGGGGAGTGGTCGGACGAGAGATCAAGAGAAGCTTGAACTTGAATTAAATCCCTAGAGATATTTTTTATGACGCCAAAATCTATAACATCCGGAATTTTTTGTATGTCAGTAGGCCAATAAGTGGGCTCCCCACTCGAAATGACATCCAAGCCCATTTTTGAAATAGTGTTGAACAATGCTCGACCTCTGGGTGTAACAAGGCGCGAACCCCAGAACGTATGTTTCGCATTGTAGTCTCCAGCTGCTACAAAACAAGGTCCAAGAGATTTGTAGAAATCCTCATATTGATTCTCAGTGATTGAAAATCTGGGAGGGGAGTAAATTGATGATATAACGAAATTTGAACAAAAACTTTCAATGCCAATATTTGTTGCTTTAGGTATTCTTCACAAATGTTATCAAGAACATAGTGCTTGAGTCTTGACTTTATTAGAATTGCTGATCCACCGCAAGCCCTTCCTCTAGGGTCCTTTATATCATATATAGTGTAGCCATAAATTTTAAAAAGACTTCTCGAAGTCAAATGAGTCTCAGATACTAACATTATATCAATATTTTTCTCCGTGAGGAAGTGCTCAAGTTCATTTTTATGTTGGCGAATGCCGTTTGCGTTCCAGAAACATATTGTTAACGTGTTCATGGCTTATTAAGTATTGCTTGAAGCAGAGTATTCTGCATTCGCAACATTTCTTGCATCATGCTAGTCATATTTGTTGTAAAATTGTTTATAGTTTGCACAAGATTTTCAATAGTGGCTTCAAGGCGATTAAAATTAAAGTTTGAGTTTGTATTTGTTGAATTATTTTGCGGTGAAACTTTTTGTGTCAGAATAGAACTAGCCTTAGCAGCATCTGCATACGATACACGGGAAGTAACTGGTTGGCTCATTTGCTGAAAAGTGGCAGAGTAAGCGTTTGCTGATTGAGCTGGAGCTAATTTAGGTTTTTGCACCATAGTCTTCTTTACAAAAGAGTACACAGGACAACCTCTGTAGTTAGCGGAGTGATTACCTCCACAATTACTGCATTTTTTATCACTTTGATCTTTTGGTTTGTTGCAGCTAGCGGTGCCGTGTAATTCGCCGCACACAACACAAACAGAGGGTAAATTGCAGTATGTTTTTGTATGGCCATATTCTTGGAAATTATGGCACTGTACAGAAACTGAACGCTTATGTGGCTCTTCAACTGTGATTTTTCGGTACAAGAGGTATTTTAAATTATAAATTGGATGCGTCTCATTTTTTTTCAATTTTATATCATTAGGTTCTAGTTCAACACGAAATAGGGGTTGGGGAATCTTTTCTCTATTTATTATATTGGACACATTTTTTACCTTGAACCCCTGGAGGACGAGTGCATCTTTTATTTCTTCGGGGACAACATAAGAATCTACGCCCTTCAATACGATCTGCATGCCTTTAGCGCTCTTAAGCTGGTATATGTAAAAGCTTGTTTTACTTTTTTCAAATTCAGCAACCATTTTGCGGAAATCTTTTTCGTCATAAATTTGGATTTTAGTTTCATCGATGTTGCCACGTTTTATTGGAACAATGTGAAATTTATTCTCACCAATGACCGAAATTAATTTTTTAATAAGGGCATTTGAATTTTTTTGTCTCAAATAGATTGGTGGCGGCTTGGATGTTTTGTTCGAGGATACCTCGGGTTTGTCGTTGTCATCTTGAAAAATTTTAGAGCGGTTTTGGCGATTAGTTGAGGTTGCGCTGTTATCCCTATAAACTTTTGGAGCAGATGAGATTTTTGAAGAATTCGGGCTTCGCCCACGCTTTACTATGGTTATATATCTGCCCATTCCAACTTGTACCTTGAGTTTCGAGCCGCTGTTATCTGTAGTGATAACTTTGTTAAGTGATAAACACGAGCCTGAAGGGGATGATATTACTGACTTATATGAAGAAGTACTGGGCAACTGTAATGTTAATGCATCATTACTATTTGGCACTGGACAAAGCAAAGTTGATCGCTGACGAAAAATTGGCGTTGCCGTTAACAAGAGATTTTATCAGATTTATTTTTTATATTTTTTCATTCAGAGTTTCAGAACTCACAGTAAAATAAGCATTTCTGCCGTTAGAACTCACTTCAAGTGTTTCTGTATTTGAGGAATTCATACAAAGAATTCCTCAAGGGTAATTCGTTTATGTTTTTTTTTTGGGTATTTTTTGTTTTTGTTATTTATGATTGTTTGTTTGACTTTGAGGTATTCCTCAATATCACTTGTTTAAGTTTTTTTGCGGTTTTTTTGTTTTTGTTATTTTTACTATGTAAAAAATATTAGCAAAGCATAAAGCTTATTTATTAAAGACAGTATGTATGTACCTATTACGAATAATATGTACTACTAATATTTTTTTTTTTGTATAATTTTTGTTTGTTTGGTAAGTAAGTAAAATTTCGCTATTCGACTGTTCGCTATGAAAGTACCACGAGAACTGACATAAAGTGTGACGATGAATATACTGACCTCGCTGACTCCTCATTCTTGGTTAAACCCAGATATTATCGAAATAAGAAAATGTTAACGCAGTATATCCCTTTCACCATCCAACGAGCATGACTGATGGGTCCTGGTGGTGCGAAGTGAAACTTTTTATACCTCCACATAGAAACAGTAACACCATTGCAAGAAATTCCTTGTAGTCGCCTCTGGGTTGCTAAAGATATTGCAAAAACTCCATGTTGATTGTTCTCGTTGTACCTTCATAGTGAACAGACGTATTAGCGGAATTTTTTTTACATACAAACAAAACAAAACCCTCCAAAAAATATTTGTAGTACATAGTATTCGTTGTACATTAACTTTGATAAACAAGCTTTTTTGCTTTGCTAATATTTTTTACATAGACAATAATAACTAAAACAACAAAAAACCAAAAACAACCGTAAACAAAACAACTCAAAGTGCCCTTGAGGAATACACTAACAAAGTACCCTTGAGGAATACTCTATATGAGGACCTCAAAAACAAATAATTGTGAAGTGAGTTATAACGGTAGAAATGCCTATCTTACTGTGAGCTCTGATGATCTTAATGATAACAATATAAATAAAAAATCTGATAATAGACTTACTGTGAGTTCTGGTGATCTTAATTTAAATAAAATAAATAAAAAACCTAATGATAGACTTTTTTAACGGCTAAGCCAATTTTTCGTCAGCGATCAACTTCGCCTTGTCCAATGCCAACTAATGATTCGTTAACATTACAGTTGCCTACTACTTCGTCATTTAAATCAGCGATATCATCCGATTCATCACTTACCCAATTAGTCACTGTAAATAAGAGTAGCCCAAAACCAAAGGTCCAAGTCGGAATGGACCGTTATATTATTGTGGGAAAGCGCGGGCGAAGCCCAAAGTCTACTAAAATTGCATCTGCTTCAAAGGTATCTAGGGATAACAGCGCATCCTCCACTAATCGTTTTCAAATATTGCAAGATGACAACGACACACCTGATATATCCGCGAACAAAATCTCCAAGCCGCCACCAATCTATTTGAGAGAAAAAAATTCAAACGCTCTTATTAAGAAACTAACTTTGGTCATTGGTGAGAATAAATTGCACATTGTTCCAATAAAACGTGGCAATATCGATGAAACGAAAATTCAAATTTATGAAGAAACAGATTTCCGCAAAATGGTTTCTGAATTTGAAAAAAGTTTCTACACATACCAGCTCAAAAGTGCTAAAGGCCTGCAGATCGTATTGAAGGGCATAGATTCTTATGTTGTTCCCGAAGAAATAAAAGACGCACACGTCCTCCAGGGATTCAAGGTAAAAAATGTTTCAAATGTAATATATAGGGAGAAGATCCCCCAGCCTCTATTTCGTGTTGAACTTGAGCCGAATGATATAAAATTGAGAAAAAATGAGACGCACCCAATTTATAATTTAAAATATCTTTTATACCGAAAAATAACAGTTGAAGAACCACACAAGCGTTCTGGACCCAAACAGTGCCATAATTGTCAAGAATATGGCGACACAAAAACTTACTGCAAATTACCTACAGTTTGTGTTATTTGCGTTGAATTGCACGGTACTGCTAGTTGTACTAAACCAAAAGATCAAGCAGAAAAAAATGCAGTAATTGTGGAGGTAATCACATCGCTAACTATAGAGGATGTCCTGTATATTCCTTCGTTAAAAATACTATGAGCCAAAAACCTAAAGTAGCTCCAGCACAAACAGCAAACACTTACTCCGCCACTCTTGCCCAAGTGAGCCAAGCAGTTAATTCACGTGTATCGTATGCCGATGCTGCAAAGACAAGCTCTATTCCCACACAAAATGTTTCACGGCCAAATACTTCAACAAATACAAACTCAGGCTTTAATTTTAATCGCCTTGAAGCTACTATTGAAAATCTGGTGCAAACTATAAACAATTTTACAACAAATATGACTAGCATGATGCAAGAAATGCTGCGAATGCAGAATACATTGCTTCAAGCTTAGTTAACAAACCATGAACACGTTAAAAATATGTTTCTGGAACGCAAACGGCATTCGCCAACATAAAAATGAACTTGAGCACTTCAAAGGACCCGAGAGGAAGAGCATGCGGTGGAACAGCAATTTTAATAAAGTCAAGACTCAAGCATTATATTATTGACAACATTTTCGAAGAACATTTACAAGCAACGAATATTTGTGTCGAAAATTTTTGCACTAATTTTGTCATATCATCAATTTACTCCCCTCCTAGATTCGCAATTACTGAGGACCAATACGAGGATTTCTACAAATCCCTTGGCCGTTGCTTCGTAGCAGCTGGCGACTACAATGCAAAACATACGTTCTGGGGTTCGCGTCTTATTACACCTAGAGGTCGGGCATTGTTCAACACAATTTCAAAAATGGCCTTGGACGTCATTTCGAGTGGGGAGCCCACTTACTGGCCTACGGAGATACAAAAAGTTCCGGATGTTATAGATTTTGAAGTCATGAAAAATATTTCTAGGGAATTAGTTCATGTTGAAGCGTCTCAAGATCTTTCCTCCGATCACTCTCCCACGATCGTTACAATTTGTAGCCCACTAAGTAGTGACTTACCTCACCCGTATGTGAAAACGATCAACCGTGTTAATTGGCTGGGGTTCACAAAATATCTCAGTACTCATTGTATGGAAAACATTACGCTAAGAACATCCGAAGATATTGAATTTAACATTGGCAATCTTATCAAAAATATAAAACAGGCTGCTGAACATGCGACTACCTCCCACCCGCAGACTGGATTTAATAGAATTTATTCTACAGATATTGAACGTCTCGTAAGTGAAAAAAGAAGAGCTAGAAGGGAATGACAACAGCACAGATCGCCCCAACATAAAATCAGATTTAAGGAGTGCACTAAACGACTCCAAGACTTGCTTGCATTTGAAAAAACTGCATCTTTTAAAAACTATCTGGAAGGTTGGGCAAGAAGCGATACTGAAAAAGGTAACATATTTGCTGAGCATTTAAAATCAGTATTTACCCCTAACCCATGTACTGGTGTTGTTGATTTGCCGAATGTAGTGGCCCCTCGACCCATAAAATTTAGAACGTGTGATGTACAAAAACTAATTGCTGAACTCAACCCGAAGAAAGCTCCGGGTATTGATGGAATTAGTAACCAGATGCTAATAAAGTTGCCTCGTATTGCAATTAGAAACCTATTATTTATTTTTAACGCCATTTTGCGACTGGAGTATTATCCAAATAGCTGGAAGCTTGCCAAAGTTAAAATGATTCCCAAGCCGGGCAAAGACCTTACCAAGGCTGAGTCATACAGGCCAATAAGTCTGCTATCAACAATGTCAAAACTTTTCGAAAAACTGCTCATGACAAAATTGTCCCCAATTCTAGTTGGTAGTGGGTGCATACCGGACCATCAACTTGGTTTTAGAAGTCAGCATAGCACTATCGAACAAACTCATAGATTGGTTCAATTTATAAGAAGAACATTTGAAGAGAAGAAGTATTGTTCTGCGCTGTTTATCGACGTTTCTCAGGCATTTGATAAAGTGTGGTGAAGGTCTTATTTTAAAATTGAAATCATATTTACCAATAAATTTTCTGAAACTATTAGAAAGTTATATTACTACCCGGAAGTTTACGGTTGTGGAAGGAGATTTCATGAGTGTGCCTGAATCTATATCAACCGGTGTGCCACAGGGGAGCATACTGGGGCCAGTTTTGTATTTGATTTACACTTGTGATATGCCTTTGAGCAGCAATATCCATACATCTACGTTTGCCGATGATACAGCCTGCCTTAGTATGCATGAAAACCTTCACGAGGCTTCCCGATATCTACAAGAACATATTGCACAACTGAAACTATGGTTAAATTTATGGAGAATCAAAGTAAACGAGCAAAAGTGTGTCCAGGTAACATTTACCCTGCGAAGAGATACTTGTTCACCAATTCGAATCAACAATCAAGTTGTTCTTCAACATTCACACGTAAAATACCTTGGTATACACCTTGATCGACGGCTTACATGGAAGCCCCATATTGACTCAAAGCTAACACAAATGAAACTGAAATTAACTCAGATACATTGGCTGATTGGTAGAAATTGAACACTTAGTCTAGATTGTAAACTTTTAATATACAAGTCGATTTTGAAACCATTATGGTGCTACGGAATACAGTTATGGGGCACTGCTTCAGCTTCTAATGTCGAGAGAATCCAACGAAGGCAAAACAAAATTTTTCGGTTAATAACATCGGCTCCATGGTACATAAAAAATTCAAATATACATCGTGATTTAAATATGCCACTAGTGACTGAAGAAATTGCAAAATGCGCTGGCAAATATTTAACAAAACTCGAGTCACATCCTAATCCGCTTGCCAGTAATATTTTGAACTTTACTGGACACATCCGCCTAAAAAAGAGGGACACAAGGGCTCTTATTCACAGCACTCCAGATGGGACTTCTTGAAAATACTTTTATTTTTTTCCTTTTGACTATCACTACTTATGTATTATATATAACTATTACTAAGCTTATGTCCGACACTGGTCGGGCCTAATTATATGTTTTAGATTTAATATTTGAATACTTATTGTTAGTTCATATATGAAGATACAATAAATAAAAATCATGCATTAACAAAAAAAAAAAAACAAAAAAAAAAACGACGCTGCCGAAAGAGGCGTAAAATTAATAGAAGATTATAGCAGTGCGTTATGCCGCGACGAAGAAGAAAAAATATTTTTACTTCAAGTCGTTGCCCAAAATAAAAAATGTATCCAACACATGCCAAAAATAAATTAGTTATTTGACAAAGAATTCCTTTTTTTCTTTTGTATGGGGACCACCTTAATGGTTGAAGACAGATGTAAGTATGTTGACAGAAAATCTTTGTGTTGAAAAAATATTGGAGGTCGGACATACATTTGACTTCGATAGGAACGCGCCAGGGACAATTAGAGCCCTGCGAGTAAATTTTGTACAAATTCCGCCTTTGTATGGAAGCCCCCTTAATGAGTCGAGATAGGGCATAGGTATGTTTGGAGGAAATGTTGAACATGAAAAATTACTGTGGGTCGGTCTTACATTTTACCCCCCTAGGAGGCAACATAAAAGCGGAAAAAGCGGATTTCTTAAAAAAAATTATTAAAAAAACTATTTTTTTGTATGGGGACCACCTTAATGGTTGAAGATAGATGATAAGTATAATCAGAGAAAATCTTTGTAATGAAAAAATATTGGAGGTGAGTCATACATTTGACTTCGACAGGTACAGCCTAGGGGCAGTTAGAGCCCTGCGAGTAAATTTTATAAAATTTCCCCTTTGTATGGGAGCCCCCTTAAGGAGAGGAGTTAGGCGGTCGGTGTGTTTTAAAAAAAATGTTGGGCGAAGAAAATAATGGGTGCTTGTCATACATTTGACCCTTGTAGAGGTGACCCCCGGAAAGTTATATGATTTTTTGCTTTTACCCTCAACTTTGAGCACGATGCGGAGCCCTTTGCCCTCCTCTGACCGCCACCATTTTTTGGCTCGAATATTTTTTTTGAAACCTCACAAAATGAGGTGTTCTTGGAAGTCGAAATCTCCTTACTAAGAATTCCCATATAAACTATGCCATAGCTAATGTACATATGTATGTACATATGTATATCATGAACACGTGCATTCTTTAATACAAAACTTCATAAGTATATGCATACATTCATACTATGTAGGTATGTATATAAAATAATTCTCAGTTTTTACAACAAAAACTAAATATTATTCTTTCAATACAATTGCTAGCATATTGTTGTTGTTGTAGTTGTTCAATTCAACACAGAATACAAAAACTCTTGTGGAAGCGTATATTTATGCATAAGTATGTATATATGTATGTACGAATGCTTATAGCATACCTACAGTTTTTTTTCATAACACTACAAATTCTATGCAAACACATTCGTTTTAATTTCCAGGAATAAGAAAGTGCCAAGCAAAATTATCATTGAATAAAAAAAATGAAAAAGAACAATGTCTATGCAGAACTGACAAAAAGGGGTTTAATATGAAATAAAGCATATTAGAGAAAATGTTTAACTTCAGCAAATAAATACCAAAAGTAAGCAAGCCTCGGTAGCCGAGTAGCTAGTGGGGTTAATTAGAAATTTGATTATTCTTGGTTCTATGTACGGAAATTTTTTCATCCAATTTTCAAAACGTAGGGTATAAAAATACATTTACCATAGTACCGAAATATTCATGTGTGCTCTACAAAAAACACACATTTATGAGTTTTTCATAAATGAAAACTCGCAAAATTTTTCGTTGAGTTTATTTTCATAAATACAGCAACAAAAAAAATCTGCTAATCAACGCACATGAGTGCTTAAATCTTTTTCTGTTTTTCTACGCATGTTCATGCTGTAATTGGAAACAAAACAAAATTGAACACTCGTGTGTGTGCAAATAATTTTTTTTAACTTTGCGCACATGATGTGCACATTTATGAGTTGCTCATATATGAGTTTTATTCATTTGTGCATTATTCATATATGAGTAAAATTTTTTGAACAAAAATTTTGGATATTCTTTTGGTATACAAGCAAATGGTTTTTTATGTATTGTGTATAAAGGTTTTTTATTGATCATCAGCGTTGCCGATTTGGATATTTTAAACATATATTAATCCTCATATGCAAACAAATTAAGATGTGCTTCAAGTCTATGTTAAAACCGGAAATTTTGTTTTAACGTACACTTCAAGCACACGTTAATTTCTTGCATATGGGGATAAGTCTTTATAAAAATTTTCAGCGAATAAATTGTAAATTTTTAAATTAATAAATAAATATCTACATACATACATATGTATGTACATATATGTATATACATATATGTAGGTATATGTACATATCGATGGCTTAATATAAAAAGGGCGTATACCAATTTTTCGAAATCGCGTTTTTAACGTTTTCTCGGAGACAACATAGAATTCCATCCACCTTGAAGATCTTAGTACGTTACAGTTCAAAATGAAGAAGTTATACCACACAGAAAAAAATATGCAAGAATTATTTTCAACAAACAATGTTATTGAATAAAATTTTTAAATTCAATAATATTTGTCATTAACTTGAATATTATGTTTATCAATACCGCGCATTTTAAAATATCATTTAATTTAATTTGTTTGTGTTGGTGTTTATCTTGCTTGTTTGTTGACCAAACGTGGTCATGTGCTATTGTTGTTGTTTATTTTGATTGCTCGGCTTGTATACGTGTGAATTACAACAAGTAGCCGAAAAACGTCGTGGCTTGTTTTTTTTCTCAACAAAGTTATTTTTAGATTATATCATAACGCAATGCGCAAATGTAGAAGAAACATAAGAAATCATGTTTTGCGTGTATTCATTATTTGCGCATATAAAGCGATTTGCTCTTTAGCTGAGTGGTAAGTATGTTAAACTATTAGTCAAGAGACTCCCGGTTCGACTCATCCCAAACACATTTAGTTTTAATCGCAGCCAAGCAAAAACAAACCAAAAGCGGTTAAAAAAATGCGACATTCATCCACACACACACACACTTAGACAAATATCACTGAAAATAAAATTTCAGCCAACAATTTTTTTCTTTGATTCATTAAATCGCTTTATTGACTTTATATCCAATAAACATGCTTACAATTTTATTTATCAATATTGTAAAAATCGTCATCACAGAAAATTTAAAAGATTTTTTTATTGAATCAAAGATTTTCGTATTCAAATATGAAAATCATTTTTTTCTGTGCATCTTAAAAAATTATTTCTGTTTGTAAATGCTTTAGTTTCTCCTCAGTTTTTTGCTTCTCCTATAAAATATCGATAATTCGATTTCCGCGTTTCTTATATTAAGCCATCGATGTATATAGAAATTTACCTTTAAATAAATATCAAGTTCTTATTATTGAAACACATTGATCACTTATTCACAAATGTGTGTTGAAATTTTTTCTTTTGATTTCAAACACACGAATTGCGGGAAAATCCATCGTGTCATATTCGCTAACCCTTTTGTATGTGCATGTTTTATTTGATTTGTGTAAATGTATTTTGTTTATTGTGTATATAGCAGACCTTTATTTTACTAATTCTTACTTTCTTTTGTTCAGCTTGAGGTCTGGTTATAAATTGAAAAAGGCTAGATTTTCATTTTATTTATAATTTCAGTTTTGTTTTTTATTTTTCCCAATATCACAGAAAAAAATGATTTTCATATTTGAATACGAAAATCTTTGATTCAATAAAAAAACCTTTTAAATTTTCTGTGATGACGATTTTTACAATATTGATAAATAAAATTGTAAGCATGTTTATTGGATATAAAGTCAATAAAGCGATTTAATGAATCAAAGAAAAAAATTGTTGGCTGAAATTTTATTTTCAGTGATATTTGTTTTAGTGTGTGTGTGTGTGGATGAATGTCGCATTTTTTTAACCGCTTTAAGCCCATATAGACTTATTCCAGAATTAATTGAGTAATAATGCCAATTTGGCTTATTACTTATGACTTTACTGAGGTGGCCCGACGAAAATCGGTACATAGTGTTATCCAGGCTTAAGGCTATTTTATTATTTTTGTTTTAAGTTAATTGATGCCGCTGAATGAACGTTCAACTCAAGTCAAATAATTTTATACCCAAAAAAACTCAAAAAGTGTTTTGACCACTAATATGAATATAACTTTTTCCATTGTAATTCTAACCATTCTGCCATTATCTGCTACTTTTCAACTTTCCATTTCTGTTATAAAATTGTACAATTTACATTTTGTATTTTTTGTAAACTATTTTACAATGTTAAAAGACTATAATTTTTATAAGGTGTTTATGTCTTTAATATATTTTTAGAGAACACGCAATTTAGACTAAAAAAAGGCTAAAAAAGCTAAATGAGTTTTTTAAAAAAGCTAAAAAATAAGCTAAATTAAAATTTTAAAGCTAAATCTGAAATAAATAAGCTAAATTTAGCTCAAAATAAGCTAATATGGTCACGCTGCAAAGCATATACATATATGATCTATTTAAAATCAAACACAAAATACCCGAAAACATACAAAGGACTCTAAATAAACATATTTACAATTTTCATTTTATCATATTGAAGCTAATGATACAACAAAAGCATAAGCAAATAATTAACAGCAATAAAATACTCAAAACA
This sequence comes from Tachina lurida, assembly GCA_944452675.1. Lineage (NCBI taxonomy): Eukaryota > Metazoa > Arthropoda > Insecta > Diptera > Tachinidae > Tachina > Tachina lurida. Next base: position 95,570,516 of record OX101753.1, on the reverse strand, counting down.
ACAACAACCAATATCATGAAACTTGTAGATCAGTGTTGCCATAAGATGTAAGAGGAAAAGTGCTAGATTGCAGAAATAAAAGTGCTAAAATGTTCTACAGCACACACAACAAAGTGCTAAAATCAATTAACATTTTTAGTTTCTCTTATTTCTTAAGCGGCCCATTCACTTGCAATAAAATTATGAATTTGTTGTATTCTATATCATCGCTAACGTGTTTATCATATTAGGCGGCACAATACATTTTTTCATAACCAAGAAAGTAGAATTATATTGTGTAATGTTTTGGCAAAATTATGTATATACTAATTATTATGTTAAGTATTTTAGTGTGAGAAAAATTTCGCCATTTTTTTGAAAGATTTGTAACAATCATTCAATAGTAAAGGTAAAACCGACAATAATATCGATGATATTGCGTAAATTGTGAGAGATTTGACCTTAGCTTAACCTAAAGTGAGCGCTTAGTTAAAGATTTCTTCACGCTGATCAATAACCTAATTAACACTATAAGCTCTTAAAAAGAATAAAACTTAGAACAAGTTTTGTTAATTTAGTATTTCAAATGGTGTACTTTAATATATTTGTACCCATATGTGTATCTCAGAGCGGTTCAGTTATATGATTCCTGTCATACTAAACACTTAATGAAGATAAATAAATTTGATAAACATAAAATATTAATTGGCTCGCAATTTGTCTTAAGGAATTATCTGTGGAAAATTTATAAATTTATTATTATTTATTATTTCATTAAAAAAGTGCAAAAAATGCCAAATAGTTTTAAGAAAGTGCTAAACTAGCACTTAGCATTATTTTCAAAATCTTTAGTGCTAAACGAAGAAAAAAAGTGCTAAATCTAGCACTAAAAGTGCTAAAATGGCAAGCCTGTTGTAGATGAAGATGATTTTAATATGCTTATGGAGAGTGAAGAGAATAATTTAAAAAGCTTTTTGATCGAAAAGAAAAGAGTTCATAGAAAAATGTTTGAAAAGTTAAAGGAAAAAACCAATAAGGAGTTAAATATAAAATATAACAAGGGTTGGTTTATAAATAAAACTAACATAGAAATACCAACAAATATTCAGTGGCTACTTTCGCTTGGACCAAAATTTGTGTTAACACAAACAACAAAAACATTTCCTTTGTTTAAATGCATTGTAGATGGTGAAGATTGTATCCAAGCAATAGAAGGCAGAGAGCAACAAGAAATAGCGCGAACAAAACTTGTATCACTGATTGACAATCACATACACAGAAACAAACACAACAAGAGAGATAAACTTATACTGGACACAGTGGGACAGGCAGAACGTTTTTTAAAGCAAAATAAAGATTTATTAATATTAAATTCGGATAAGGGAAATAATACAGTGGCTATTATGAAAAATGATTATGAAACAAAAATGAATAACATTATTGGAGATTTATGTACATATAGGCGACTTATGTACATATAGGCGACATACCTCTAGTCTTCAAAATAAAAACAATCTATTAATAGAACAACTTTTCAATATGAACTTGATTAGTTTAACGCACAAAAATTGGTTAACTACCAAAACTGCTACACCACTAAATATTTATGGTCTACCTAAAATACATAAAATTGATATGCCTCTTCGTCCGATTTGCTCGTCAATAAACTCCCCATCTTATAAACTGAGTAAATTCTTAGTTGAAATGCTAAAACACTTGACAAAAAACTCGGTCTATAATGTTAAAGATGCCAAAGATCTAAAAAACAAAATTACAAATGTCACAATAAATGACAATGAGGTATTTCGTTTGATGTGATTTCTCTCTTTCCTAGCATTCCCGTAAATCTGGCACTAAAAACAATTGAGAATAAATGGAATACGTTAGAGCAATATACGAGGATACCTAAAAATAGTTTTATGGAGTTAGTATCGTTTTGCATAAAAGAGGGCAGATATTTTAAATACCAGGACAAATTATATGAACAAAAGAAAGGAATGCCAATGGGCTCACCCATCTCACCGATAATAGCGGACATCATAATGGAAGAATTATTAGACGTGTCTCTAGGAAAAATTGAAAAGAAACCAAAAATAATCATCAAATATGTTTATGATCTCTTCGCAATAGTTGAAAGAGATAGTGTAGAAAATATATTAAAAACATTAAATTCTTTCAATAATCAAATAAAATTTACAATGGAAGTAAAAAATGAAGGCAAACTACCCTATCTAGACTCCATTATAATTAGACAAAATAATAAATTAAAATTAGATTGGTATCAAAAACCAATGTGTTCTGGTAGAATGATAAATTTATATTCGAAACATCCACGGAAAATTATTATAAATACTGCCATTAATTTTATTAGTAGAGTTTTCTCTATTAGTGACCAGTCCTTTCACCAAAGAAAACTATTTTGGATTTACTAAAATATACAAAATCAAAACTTAGCAATGACAATAATAGAGTTGAACGGGCGCACAAAACATACAAATCGTCTACATACATACCTGGGTTTTCTGAAAGACTGAAACATTCAGACATCTATGATAAAGAAAAGAACGAATTAGCCTTCAAAACTTTCAATACAAACAACAAATTATTGAGTAAAACCAAATCAAAATTGACAAACGATGAAAAGTCGAACATTGTGTATCAAATCAACTGCGATGGTGACGGATCCAATATATGCCCGAAAGTATATGTTGGCACAACAAAAACAAAATTAATACCAGAATTTCTTCACACAAGTCAGACTTAAAATCTCAACATAAACCTTTAAACAAAAAAACAGCACTTGCGGCCCACTGTGCTGTAACTGGTCACAAACCAAATTTCTCTAATATAAAAGTGTTTTTTTTTTTAATGCATGATTTTTTATTTATTGTATCTTCAAATATGAACTAACAATAAGTGTTCAAATCTTAAATCTATAAAAAAAAAAAAAAAATTTATTATGCCCGACCAATGTCGGACATAAGTTTAGTGGTAGTTATTAATAATACATAAGTAGTGATTAGTAACAAAAAGAAAAAGGTGTTTTCAAGCAGCTTCATCATCTGGAATGTTGAATATTAAGTCCCGTGTATCTCTCTTTTTTAATCGGATGTGTCCAGTAAAGTTCAAAATATTTCGGGCAAGCGGATTAGGATGTGACTCGAGTTTTGTTAAATATTTGCCAGCGTATTTTGCAATTTCTTCAGTCACTAGTGGCATATTCAAATCACGATGTATATTTGAATTTTTGATGTACCATGGAGCCGATGTTATCATGCGTAAAATTTTATTTTGCCTGCGTTGAATTTTCTCTACATTTGAAGCTGAAGCAGTGCCCCATAGTTGAATTCCGTAGCACCATATTGGCTTTAAAAGCGACTTGTATATTAAAAGTTTACAGTCTAGGCTAAGTGTTGAATTTCGACCAATCAGCCAATGTACCTGAGTTAGTTTAAGTTTCATTTGAGTTAACTTAGAATCAATGTGGTGTTTCCATGTAAGTCGTCGATCAAGGTGTATACCAAGATATTTCACATGTGAATGTTGAGAAACAACTTGATTGTTAATCCGAATAGGGGAACAAGTATCTCTTCGTAAAGTAAATTTTACTTGAACACACTTTTGTTCATTTACCTTGATTCTCCATAAGTTTAACCAAAGCTCCATCTGGCTAATGTGTTCCTGGAGTTTGCGGGATGCCTCATCAGGGTTTTAATGCATACTAAGGCAGGCTGTATCGTCAGCAAATGTGGAAGTATGGATACTACTGCTCACAGGCATATCACAAGTATAAATTAAATATAAAACTGGTCCCAGTATACTCCCCTGTGGCACACCAGATGCAATTGTTTCAGGCCTACTTGTAAAGTCTCCTTCCGCAACAGTGAACTTACGGGAAATAATGTAACTTTCCAAAAGATTTAAAATGTTTATTGGTAAGTAAGTCTTCAATTTTAAAATAAGGCCTTGATGCCACACTTTATCAAATGCCTGGGAAACGTCAATAAACAGCGCAGAACAATACTTTTTTCCCTCAAAAGTTCTTCTTATAAATTGAACCAATCTGTGAGTTTGTTCAATGGTGCTATGCTGTCTTCTAAAACCAAATTGATGGTCTGGTATGCATCCACTACTAATTAGAATTGGGGACAATTTTGTTTTGAGCAGTTTTTCGAAAAGCTTTGACATTGTAGATAGTAGACTTATTGGCCTATATGACTCAGCCTTTGTTATATCTATATTCGGCAAATCAGCAACACCAGTACATATATTTGGCGTAAAAACGGATTTTAAGTGCTCAGCAAATATTTTACCTTTTTCAGTATCGCTTCTTGCCCAACCTCCGGTAGATGTGCGTAGAGGTGGCTTATACTCAACGGGTGTTTTAAGCTTTCTGGCAGCGCGCCACAAAGAGTAATTAGACGCCGGTGTGATATCAAGACCCTCCAGATAATTTTTAAGAGATGCAATTTTTTCAGATGCAAGCAACTCTTGGAGTCGTTTAGTGCACTCTTTCAATCTGATTTTATTTTGTGTGATCTGTGCTGTTGCCATTCCCTTCTAGCCCTTCTTTTTTCACGTACGAGACGTTCAATGTCTGTAGAATAAATTTTAATAAACCCAATCTGCGGATGGGAGATAGTGGCATGTTCAGCAGCCTGTTTAATATTCTCGCTGAGATTGGCAATGTTCGATTCAATATCATCGGGTGTTCTAAGCGTAATGTTTTCCGTACAATGACTGCTGAGATATTTTTTTAACCCCAGCCAATTTACACGATTGATCATCTTCACATATGGGTCAGGTAAGTTACTTCATAATGGGCTACAAATTGTGATGATCGTCGGGGAGTGGTCGGACGAGAGATCAAGAGAAGCTTGAACTTGAATTAAATCCCTAGAGATATTTTTTATGACGCCAAAATCTATAACATCCGGAATTTTTTGTATGTCAGTAGGCCAATAAGTGGGCTCCCCACTCAAAATGACATCCAAGCCCATTTTTGAAATAGTGTTGAACAATGCTCGACCTCTGGGTGTAACAAGGCGCGAACCCCAGAACGTATGTTTCGCATTGTAGTCTCCAGCTGCTACAAAACAAGGTCCAAGAGATTTGTAGAAATCCTCATATTGATTCTCAGTGATTGAAAATCTGGGAGGGGAGTAAATTGATGATATAACGAAATTTGAACAAAAACTTTCAATGCCAATATTTGTTGCTTGTAGGTATTCTTCACAAATGTTATCAAGAACATAGTGCTTGAGTCTTGACTTTATTAGAATTGCTGATCCACCGCAAGCCCTTCCTCTAGGGTCCTTTGTATCATATATAGTGTAGCCATAAATTTTAAAAAGACTTCTCGAAGTCAAATGAGTCTCAGATACTAACATTATATCAATATTTTTCTCCGTGAGGAAGTGCTCAAGTTCATTTTTATGTTAGCGAATGCCGTTTGCGTTCCAGAAACATATTGTTAACGTGTTCATGGCTTATTAAGTATTGCTTGAAGCAGAGTATTCTGCATTCGCAACATTTCTTGCATCATGCTAGTCATATTTGTTGTAAAATTGTTTATAGTTTGCACAAGATTTTCAATAGTGGCTTCAAGGCGATTAAAATTAAAGTTTGAGTTTGTATTTGTTGAATTATTTTGCGGTGAAACTTTTTGTGTCGGAATAGAACTAGCCTTAGCAGCATCTGCATACGATACACGGGAAGTAACTGGTTGGCTCATTTGCTGAAAAGTGGCAGAGTAAGCGTTTGCTGATTGAGCTGGAGCTAATTTAGGTTTTTGCACCATAGTCTTCTTTACAAAAGAGTACACAGGACAACCTCTGTAGTTAGCGGAGTGATTACCTCCACAATTACTGCATTTTTTATCACTTTGATCTTTTGGTTTGTTGCAGCTAGCGGTGCCGTGTAATTCGCCGCACACAACACAAACAGAGGGTAAATTGCAGTATGTTTTTGTATGGCCATATTCTTGGAAATTATGGCACTGCACAGGACCTGAACGCTTATGTGGCTCTTCAACTGTGATTTTTCGGTACAAGAGGTATTTTAAATTATAAATTGGATGCGTCTCATTTTTTTCAATTTTATATCATTAGGTTCTAGTTCAACACGAAATAGGGGTTGGGGAATCTTTTCTCTATTTATTATATTGGACACATTTTTTACCTTGAACCCCTGGAGGACGAGTGCATCTTTTATTTCTTCGGGGACAACATAAGAATCTATGCCCTTCAATACGATCTGCATGCCTTTAGCGCTCTTAAGCTGGTATGTGTAGAAGCTTGTTTTACTTTTTTCAAATTCAGCAACCATTTTGCGGAAATCTTTTTCGTCATAAATTTGGATTTTAGTTTCATCGATGTTGCCACGTTTTATTGGAACAATGTGAAATTTATTCTCACCAATGACCGAAATTAATTTTTTAATAAGGGCATTTGAATTTTTTTGTCTCAAATAGATTGGTGGCGGCTTGGATGTTTTGTTCGAGGATACCTCGGGTTTGTCGTTGTCATCTTGAAAAATTTTAAAGCGGTTTTGGCGATTAGTTGAGGCTGCGCTGTTATCCCTATAAACTTTTGGAGCAGATGAGATTTTTGAAGAATTCGGGCTTCGCCCACGCTTTACTATGGTTATATATCTGCCCATTCCAACTTGTACCTTGAGTTTCGAGCCGCTGTTATCTGTAGTGATAACTTTGTTAAGTGATAAACACGAGCCTGAAGGGGATGATATTACTGACTTATATGAAGAAGTACTGGGCAACTGTAATGTTAATGCATCATTACTATTTGGCATTGGACAAAGCGAAGTTGATCGCTGACGAAAAATTGGCGTTGCCGTTAACAAAAGATTTTCATCAGATTTATTTTTTATATTTTTTTCATTCAGAGTTTCAGAACTCACAGTAAAATAAGCATTTCTGCCGTTAGAGCTCACTTCAAGTTTTTCTGTATTTGAGGAATTCATACAAAGAATTCCTCAAGGGTTATTCGTTTATGTTTTTTTTCGGTATTTTTTGTTTTTTTTTATTTATGATTGTTTGTTTGACTTTGAGGTATTCCTCAATATCACTTGTTTAAGTTTTTTTTGCGGTTTTTTTGTTTTTGTTATTTTTACTATGTAAAAAATATTAGCAAAGCATAAAGCTTATTTATTAAAGACAGTATGTATGTACCTATTACGAATAATATGTACTACTAATATTTATTTTTTTTTTATTTATTTATTTATTTATTTACATGATATTAAAACTTATATAAATATAAGACTAATATAATATTTAAATAGCACTAGCTACTTTGGCTATCAGCTAATTTTTTTTTTTTTTTTTTTTTTTTATTTTTTTTTATAATTTTTGTTTGTTTGGTAAGTAAGTAAAATTCCGCTATTCGACTGTTCGCTATGAAGGTACCACGAGAACTGAAAAGTAAAAGTGTTAACAACAGAAAACAACTACAAAAAGAGATATACTCTTGAAATGCTTCACATTATTGATGTACCTCCTGACAAGAGAATAAATTATAAGAGTGATGTAGAAAAATGCGCGCAGATTTAAAGCATTTAAAACTTTAAAATTAATAATTACACCATTTGTTTTTATAAATGTAATTACATTAATTTGTGCAATAATATTAATGTTGTTATTATTATATTTCCATTTGTGTTTTTATGTATATATTTTAGATCCCCTGAAGATGATCAACGGTGTTGATCGAAATATTGGGAAAAATAAAAAACAAAACTGAAATTATAAATAAAATGAAAATCTAGCCTTTTTCAATTTATAACCAGACCTCAAGCTGAACAAAAGAAAGTAAGAATTAGTAAAATAAAGGTCTACTATATACACAATAAACAAAATACATTTACACAAATCAAATAAAACATGCACATACAAAAGGGTTAGCGAATATGACACGATGGATTTTCCCGCAATTTGTGTGTTTGAAATCAAAAGAAAAAATTTCAACACACATTTGTGAATAAGTGATCAATGTGTTTCAATAATAAGAACTTGATATTTATTTAAAGGTAAATTTCTATGTACATCGATGGCTTAATATAAGAAACGCGGAAATCGAATTATCGATATTTTATAGGAGAAGCAAAAAACTGAGGAGAAACTAAAGCATTTACAAACAAAAATAATTTTTTAAGATGGATGGAATTATATGTAGTCTCCGAGAAAACGTTAAAAACGCGATTTCGAAAAATTGGTATACGCCCTTTTTATATTAAGCCATCGATATGTACATATACCTACATATATGTATATACACATATGTAGATACATATGTATGTAGATATTTATTTATTAATTTAAAAATTTACAATTTATTCGCTGAAAATTTTTATAAAGACTTATCCCCATATGCAAGAAATTAACGTGTGCTTGAAGTGTACGTTAAAACAAAATTTCCGGTTTTAACATAGACTTGAAGCACATGTTAATTTGTTTGCATATGAGGATTAATATATGTTTAAAATATCCAAATCGGCAACGCTGATGATCAATAAAAAACCTTTAGAGACACAATACATAAAAAACCATTTGCTTGTATACCAAAAGAATATCCAAAATTTTTGTTCAAAAAATTTTACTCATATATGAATTATGCATAAATGAATAAAACTCATATATGAGCAACTCATAAATGTGCACATCATGTGCGCAAAGTTAAAAAAAATTATTTGCACACACACGAGCAGTGTTGTCAGATATGGCGATATCTCGCCAAACGTGGCGACAAAAATTTTTTTTTTGGCGATGAAAATTTTGAAATGGCGATTGGCGATTTACTTGGCGATAGTTGAACTCCTTGGCGATATTTTTGGCTATATTTTTACGTTTTCAATAACATAGAATAATGTTAAAAATATGCAATTTTTTATATAACCAATTTCTTCTCCAACATAAAATATTTCGTGCAAAAAATTCTAAATGTTGTGACTCTTTATCTCAAACAAAAATTTTCTGAAACTCAAGAAGTTAAAAAAAATATGGACCAAGAAATCTCATTTGGTGTTTATAAAACATAGTGGGGAAAACTGGCTTTTATAAATTGGAACCAACATTTTGGTAATGAAGCAGAAATAAAGGCTGCAAAAGTTATTACATAATTGTATGATTACGATGATGCTCTGGCACTTAATACTTCAAGGATATGATATGTGTACTTTAACACACACTTAATTAAACGTTAATTCCGTTTTATCACAAGATTTATATAATAATTTTGATCTTGGTGTTCAAGTTCAATTTATCCTATTAATATTTATTTTTGGAATAAGTTATTTTTAAGTCTTTTTTAAACGTCAGTATTTTTTAAATGTTAATTTACATACTTGGCAATATTATTGCATATGTTGTTCTACAAAAAACATATTGTCCAATTTTCCTGACAGTGAAAAAGTAAACAACATTGAACAATATTGTCACCACATTACACAATTCTCTTAATTGTACAATAAAAAGCAAAAGTCTTTTGATATTTGCCAATATATTGAGCCACCTTCGAATATGATATACACATTGGCGATATTGTTGTACAATACGAAAAATTGCACAATTATATTGCAAGTGGGTGGGCCCCTTCAAATAATAATTTTTTTATGTTTTACGATAGACGTTACCTACTGAATTTAAAATTTAACGATATTTGTAATGTAATTACATAATAAAAATATTTTTGTAGCTAAAATTTAGTGGTTAATTAAAGTTATTATCAAATTAAGTTGAAAGTACGATAGCACTACAATATTTCCAAATATTATGGAAAGCTTTCCAAAAAACAGCTGTTCAATATAAATAAGAAAGTTGATTTATCAATTTGCAGAAAAGTGAAATAGCAAAAAACAAATTTTATGATACAAAAAGAGCATCAGAATGCATTTTTCTATTTATATATATCATGATATGAAAATATGTGTTACATTTGTTGTACATTTGCGAAAATTAAACGAAATTCATTTTAATACGACCACATGATGTTCATGTACATGCCTTCAAAAAACACACACATGCACAAAACATATGGTGTGTTTGTAAAATTTAAACAACACTTAAATTGATTTAATTGTGCAGTGAGAAACAAATTTTTGTGTTTAAATAAGATTTAAAAATAAAATACAAATAACACTGTACAACAAAATAACATTTTTTGGCTGTCCTTTAGATAAAATTACGCGGACTATATGGATTTCGATGCGTTAAATTCAAATCTGCTGTCAGTTTTTCTCTATCACGTAGAGATTTTTTTTATGGGCGTGGCTAATTTTGGCCCCTAAATTAGTCGGCCATACTAATATATTTTACTATAACTCGAAAACCACTTTTTCGATTTTAATAGATAATAAACCAAAAGACGAGCCACAAAATTTTGTTAAAAAAAATTTATAATCATATTTTACCTATCTTTTATGGTTTCGGAGTTATTCAGAATTTAAAAGAGAAAAAAATTTTTTTATGCAAAAATCGCGTAATTTTTTTACATGAAAATTGCAATAAAAAAATCAGAAACTCAAAAGTTTCATATTTTTTAAATTTTTCTTAAAATCACATATCCTAGGAATAAAACAAGCTATAAAACGTGAAAATCCAGCAATAAATCTTGATTTTATTCACAATTTAAAGCAGGTACCTAAAAATGGAAAAATGTGTGTAATGCATTAAATGCAGTCACATTTACATCTGGCAGTGATGGGAAAGTTGGTACGATCGTACTTTTTTTGATACCATTTGACATGAAAAAGTACCGTAGTACTCCCCTAAGAAATTTGATGCTCTCACGGGCAACTTAGAAATGCAGTCAGAAGACTCGCGCATGCATATACATATTTTGCCAAGAATTAAATTGTTTTTTCGACAAATAGAACGAAGCTTTATTAGTAAAGATCTTTTAGAAATGAGTAACCACAATTAAATATCAACGAAAACCATATTCCATTCAATGATATTTTATGTGGCACAGAAGTTGATCTATTGAAACAACTGTTTTAAATCAGTTTAAAGAAAATTTTAAAAAGTTTATATTAAGTTCTAAGGGCAAAAGTGGACTTTGACAATAAAATGTTATTTGGTTTAGTAAGTTTCCCCCTGAAAGTATTTTATCTGTTAAACCAATATCATTATACCACTTTTAATTGAAATGTTCCCAGGGAAAAGAAAAAAAAGAAAAGAAAAATAATTTGAAATATTAACAACCAATATAGAGCACTGGCTTATATAAAAACGCATTATATGAATACATGTTTCCTGATATATCGAGAGTAGCTTACGGAATTTTATCCATGCCTCACTCCTCTGTAAATGTCGAAAGGATTTTCTCTTACCAAAATTTCATGAAAACAAAATATAAATCAACAGCCATCGTATTCTGTAACTCGCTAAAGCTAAATCTCTATCGCTAAGAATCCATAAAATCAATTTGTAGATTTTCGGCTACGAATGTAATTTTCAAACGGGTATTGATAAATCAGGTAATGGCTTAAAAATGTAATTCGCCGAAATTTTATTGCTTTATGTCATCGCCAAAAATTTTAAATTTTCTATTTGTTCAGCATTTTAGCGGTCGAATTTAGCTTTAGCTTTAGCGAGCTATGGAATACGGGGGCAAGATTTATGTTCCAACAGTATTAAGTCTAATCCAGGCTACACCTATTTGTATATTTGTACCTATGTGTTCCTTTTTTTGTAAATGAATTTCTTATAATTTTTTGCCCCAAAGATGTCTAGGGATAACAGCACATCTTCTATCAATCGTCAAAATCGTTTTTCATTATTGCAAGACAAAAACGACAAGCCCGCCGCATCATCGCAAAAGTCTTTCAAGCCACCACCTATTTATCTGAGAGAAAAAAATTCAAACGCGCTTCTAAAAAATCTACTGTCGACCATTGGTGAAAATACTTTTCACATCATTCCAATTAAACGAGGTAATATTGATGAAACTAAAATCCAAATATATGATGAAAAAGATTTCCGAAAAATTGTTAGTGAGTTTGAAAAAAATAAAACAAATTTTTATACATATCAACTTAAGAGTGCTAAAGGCCTACAAATAGTATTAAAGGGCATAGATTCATATGTTGAGCCTGAAGAAGTAAAATGTGCACTTATCGAACAAGGATTTAAGGTAAAAAATGTTACCAATATAATTAATAGAGAGAAGATTCCCCAGCCTCTATTTCGTGTTGAACTGGAGCCGAATGATATACAGTTAAAAAAAATGAGACGCACCCAATTTATAGTCTAAAATACCTTTTACACCGAAAAATCACAGTTGAAGAGCCACGTAAGCGTTCAGGTCCCGTACAGTGCCATAATTGCCAAGAATATGGCCACACAAAAACCTACTGCAAATTACCTACAGTTTGTGTTATCTGTGGTGAATTGCATGGTACTGCTAACTGTACCAAGCCAAAAGTACAAGCTGAAAAAAAATGCAGTAATTGTGGAGAAAATCACACCGCTAATTACAGAGGATGCCGTGTATATTCTTTCGTTAAACAGGCTATGGGTCAAAAATCTAAATTAGCTCCAGTTCAATCAGCAAATGCTTACTCCGCCACTCTTCCTCAAACTAGCCAACTAGTAACTTCACGTGTATCGTATGCCGATGCTGCTAAGACTAGTTCTATTCCCACACAAAATGTTCCACCGCCAAGTAATTCAACGAATGCAAACTCTAGCTTTAACTTTAGTCGTCTTGAAGCTACTATTGAGAATCTGGTGCTAACTATAAACAACTTTACAACAAATATGACTAGCATGATGCAAGAAATGCTGAGAATGCAGAATACTCTGCTTCAAGCATTAGTCAACAAACCATGAACACGTTAAAATTATGTTTCTGGAACGCAAACGGCATTCGCCAACATAAAAATGAACTTGAGCACTTCCTCACGGAAAAAAATATTGATATAATGATGGTCTCTGAGACTCACTTGACTTCGAGAAGCTGCTTTAAGATAAATGGTTACACTCTATATGATTCAAAGGACCCGAGAGGGAGAGCATGCGGTGGATCAGCAATTCTAATTAAGTCAAGACTCAAGCACTATATCCTTGAGAACGTTAGTGAAGAATATATGCAAGCTACGAATATTTTAGTAGAAAATTTTTGTGCGAACTTCGTGATATCATCAATTTACTCACCTCCCAGATTTTCAGTTACCGAAGATCAGTATGAGAAGTTCTATAAATCGCTTGGATCTTGTTTCGTGGCAGCTGGTGACTACAATGCAAAACATACGTACTGGGGCTCGCGTCTTGTTACACCTAGAGGTAGAGCGTTGTTTAATACAATTTCAAAAATGGGCTTAGATGTCATTTCGAGTGGGGAGCCTACTTACTGGCCTACTGACGTAAGAAAAATTCCAGATGTTATAGATTTTGGCGTCACGAAAAATATCCATAGGGACTTAATTCACGTAGAGGGCTCTGTAGATCTGTCCTCCGATCACTCTCCCACAATAGTTACAATTTTCAACCCACTAAGGAGTGATTTAACTAACTCATATGCGAAAACGATTAACAGGGTCAACTGGCTAGGATTCAAAAAATATATTAGTAGTCACTGCGTAGAAAACATTCAGCTAAGATCACCTGATGATATTGAATTTAATATTGCCAATCTTACCGAATATATTAAACAGGCTGCTGAACATGCCACTACTTCCTATCCGCAGACTGGCTTTAATAGAATTTATTCTACGGATATTGAACGTCTCGTATGTGAAAAAAGGAGAGCTAGAAGAGAATGGCAACAACACCGATCACCCCTAAATAAAATCAGACTTAAAGAATGTACTAAACGACTCAAAGAGCTGCTATCGTCGGAAAAGACTGCATTACTGGAAAAGTACTTAGAAGGTAACTTATTTTCTGAGCATTTAAAATCTGTATTCACTCCCAATTCATGTACGGGTGCTGCCGATTTACTGAGTTTAGTCTCTCTACCCCCTCGTCCCTTAAGGTTTAAGATGCATGAACTACAAAAAATAGTTGCTGAACTCGACCCTAAGAAAGCTCCAGGTATTGATGGCATTAGTAACAAGATGCTGATGAACTTGCCTCATATTGCAATAAGAATTTTGCTATTTATTTTTAATGCCATTTTACGAATGCAGTATTTTCCACATAAGTGGAAACTTGCCAAGATTAAAATGATTCCAAAGCCAGGCAAAGATCTTACCAAGGCTGAGTCATATTGGCCTATAAGCTTACTTTCAACAATTTCAAAGCTTTTCGAAAAGCTGCTCATGACTAAATTGTCCACAATTTTAGCTGATACTGGGTGCATCCCGGACCATCAATTTGGCTTTAGAAGTCAGCATAGCACTATTGAGCAAACACATAGATTGGTTCAAATTATAAGGAGGACTTTTGAAGAAAAGAAGTATTGTTCTGCCCTTTTTATTGATGTTTCTCAGGCATTTGACAAAGTATGGCACAAAGGCCTAGTTTTAAAATTGAAGACATACCTACCAATAAATATACAAAAGCTTTTGGAAAGTTATATTCTCGATAGAAAGTTTACTGTTGTGGAAGGAGACTTCATGAGTGTACCCGAATCTATATCTTCTGGTGTGCCACAGGGTAGTATTCTGGGGCCAGTCTTGTATCTAATATATACTTGTGATATGCCTGTGAGCAATAACATCCACACTTCTACATTTGCCGATGATACAGCCTGTTTGAGTATTCACAAAAATCCTGATGAGGCATCCCGCAATCTCCAAGCACACATTACCCAGCTTGAAATATGGTTGAACTTATGGAGAATTAGAGTCAATGAACAAAAGTGTGTTCATATAACGTTTACCCTAAGAAAAGATACCTGTTCCCCCATTCGAATCAACAATCAAAATATTCCTCAACATTCTCAAGTCAAATACCTTGGAATACACCTTGATCGAAGGCTTACATGGAAATATCATATTGACTCTAAGTTAACCCAAATGAAACTTAAATTGACTCAAATATATTGGTTAATTGGCAGAAATTCAACACTCAGCCTAGACTGCAAACTCTTGATATACAAGTCGCTTTTGAAGCCAATATGGTGCTATGGAATTCAGCTGTGGGGCACTGCTTCAGCTTCAAATGTCGAGAGAATCCAACGAAGGCAAAACAAAATTTTACGTTTGATAACATCTGCTCCATGGTACGTTAAAAACTCAAATATTCATCGTGATTTAAATATGCCACTAGTGAGTGAAGAAATTGCAAAATACGCAGGCAAATATTTAACTAAACTCGAGTCACATCCTAATCCGCTTGCCCGTAATATTTTGAGCTTTACTGGACACATCCGCTTAAAAAAGAGGGACACAAGGGCTCTTATACCCAACACTCCAGATGGGACTGCTTAAAAATACTTCTTTTTGATTATCACTACTTATGTATTATTTATAACTATCACTAAGCTTATGTCCAATATTGGTCGGGCCTAATAATTATATTTAGATTTAAGATTTGATTACTTATTGTTAGTTCATTTTTGAAGATACAATAAATAAATATGTATATGAAAAAAAAAAAAAAAAAAAAAAAAAAAAAATAAAATTTAAATAAGAAATATTATAATTTTTGGTACTCTCGGGATCAAAAACGTACTAAAAAAATTTGTTTTTGATACCGAAATGCAAATCTCATTTCCCATCACCGACATCTGGTAATGCTATTGAAAGGGCATTGCGGGCAGGTCACAGAACTTTAAATTATGAATAAAATCAAGATTTATTGCTGGATTTTCACGTTTTATAGCTTGTTTTATTCCTAGGATATATGGTTTTAAGAAAAATATAAAAAATATGAAACTTTTGAGTTTCTGATTTTTTTATTGCAATTTTCATGTAAAAAAATTACGCGATTTTTGCATAAAAAAAAAATTTTTCTCTTTTAAATTCTGAATAACTCCGAAACCATAAAAGATAGGTAAAAAATGATTATTAATTTTTTTAACAAAATTTTGTGGCGCGTCTTTTAGTTTATTATCTATTAAAATCGAAATAGCGGTTTTCGAGTTATAGTGAAATATATTAGTATGGCCGACTAATTTAGGGACCAAAATTAGCCACGCCCATAAAAAAATCTCTACGTGATAGAGAAAAACTGACAGCAGATTTGAATTTAAAGCATCGAAATCCATATAGTCCGCATACTTTTATATAGAGGCTATTTTGGCTGTTGTACAGTGTAATCATTGACTGATTTATTAGCCCTTAAGCACTCATGTGCGTTGACTAGCAGATTTTTTTTTGTTGCTGCATTTATGAAAATAAACACAACGAAAAATTTTGCGAGTTTTCATTTATGAAGAAACTCATAAATGTGTGTTTTTTGTAGAGCACACATGAATATTTCGGTACTATGCTTTTTACTCTTTTTTTGACCTCATTATGGCAACGCTCACACCATTATTTAGCAAATACACATTCCTTTTACCCTTTTTCACCACCACTTGGCAGCTTTAATACCAGTATTTAGCGAAGACACAAACCCTTAATGCTTAAAACGCCCCTTAGTGGTGAAATTTCGTTATCTATCGTTATCTATTTTAATGATTTTCTTGGGGAACAAGCAATTCCTATATAATTGTATGACAGTTTACTTCAGTGATGCCAACTTAGCACTTTTCGGGCTAGATTTAGCCCATTTTCAGTCACTCAAAACGCGAAAAAAAAATTTGGCCCGAAACTAAAAAACGCGTTTCCCTAGCACTTTTTACAATTATCTTTCAGCCCTTTAGCCCCTTTTAACGTTTTGCTCGATATGTCTACATTTAAATTTTTACGAACTTTTTCTTCCTTTAATCTAGCAATATCGACTTATGAAATAACGTGACAGCATTGTTTTACTAATTTTCTTCTCTTATTTTGCTTTACCAATTTAAAAAAGAAGAAACAATATGGAAAAATGTTATATTTCTTCAAAATTTTTTGTGCTTTCAAAGATTTTCAGTATAGCCTAAAAACAGATTTTTATTTAATAAATTTAAAATTTACTTACGTAGCCATATGTATGTATACTACTATTGTATGTATGTATACTACATACTACTGTATATATACATATACACTATTTAATCTAGGTATGTACCTTATTGAAATGTAAATGAAATATGTATGTACCTTATTGAAATGTTATATATCAAGCTATGTGTTCATCTCATGTTAGTTATTTATTTTCTAACAAACTACTTTACTTTGGCTTTGATTTTCAACAAAAACATTTAAAACTAGCCCCTTTTCGCGCTTTTTCCAAAAATTTTATTTTATGTTGCATTAAACGTATATTTTTTCAGTTTAGACCTTTTAAGACCCTTTTTCAAACATTTTTACGCGTTTTGAGCCTAAAAAGTTGCCATCACTGGTTTACTTCAATATTTGCAGAGTTAACAAAAATATTGGGCGTTCAACATTTAAAGACTACGGCATACCACCCTCGATCTAATGGCCTCGTAGAACCTTTTCAATGCAACCTTAAAGCAGCAATAAAGTTTTACGACAGCGGACACCTGTCACTACTCTTATCATTAGTTTTTCTAGGTTTGCGTACTACAGTAAAGGAGAACATAAATGCTAGTCCAGCCAAGATGTTATTTGGCTGACAATTACTATCCCGAGAGGTTTTTGCCATGCAACGGAAAATAAGGATGATTAGTCATACTTAATCAAACTACTTCGTAGGCATATGTCAAGTTTAAAGGCAGTTAGAATGGTTCGACGTAGCACAGTGGCGTGAATTAAAAAAAAAGTGGTAAAAAGTCCGCAACTTTTGAACTAGTTAACCGATTTCGATGAAACCAACTGTTTTGGAAAGTAGAAGTGTTGAAATTTTTAGAAAGTTTATTTTGAGGCACCCTGTTGTAAGACAGGGTAGCTCCAAACAGCCTCAAAGTGGGAAAGTGCGGGTATCGAAATTCTTTCGGAGCTTGTAACTTTTGTGAATAGGGACCGATTTGAATAATTTTTTCAGCGGGACAATCTACGTTAAGAAATAAAAATAAAACATGCTAAGAGTACCATTTTATCTCTTTCTTTCTTCTTTATTACTTGGCAAAAATCAGTATGTTTTAATGTTTTTGAAAGAAAACTTCATTACAATTCATATAAAAAAAATTTTTTTTTGATATCTCAAAAATTGTAGCAAGGAATAATTTTGCAATTTGGATTTTTAAAAATTATGAAAAAATTTGGTATATTTTGTGAAAAAAGTATTCTTAATTTTTTTGGAATATTTTAAACAATTATTAAGTATTTGATAAAAACTTTGATTGTTTCTGAGAAAGGAGACATTGAGAAAGGGTGTGAAATAAATTTTGGAGATTGTTGTTGGTGCACCCTACATTCAGCATTGGTCGAAAACTAGCAATTTTTTTCAAAAAATCCGATTTTCGGATGTGGCAAAAAAATTGCACGGTCGTTTTTGTAAATTTTTGGTTTTTTATTATAAATAAATTTGTTGTAAGTAACCTGTAAGAAACTCTTGACATCCTACACATAAATGCAGGCAGGAGAGAAGATTTTCTAAAAATTCTAAAAATTTTTCTAACACAATTTTTTCCAATAAGAAAAAAGTATTATAAAATTATAAATTGGGAATCATTTTAATTTTTATCAATACATTCAGCTTTGCAAACTGAAAAAAAATTATTCTCCTACCTTCAATACTTTTTGAAATATTCGAAATCCAATTTTGATTAAAAATTTTAATTTTCTACATTTTTTATTTTTGTCTAAATTATTGATCTTATTTTCTTTACTGCAAATGTTTCTTAATTTTTTCTATGTTATTACAATAGTAGATATAATTGTCTATTCAACGGTATATAATATGTATTCCTTTGGCATTATATCAGTCTTAAAATGTATACAAAAATATAACACCTCAGGTAACAATTTACGTGTTTTATCTGATACTCAAACAAACCCACATTTTCTATGAACTCTTGAAGCTGTTATTAAATACTTTACTTAAATACAATAAAATATAAGAATTTATATACACACAGTATATTTATATACCCACAAGGACAAAGGTACCTACACGCACATCTCCAATATGGGTATGGTTTTACCTGATATTTGTATCGGTTTTGTATTCGTAGCTTGTAAAATAGCTACATATTTAAGCTGCGATGCATTTAATGTCATTATTTCAGTTATAGCTATCATGGAGATAACAATTAAAAATAAATCGCTCTGCAAATTAATGTGGGAATACCTCACTGATGGTAGTACTCGGTTGGACAAGGTAGACCAAAGGATGTACATAATATCTACTCCATATGGTTTATCTGTAAACACCGATTTATCGAAAAAACTTGAAAATTTTTTTAAATTATATGAAAAGAAGATACGTGAATGCAATAAATCAATTTCTAAATTTTAGAATAAAAATCAGGATTGGTTAGATATGGGACTATCTACGGAAATATACCCAAAGAAGTTTGGTCGGCCAAATAAAGATTACGATAACGTTCGACGCAGGAGCAAAAGGATTAAACAAGAAGACTTGATAAATACGTATTCGGAAAATGAAATCAAAGATTCATTCAAATTGATTTTAGCGAAGACTCAACTTAAAGAAGCAGGCAAAATCGTAGATGTGCTACCAGTTGCTTCTCCAAAAAGATTAAGACGGATGGTGGAAAGCATTCCAATGCCAAAATATAGTAAACATTTTACGATGGAAGATGCACTAGCACTCATTCTTAATTTGGGCCTTTCAAGAAATAAATACGATATCTTAAGGAAGGTGCTTAAAGAAAAAAGTTGGCCTTTGCCATCAAGTACATTGTTGTTAAAAAGAAAATCGGAAATTTTGCCACATCCGATAACAGTGGATAGCCGAATTGCAGTCATTAGTTTGTCAGACCTTCTTCATAATACAGCATCAAGACTCATCGCTACTTTTGACGAAAGAGACTTAGAGACATGTAATAATTCTGAAGTAACACTAATATTCAAATGGGGATGTGATGGATCATCTGGATTTTCCGAATATAGACAGCCCAGTGCATACGATAATGACTTTTCCAAAGTTTTAATGGCATCGTTAGTACCATTAAGGCTTCGACTACATAATGAAATGCCTTCAACAAGTAAAAATGCATTTAAAGATGTACGGGTAAATACTACTCCAGGCTCAAAGTTTTTATGCCGACCAATACCGTGCAATTTTTTTGCCACATCCGAAAAAAAATTAGTTCTCGTTGTACCTTCATAGTGAACAGACATAATAGCGGAATTTTTCTTACATACAAACTAAATAAAAAAAAAATCATACAAAAATATTCGTAGTACATATTGACTATAATAAATAAGCTTTATTTGCTTTGCAAATATTTTTTACATATAGAAATAACAAAAACAAAAAAAAACCGTAAACAAAAAAACATACAAACATACCCTTGAGGAATACTCTATATGAGTACCCCAAAGGAAAAAAATAGTGAAGTGAGTTCTAACGGCAGAAATGCCTATTTTACTGTGAGTTTTGATGCTCATAATGATATCAATAAAAATAAAATATCTGATAATAGACTTGCTGTGAGTTCTGAAGCTCTTAATAAAAACCAAAAATCTGATAATAGACTTTTTCTAACGGCAAAACCACAGTTTCGTCAGCGATCAACTTCGCTTTGTCCAATGCCAACTAGTGAATCGTTGACAATATTGCCTAGTTCTTCCACATTTAACTCAGCGATATCATCCGCTTCCGACTCGTGGTCAACAATTAAACAAGTTGTTACTGAAGACAACAGTAGTACAAAACCAAAGGTACAAGTAGGAATGGACAGAAGTAGGTTGTTTGTGGGGTTTCGCGATCATGATCCTCATACAAAATTTGGATCATGCCTACGCTACAGCCGGCATTTAAGTTAGTTGATTGGTTTGCTACATTGTGTTGTATGGAGTAGGGGTATGTTGTGTGAAAATCGACCATTACCGATGTTCTTTAGGTAGGGTGTCAAACCGCAAAGATGGTGTGACGATTGTAGGGTTTTGATTTTGTTGTGGAGGGGGTGCGTGTGTGTATGTATGTATGTTTTTGAAAATATATGTATGTGTGTGTGTGTATGTTAGTTTATAAAAAGTTGATAATATTTGTAGCAAACGCAGGTGCAGTGGTTTCTATTGCTGTAAAAAGTTTATAATTAGAATTATAAAAATTTTACGTTTGTGATAAGAAATGAATATATGGATAGAAATGTTTTTTAAAATAAAACTATTTAACCACAAATATGCATTCTTTAACTGTAATTACTGAATTTGTTTGTTTTGTGTGAAATACATATGTAACTATGAAATGAAAAAATTTTTGTAGTGTATTGGTTGAAATCTACAGCTTAAGTAAATATAGGAATATAATTAAATAATTGCGTATGTGATTGTATATGTATTGAAGTTGATTTGATAAAAAAAGTTATATGTAAATCGTATACTCTAAGAAAGAGATTAAATACTGCATATGTTCAAATATATCATCATTCTTATTTCAACCACTTTTCTCTAACAACGTCTAAATAAAAATATTTATAAAAATGACTAAATTTATTTGTGAATTTTGTAAGAAAGAGTTCACTACGAATACAAATTTAAGGAGACATATTAGATTACATCATCAAGGGTCTTCCTCATCGTTTAAGTGTACAACGTGTAAGCTATATTTTTCAAACCGCGAGGAATGGGAACAACACTCTCATACTATATCAGACAGCGGTGCAATCAATATATATTGTGACAAATGTAGAACATATATATCAAATACTAAATGGCATTATCATATAAGAACAAATATGCATAAAACTAACAGTGCGGAAAAAACAGAGAAATATAATAACTATGACGGTAGTTTAAAGTGTATCAAGTCTGTATTCAATAATCGCATCATAACATATTTGATTGAAAATAGCAATGAAACTGATTTAATACCAGAAAACTTTCTGTATACAATTAGAGACAATGTCATGGAATTGTTATATAATGTGACACAGGAATATTCGAGTATAAAATTTAATATTGAATTATTTTGCGAGTATATGTTGGTTAAGGAAGATCATGATACATGTATCATAGAAGTTAAATCGCATCAAACAAAAATGGTGATCCTAAGCATATCAACGACAAGTGATGACATTATTGACCTTTATAATGAACAATGTAATAATATAATTAAAAAAATGAGTGAATTTCAGGAACGTGATAGCGGATGGTCATTAATTAAAATATCACATCTTGAAATCAATGTCAACAAATATAAATGTATTAAAGGGTCACAATATATTCCATTACCTCTAACAATACAGAGAAAGTTTGCTTGCATCAATGTCCAAAATACTGATATATATTGTTTTAAGTGGGCTATAATATCAGCACTTTATCCAGTTGATTTGAATACCAATAGATGTTCATCATATAAAGTTAACAACATAAATGAAGAAATCATAACGCTTGAAAATAATATAATATTAAATTTTAAAAGTCTGCATTTTCCTCTACCACTTAATAAAATCAAAGTGTTCGAAAGTAAAAATCCTGATATAAGTATTAATGTGTTTGGATTGGGCGATGATAATAATATAGTCGGTCCATACTATTTTACTGTGCAGGAAAAATTCCAACACATCAATTTGTTGCTTTTGGAGGAAGGAGAAGGAAGATTCCATTATGTATGGATAAAAAATATATCAAGGTAATTGTAAAGAATATATATTCTTCAATAATTTTATACTAATTAAGTTTTTCTTTATATTTACAGATTAATTAAAAGTCAAGTAACGAAACATAAAACTATGGCATATGTATGCAATACCTGTTTAATACATTTCCATTCTCATTCATCATTAAACATACACAAACAGCATTGCAATAAAATGATAACTAAGATGCCAACTGAAGACAATAATTTAGTAAGTTTTAGGAATTTTAAAAAGCAAATGGATGTACCTTTTATAGTATACGCTGATTTTGAATGTATTCTAAAATCAGTTGATATTCAAAATTCTGCAAATATTAAATCTATACAAAAGCACATTCCATTTGCATACAGTTATTATATTAAATGTACATTTAACTCTAATTTAGATATATTTAGAATTTATAATGGTGCTGATGACGCACCTAATCATTTCTTTAAGAGTTTAGTTAAAGATGTAAGATATATCTATAAGAATTATTTAAGTGTAGTAAAACCAATGAATTCCTTAACACCACTTCAACAGATCAGACAAATGGAGGACAAAATATGTCACATTTGTGAATGTTTGCTATCTGTTGAAGATCTTGTGGCTGATCATTGTCATCTAACGGGTGAATATAGAGGTCCCGCACACAAAAAATGCAATTTAGAATTTCAAATTGCAAACTTCATTCCGATATTTTTTCACAATCTTTCGGCATATGATTGTCATTTGTTTATTAGAGAATTATCATGTATTAAAGGTGATATAAATATAATTCCTTTCAATAAGGAATTATATGTATCTATATCGAAAAGAATTTCGGTTAATGATTGCATTGATAATGATGTTGATAATGATGATGATGATGATGATGATGGTGATGATAATGGTGATAATGATAAGACAATAGAATTACGTTTTCTAGATTCTTTTCGATTTATGCCGTCGAGCTTAGAAAAACTAGCTAGCTATTTGTCTGATGATGACTTGACGACAGTAAAATTAATCTATCAAACTCATAATGAATTCAGTTTAATGAAGCGTAAAGGTGTCTTTCCATATGACTTTCTTAACTCAGTTGATCGGCTGGAGGAAACTCAACTACCACCGCGATCATGTTTCTTTAATAAACTTACAAATGAGTCGTGCAGTATAGATGATTATGAACATGCTGAAAATGTTTGGAATACATTTAATTGCAACAAATTGTTGGACTATCTTCTATTATATCTAAAAGTAGATGTTCTCTTGCTATGTGATATATTTGAAAATTTCCGTAAAGTTTGTAAGAAAATTTACAATTTAGACCCTTGTCAATATTATACTACTCCAGGCTTATCTTGGGATGCAATGTTGAAAACAACTAAAATAGAATTGGAATTACTAACAGATATTAACATGTACAATTTCGTTGTACGAGGTATTAGGGGAGGTATTGTTCAGTGTAGTAAACGGCACACCATAGTAAATAATAAATACGTTAATGATTATGATCCCACAAAAGAATCAAATTATCTAATGTATTTTGATGTAAATAATTTATATGGATATGCAATGTCGCAGTATCTTCCCTTTAAAAATTTTAAATGGTTTGAAAACGTTGAAGACTTTAATATACATGTAGTGGAAGAAGACTCAGAAATTGGTTACATATTAGAAGTAGACTTGGAATATCCAAGTACACTGCACGACCGTCATAGCGATTTTCCATTCTGTGCAGAAAATAAAAAAATTGGGGGCATGAAACAGCAAAAATTAATAACAGACTTAAACAATAAAACCAATTACATAATACACTATCGCAATCTGCAACAATGTCTTCAACATGGTTTGATTTTAAGGAAAATTCATAGAATTCTTCAATTTAATCAGTCAGATTGGTTGAAAAAATATATTGATATAAATAACTATCACCGAACATTAGGTAAGAATGTATTTGAACAGAACTTTTTTAAATTGTTAAATAATGCAGTATATGGGAAGACAATGGAAAATGTTGACAAAAGAAAAGATATAAAATTAGTATGTGAATGGGAGAGTAGGGGGAAGAGATTAGGAGCTAGAGCTCTTATTGCCAAACCTAATTTTCACAGTTGTCTGAAAATTCATGAACAAATGGTTGCGATTCAATTGAAAAGAGTACGAACTGTGTACGACAAACCCATTTACATTGGATTTTCTGTCTTGGAACTCTCGAAACATAAAATGTATAATTTTCACTACGAATATATGAAACCGAAATATTGTGAAAATATTAATTTAAATTACATGGACACGGACTCGTTTATATATGATATTAGAACGGATGATCTATACAACGATATTAGAAACGATGTACGAAATCAGTTTGATACATCTGGGTATCCGAAAGATAATATCTATAATTTACCGCTTGTCAATAAAAAAGTATTAGGAATGATGAAGGATGAATGTAATGGTAAAATAATTAAAGAGTTCATTGGTTTACGCGCTAAAATGTATTCAATTAAAATTGATGAGGAGGAAAAAGAAATTAAAAAAATTAAAGGAGTTAAAAAATGCGTAACCAATAGACTAACGATTAATGACTTTAGAAAATGTTTATTTGAAAAAAAAATGTACTATGATTCTATGTATGTATTTAGATCAAAGATTCATGAAATATATACTCAACACATTAGTAAATTAGCATTAAGTTATTTAGATGATAAGCGATTTATTAGAGATAATAGTATTAATACATATGCATGGGGACATTATGCAATAAATAGTCAACAACCATCATCATCATCATCATCATCATCATCATATCCAAATGAAAATGTATTAACATCATCTTCAAGTGATAATATTGTACAATAGTATTAAGTGATTTTAGATTATAAGTGAATATATAACGTGAAAAAAACAATAAATAAATAAATAAATAAAGAATATCATTAAAATATTTTAGTTTGTTTTTATTTTAAACTATAGTCATCTATTGAATAGGAATTTTAAACACAAGTAACCACAATTTGTTTTTGTGTGAATAAAATTTAATCGTGCTTGTTCTTAACCTTACTCAACTAAGTTGATATAAAATTTAATCGTTTAGAAATAAAAAAAAAATCAAAACAAAACTTTTTTATATATTATTTTATTTTTTTGAGAATTTTATAATATAATAAAAATAAATCTCATATTGAAGTATATATAATATTATTGAAGTTCATCTTTATTGATCCAAGAATTATATTGATTGGAAAATCCCAACCATTTTACGTACGTCTGGTGCCCCTTAGTTTTAATAACATTTTCAATCAAGTATGTATTTGGAAAATGTGTCTTTAATAGTTCATGTTCATAGAATCCACCAACAATCGGATTCCTTTGATAGTCTTCCAATAAATAGGTAAGGGGGTTTGTGTTCTGTAAAGTACGAATTTTAAAAATTTCAGTTGTCCAGTTTGGAGTATATCCTTTTGAAAAAATATGTTTATATTTGCTAATTCGAACGTGATCTCCAACTTTTAGTTTACCAGATTTATATATTTTGGGATGATTATAGACTTGTTTTAGTATAGAACTTTCATTTTCTGTGTTAACAGACTTTGGTGTCATTCCAATTGTTCTATGCTTTTTATTATTATATTGATCAATTAAATCCTTGCATATATGTATCCATTGATAATTTCCTTGTAGACTAAAATTTTTCCACATCATTCCTTTTAGAGTTCTATTAAATCGTTCTACAATAGACGCTTTCATGATACTATATGTAGAATAGTGGTTGATATTATGTTTTTTCATCAAGTTTTGAAATATTTTATTATAGAACTCTTTACCATTATCGGTTTGCAAGTTTTTTGGAATTCTCTTTAGCGAAAAAATAGATTGCATAGCATTGGTTATATCTTCACTACTTTTAGATTTTACAGGTACAGCCCAAGCAAACTTTGAAAATGTATCTATAACTGTTAAAATAAATCTATAGCCTTTGTTATATTTTGAGTAAGCACCCATTTCAACAAGATCTGCTTGCCAAAGATCATCAATTCCCTTGACCACCACTCGACTTTGATTAAACAAAGCGTGTACAAGTTTTCTTTATTCTATGACAAAATTCTCGTAGACGAATATTCGACTCGACATACGCAATACGGGTGATTATGATTGGTTGGCTAGACAGTTCTAATGGACTAAAACTTGAAAACATCTTCATATTTAAACTCAAAATCTCTCTAACAACCTAAATATAAATACATGTAGAAATTAATTTCATTAGTGAAAATCATGGGTATTACACATTTACAGATAATGAATCTGTTATTTCTTTTAAGAAAGCTAGAAGTAATACCAATACGATATTTAACCATGTTGTATGTGAGAAGTATATTTTTGTATGGGGTGAGAAAAGAATGTTGATGTATTCTACTAATGTCAAACTTATACTAAAATCACCAAACATTTGATAGGAAATAATCATAACGTAACTATAATGTTTAAGTAAGATGAGAAAAATATAAATCATGTTGGAATTAAAAATATGGAATTTTGATTATAAGCAAAGATAGTGAATTAAGTGATGATCGTCATAGAAAATAATTTGAGTACATAACAGTATAGTTTTTCGCATTTTATCTGGCCTTAAACTTCATTCATCTAAATGTTATAAATGTTCAGCTACTTGTAAACTGATGACCCAATTTGAAACAGATAATCTGATCTGAAAATCTGAACAGCTCCTGATAACCTGATCTGTTTTACAGATCAGTTGCCTGACAACCTGATCTGAAAACTAGACCAACTCCTGATATGCTGATCTGAAAACCAGACCAGCTCCTGATAAGCTGATCTGAAAACCAGATCAGGTCCTGATAAGCTGATCTGAAAACCAGACCAGCTCCTGATAAGCTGAACTGAAAACCAGATCAGGTCCTGATAAGCTGATCTGAAAACCAGACCAGCTCCTGATAAGCTGATCTGAAAACCAGATCAGGTCCTGATAAGCTGATCTGAAAACCAGACCAGCTCCTGATAAGCTGATCTGAAAACCAGACCAGCTCCTGATAAGGTGATCTGATAGCTGATACCTGATCTAATAGGTGATACCTGATCTTATAGCTGATACCTCTTATTTGGTATTATTAAACATGGATGAGAAAATTTTAAAACAGTTGGTGTTGACAAGAAATGTCTTGAAGAAAAAGCTTCGTAGTATAAAAACTGGTGAAATAGATACACGTGAAGAACTAAGAGATATATTTGATCCTATAACAGAACCTCTCAAAGAATTCATGAATAGTTCTAAAAATATTGACAGAATACACAAGAAAGAACAAAGTAAAAACAATATAGAATCTGAAAATAGTAAATTTTTTTAAGTCTCAGAAACCATCAGTCAAGATAGAGAGAAGTTAAAGAAACTTTCAAAAGGAACAATATTTGATAATACTATCTTATTTAATGATGCTAATAGTGTGAATAATTATGATGATGAAGAAGATGATTTTTACACACAGCCTTCCAACACCGAAGAAACTTATATTGACTTATTAGTCTTAGAAGGAAGAAATGAATTAGATACAAACTATGGCTCACCTAAAGATTTCAGTAATGAATGGAAATTTGGTGATAGAAATCTAAAACTGAATAAAGATAAAATACAAGTTGATGGTCAAATATGAGGCTTAAAAGTGGGTTTATTTTCTTTAATGATTGATAAAACGTGAAAATACTATGACAAATTTGATTTTGAAAACTAAATAAAATATATAATTTCTACCAATGTATACATAGAGAATCATCATCATTCACTGACGGAGAACAATGTTATCAGTAAATTGTTTCTCGAAACTCAAATCGAGAAACTAAAGGATGAATTAATAATAAAGCTTAAGGCATTAATATAATTCAAGGATATATTCAAATGCAAATTAATGGAGTTGAGTGTGAAATAAAATTAACGATAGAAGATAGGTATAAAATTGAAAAAAACATTCTAAAAATTAAATCGTCTTTTGGCAAACAAATTGAACAGCTGAGCGATAAAATTTATAGATTGGGAAATTAACTACATTTTAGTATAAATAGCTGAAAATGTATCAAGTAGATCACAACACTCTCCAAAAAACTGTAAAACAACTCAATGTTCTTAAAAAGAAATTTAGTAAACGTAATCCATAATAAATTTATAAAATTGTTTGTGTATTGTAGTGATGTAATGAATGGAATAGATGATGTTTTATGGAGCTGATTTAGGTGAAGTGGGTAGCTATTCTAGAGAAAATAGAAATTATTGATTTTTGCTGACTGTAACTGACACATTCTCAAAATTTATATGGTGAGTATCGTTGAAAATAAAAGCTACACTCGAAAAAAACCAAGTCAATGGAAAATATTTTTGAAATGATATGAGTATCAAAACAAAAAATACAAATAGATGTTGGTAAAGAATTTTTAATAAACACTGCAAAATTCATGCATAAACAGAGGATTAAAAATTACTTAATATGAAAGTATCAATAGTAGAATGATTTAATAGATCATTAAGAGGAATTATGTGATAAGAATTTAGAATTAATGGTTCATATAAGTGGATTGATATAGATATGTATATAAGGATTTACTTAGTGCATGAAATAGAAAAGTTCATCTAACCGGAAAATTAAAATATTTGCGATTAAAGTTAACTCAACGAATAAGAAAAAGTTGCAAAATACAGTATACAGTAATTTGAAGAGGAAACAAAATGTTAAAATTCAATGAAAATATAAATAAAATTACGAAGGAAAAATCTAGTTTGTATTGGTTTTTTTTTTTTTTTTTTGAAGGATTGATTAGGAATGTTAGGTCTCAGGGAAGGTTATTAGCTTAATGTACTGGAATTCTTTAAACTTGATTGTCTGTATGAAATATTGTGAAAACTTAAGAGTTCAAAACATTCAGAAACACATCATATTATCACTTTTTGTAGTAAAAGGTGTACATTTTCCATTTCGAAAGCTCTAGCACACAAAATTTTAAAATGTGAATATGGTTATTATAATAGATATTTACTCTGTTCATTTCTAGATAAACTAAGGGAATTGGACTTTGATATCTAATCTTTAAGAATGTACATGTGTATGAATGGGTATCAAACAAACTTACTAAATAAATACAGACTTCAACTAGAATCATGCTGAAGCATGCATAAATTGAAAAATGTAATGTAAACAGATCTTACTTTATATCTGTATCTGTATGAGTATGAAATAAATTTACTGAAAAAAATTGGAAGCATGCCGAAGCATGTAGGATTTAAAAAATTCTTCCGTCATACTTTTATAAGGAAAGAAATTTTAAGACTTTGTGGCAAATGAAATAGATATGTATCTACTTTGTTAAAAATTCAAAAGAGTGAATTCGTAACTCTAATATTATAGATTGTTAATTAAAACAGCACGGACTCTCGCGTCACTATCGATAGAAGCATGCTAAAGCATGCATGCTAGCAAAATATTAAACTTGTTAGAAGGTGATGAGAAAGCTATTTTCTAATCATTAATTTGTAGACAGCAATTGTATCTGGATCAACTCCACTCATGAATGAATTGTATACAGGTATGATTGATGGTGATGAGGACCTTTTCGAAGTGAGAAATGATTACATCTGAATGCGATACAACGCAGTCTACGTTAACCCCAATAACGTCAAGGGGTTAAACACCAAATCTTATATAGAAACACTTGAAGTAAAAATTCTCGCAAACATAGATATTCCAATATTTCTAACACTTTATGAAAACACTGATGGTGAATTAATGATGGAGGTAAATGTGTTATTTTAGATCGATTTTCTAGAATAGTTGATTATTAAAGATGTATTTCTTTGCATATGAACTAATTTCTACGTACATACATATATTTACCTATATGTATGTATATATTAATACTTTTAAAATTATATAAATATTTTCTATTTCAAGTAATAAAATCTGAAAAAATAGTAGTGACACATTAGAAGAAAAAATTAATAAAATAAAAAGAAAGACTGACTGACCAACTGATACGTTCACTCTGTCTGACAGATACAAAAAGCTCACTTAAATATATTAGAAATATATACGCAATACGCTAAACTTTAATAAAATGAGAAAAAAAATCACTTCATCCAGAACATCAAATAAAAGCCATAGGCGCTCACCCGTCATAAAATAAAAATATACTCGTACATTATTAATGTACTTAAACATATTATCAGTATGAAGTAACACAATTTGAAGAATAAAAAGTTTAAAATTTAATTATCCCTAACGCTGACAAAGAGGAGACAGAAATGCTGACATACAAAGTCATATTGTATACTAGAGGACCAGTTGAGAGGTTAGACCGAAATTGTAAGAAAACGACTT
Organism: Tachina lurida; assembly: GCA_944452675.1. Classification (NCBI taxonomy): domain Eukaryota; kingdom Metazoa; phylum Arthropoda; class Insecta; order Diptera; family Tachinidae; genus Tachina; species Tachina lurida. The sequence goes on along the minus strand of OX101753.1, from coordinate 95,539,471 downwards.
CGTTTTCTGTTGTTCGCTATTCAAGAAGAAAATAAGATAGTTCATTATGAATTAACTAATTTAAAAGTACATTTAAGTTCAGTCTCATATCCATATGATGATAATCCTAACATAAAATTTAAAAATAAACGTAATGCAATTCTATATAGTTATTATATGTATCTAAGATCCCAGCAAAGGTAGTATATGAACGAATCTCATGCGTTTCTACCTGTACCAGAGTTTAATATAAAAGCTCCTTTTATTCAATAGTGGGGGCAATTGAATAAAATTTTAATTTGAAATAGTAAGCAAAGAAATCAGCTTAGTGTATTCTTATTCATGATCGTATAATAGAATATATACCCATCAAAGGACAAGTTCGAAAAGTCTTATAAATTGAGTAATATGGAAAACAACATAATTTTTATAGATGTACAAGGTTTCAAAAGTAATTCAAATGATTTCATCGCAAAAGAAGTAGCGATTGTTTTCAACAATTACGAATAATTTATTTCATTATAAAACTCAATAATCAATAAAAAAAGAAGCAAGCTGGCTAACAAAAAACTATCGTTACATAAGCTAGAGTGCTGGATCAGTTTCATTTAAAAATGTTTATAAATGTATAAAAGGCAATGCAAGATGTTCTAAAATAAATGTAAAAGGTGGTGAAAAAAGCCTACGGCTGGAACAAATTTAATATCAAAATATTTCTAAGAATGACTATTAGGCTGCATCAACTTTAAGCAAATGTAAATTAAATAAAGGAAATATTTCTATTATAGTTACTATTACTCTAAAGTATGTATCTTAAGGAATTCAGTTTTACTTAAAACAGAAAATCCTCATTAACTAAATACAAATAAAAATTAAAACGTTTTTTAATTTCAAATAAAAAAAACTATGAAGATATTTCACATCTATACATAAAAAACAAACAACAACAAAAACAAAAAAAATGTATTCAAGCATGGAGTCAAACACATATTTGTATGCACATATGTACATACATACTTAAAATCAATTTGTAGATATGTATGTACACATAATATCAAATTCCTTATCAATACTCAAGTATTTATTAGATCTTGACAATCACACTTACATATCTACATCATAAAAATATATGAACAACGCAAACCATTAAGTCAGAG